>CM061064.1:142653968-143076149 GCA_030762895.1 Sophora flavescens
CCTAATCTGTCACAACCGTGATATCCCTCACGGCTAAGCCGTGATTGCCTCTGTCTTCCATGGTCCTCAAGGACTCGCGAGGCGAGAGTACACTCGCGGGGCGAGTCTTCAATTCTGGGCTGTGACCTTCATCACGGCTAGGCCGTGATGGTCTCTGATTTCCAAGTCTTCATGCTCTCGCGGGGCGAGCTATCTCTCGCGGGGCGAGTCTTCAAACCTCGATTTGTCACAGCCGTGACCTTAATCACGACTATGCCGTGATAGCCTCTGTCTTGCTGGTCTTCAGACTCTCGCGAGGCGAGAGTACACTCGCGGGGCGAGTGTCTCAGAATTTCAATTTCCACTATTTCCTTGCTTTCCTTGACTCCCGGAGCTTCACTTTATTTACCTAAAAACACAAAAGCACCCAGAAGCGTAATTCTATCCAAAAATAAGCTAAAAACTACACAAAAGACGCAAAACGAGTCAAAGTCCAACTCAGGAACGAAACAAGGCAAATTTGGGCGAAAACGAGAGTGAACTCGAATAAATTGGCATATAAACCCTAGTTTATCTAGTCATAAAACTAGATAAGCCAGAGGCTTATCAAAATACCCCAAACTTAAACCTTGCTTGTCCCCAAGCAAGCTTAAAACTCAAAAACGACTCAAGACTTGGCAAGCCTAAAGATCTAATCAATTTCGCACAAATTTCACGCGACTTTACAAAACAGTTTCTCTTCTTTGATTCCCCCCCTTTTTTTCATCAATGTAATCCCCACATTCATCTACCTTAAACAATTGAGAATTTATCATTCATGCCATCTTTACTCTAAGTTGAGGCTCGAAGATACACACAAAGGAAGATCACCTATTTCAAACAATTGCCTTTCTCACAAGGGCATTTAGTATTTCACTCATTCGCTCAAGTTTGTCTAGGCTTTCAACTTTTTCACTCAATTTCACCTATCAAGAGCACTTCCCGTGAATTTGATTTTCATCTCAAAAATGGTCCCCACGTAAACATGTATGCAACATCAGAAGGTCTTTTAAAGGTTGTAATGGGGCCTGGCTCAAGGTAGGATATTCAAGGATATTTAGGCTTAAGTCCCTAGGAACTAAGAGAGCATGAGCATTAAACACATTTTCCACTCAAATTCCCTTTTTTTTTTTCATTTTTCATTTGGGCTCGGGTGTCTACAACCTTTTCCTTGATATTATTTTTGTTTTTCCCCTTTTCTTTTGGCAATTTTTTTTTCTTTTCTTTTCTTTTCTTTTTTGCCTTGGGTCAACCTTTATTTTCTTTTTCTCACCCCAATAAGTCACATCACCTTGTAGCCACCCCAAACTTAGTTTCTCACAACCATTCTCTTGCTCACTTCCATGCTCTCCTAATCCTAAGATCGGGTTAACATGGTTTTTCAGATTTCGGCTCGTAATTTAGGGTCATCAAGAAACAATAGGTCAATTGGGCTCAATTTGGCTAACTAGGGAACATGCATTAAGGATGATTCAATTTATGGCCAAGTGGTTATTTCAAAGAAAATTGCCTAAATCATTTGATGCAACACATAAACATGCAAACCATATAGAGATTCAAGCAAATTCGGGAAAGTGCAACCTAACAGTGATTCACACATTCAAAAACAGAGTTGGAGGCTCAAATCCTCACCTGGACATTTTTGCAAATTGTTTGACCGAGATACGATTCCTAGTGTGTGCACCCCCTCACCCCAAACTTATCATAAATCAAGTAATCGCAACAAAGTTCTCAAAGTTCAGTTTTCAATTTTCAAGTGGGGATAAACTTTTCTAATTTCAGAACTTAGGGGAAATCGTCAATGGTCAAATAATTCATGCAATCAATCTACGCTCAATCTAATTAAAATCCAACAAGCTTGCCGACACGACATTTTATACAAAAAACTCTTGATCTTCTCAAATTATTCAAGAGTGACAAACAAAAACAAAACAAAAAGCAAAAACAAAACAAAAGTTAGGAGAAGAGAGGGATACCTAGCTTGGGTTGCCTCCCAAGTAGCGCTTGTTTAACGTCCCGAGCCTGACTTATTAAGAAGCACCCACCTGGATCCCATAGTCTGTGGTACAGAGGCCAAGAGATGCTCATCATGTGAGATCCTCCACCCGGATCCCATGGTTTATCAAGTGGCCCTCGTAGGAGCAATATGACTCTATCCATACTTCCTTCTAGTCTGAGTGTGAAAACTTCTTTGACCTCCGCAATGATGAACTCACTTCCTCTCGGGTCAAACTGTGTTTTCACGAGGAAGTGTGCCAGACAAGTGGGCAGGTCTAACTTACCAATGTTCACACATGCATGCAAGCCAACATATTTATTTAACGCATCAAAATCAGGTTGCTTGGCAAGCATGGTGAAATCCTCTGCCACTTTATCTTCATTTTGCTCTCTACTCTCTTGCTCCGGTGCCTTGTCCCTTGCCAACTCCTCTTCCTCTGGTTGCTCTTCCTCAACATGTGGTAGTTCTTCCTCAACTCCCTGAGAACTAGTTACATCCCAGTCATATCCCAACACCCCACTGCTTCTAGTTGTTGTGGCATTGCATTGGTTCTTAGGGTCGTTCTCGGTATCAACTGGGAGAGTCTCTGGGGGATGCTCATTAAGTTGCTTTGCAAGCTGGGCCATAGGTGTCTCTAGATTGTGAATTGTCGCCCCTGTATGCGTTGTTAACTTGTCAACTTTCGTATTTATGTCGATTGACAATTTCTCCAATGCTGCATTCATCTTCTCAAAAGATGTGGCTGTAAAAGTTGACAACTTCTCAAAAGCCAACTCCCAAGGTTGTCTTCCACCATTCTGTTGAGGTTGCGGTTGCCAGGCTAGACCATCGTCAGCATTACTCCAAGCAAAATCAGGATGGTCTCTACTCATATCACCCCAATACTGATTCTGACTCTGATAGTTGCTCTGGGGCACGCTGTCATTATGCCATGGTTCCACATATACATGAGGGAAGTAGAACGGACAACTCCAGGTGTCATGGTTCCCATCACAATATTCGCAACCCGGAAGCATTCCTTCGTGTACCTCGCATACGAAACAAGGCAAGACCAAGTGGAATCAAAGAAGTAGAGAGAGATAGTAGAAAATAAAAAGAAAATAATAAAAAATAAAAATAAGAACAAAAATTACTTAACCAAATAATCAAACTTCCCTAAAATTAGAAAAACTGGTTGTGCCAATCCCCGGCAACGGCGCCAAAAACTTGTTGTGACTCCGGCAAGTGTACCGGGTCGTCGCAAGTAATAAAAAGAAACACGGTAAGTAATTACCGAGGTCGAACTCAGGGATTGGGGTACCAATTCGACTAATCCACGGGAAATCTGATACATTCGGTCAAGTTACAGAAAAGTGTGGTTGAGAGAGAGAGAATCGGATCGAAATTAAATTAACAAGTCTAATTAAATAATTAACTAAAAATCAGAAAACTAAAATGTCCAAGGTCACAAATCCACCTACCCAACATGTACACCCAAGTGATGATGAATTCCTCCCTAGGTTCAATTACAATGTCAACCGGGACCCCTAAATTCTCCTAAATTCACAGCCGTGCTCATTAGGACGTATTCGAAGATTGGATTAATTACTTGCAGGTCTCATAATCCTAATCCCGAATTCTGTTAATTCTTGTCCCCTAAATGGTTGCACTAATCTCCTAAATCCACTTTCGTGTTTATTATTCGACTAGTGATTCCAATTCAAGTTCTAAAACGTGAATCGCCGTTTGGCCTCAAACACGTTTAACTGATTAATCATGCAAAACATATGATCAAACATTCAAATCAGAATCGGAAAACATTTATGATCCCGATTCAAGTTCTGAAACGCACATCGCCGTTAGGCCTCAAACACGTTTAACTGATTAATCATGCAAAACATATGATCAAACATTCAAATCAGAATCGGAAAACAAGAATTGAATTAAAGGAGAAAGACATACATCATATCGGATTTACATTGCCATGGGTGGCTTCATCGTTCCCTCGGACAACGGGGATTAGTTCCTCATGCTCATAGACAAACACTCGGACATAATCACCATCGTAAAATAAACTAAAAGAAGAAAAGAAAAGAAAACGGAGACGCAGCTCCAAAGACAAGGATTCGCACTCCTCTGATCTACCCAAGTGGCTAACAACCTCCTCTACCAATTCTGATCTGATATGGCCTTTAAATAAGGATTCTGTTTCTCGCCAGCTCGTGAGGCGAGCGTATTCTCGCGACGCGAAATTAAGCATTGGCGCGCTTCAAATTTTGTATTTTCGCGAGGCGAGCTTGTATTCGCGGGGCGAGTCTTCAAACCCTAATCTGTCACAACCGTGATATCCATCACGGCTAAGCCGTGATTGCCTCTGTCTTCCATGGTCCTCAAGCACTCGAGAGGCGAGAGTACACTCGCGGGGCGAGTCTTCAATTCTGGGCTGTGACCTTCATCACGGCTAGGCCATGATGGTCTCTGATTTCCAAGTCTTCATGCTCTCACGGGGCGAGCTATCTCTCGTGGGGCGAGTCTTCAAACCTCGATTTGTCACAGCCGTGACCTTAATCACGACTATGCCGTGATAGCCCCTGTCTTGCTGGTCTTCAGACTCTCGCGAGGCGAGAGTACACTCGCGGGGCGAGTGTCTCAGAATTTCAATTTCCACTATTTCCTTGCTTTCCTTGACTCCCGGAGCTTCACTTTATTTACCTAAAAACACAAAAGCACCCAGAAGCGTAATTCTATCCAAAAATAAGCTAAAAACTACACAAAAGACGCAAAACGAGTCAAAGTCCAACTCAGGAACGAAACAAGGCAAATTTGGGTGAAAACGAGAGTGAACTCGAATAAATTGGCATATAAACCCTAGTTTATCTAGTCATAAAACTAGATAAGCCAGAGGCTTATCAAGGAGGGGGAGGAGGAGGAGGAGGAAGGAGGAGAAGGAGGAGGAGAAAGAGGAGAAGGAGAAGGAGAAGGAGAAGTAGAAGGAGAAGTAGAAGGAGGAGGAGGAGGAGAAGGAGGAGGAGAAGGAGGAGGAGAAGGAGGAGGAGGAGAAGGAGAAGTAGAAGAAGAAGGAGAAGAAGCAGAAGAAGAAGGAGGAGAAGAAGGAGGAGAAGAAGGAGGAGGATGAGGAAGAGGAGGAGGAGGAAGAGGAGGAGAAGAAGAAGAGGAAGAAGAAGAAGAAGAAGAAGAAGAAGAAGAAGAAGAAGAAGAAGAAGAAGAAGAAGAAGAAGAAGAAGCAGAAGAAGAAGAAGAAGAAGAGGCAGCCCTTATTGAGTCAAGCATGAGGAGAAGGAGAAGAAGGAGAAGGAGAAGAATGAGGAGAAGGAGAAGGAGAAGGAGAAGGAGAAGGAGCAGGAGCAGGAGGAGGAGGAGAGTGAGAAGAAGGAGGAGGAGGAGGAGGAGAAGAAGAAGAAGAAGAAGAAGGAGCAGAAGGAGAAGAAGAAGAAGGAGGAGGAGAAGAAGGAGAAGAAGGAGGAGGAGAAGGAGAAGGAGAAGGAGAAGGAAAAGGAGAAGGAGAAGCAGAAGCAGAAGGAGAAGGAGAAGTAGGAGGAGCAGAAGGAGGAGGAGGAGGAGGAGGAGGAGGAGGAGGAGGAGGAGGAGGAGGAGGAGGGGAGGAAGAAGAAGAAGAAGAAGAAGAAGAAGAAGAAGAAGAGGCAGCCCTTATTGAGTCAAGCATGCAAACACCCGAGTCTGCTGCTGAGTCTCAGGTTCCCATCTCAGGAGGAGGAGGAGGAGGAGGAGGAGGAGGAGGAGGAAGGAGGCAGCCCTTATTGAGTCAAGCATGCAAACACTTGAGTCTGCTGCTGAGTCTCAGGTTCCCATCTCAGGAGGAGGAAGAAGAAGAAGAAGAAGAAGAAGAAGAAGAAGAAGAAGAAGAAGAAGAAGAAGAAGAAGAAGAAGAAGAGACATCCCTTGCTGAGTCAAGCATGTAGAACCTGAGTCTGCTGCTGAGTCTGAGGTTCCCATCTCAGAAGGCATCTGGAAGCCTGCTGGGAAAGTACCCAGACAAGACCAGGGACTTGACTTAGAGAAGCCCCCAACCTCTGCTGAAACTGAAGAGAGTGTTGAACCTCTAAGATTCAGAAGAAGAAAACCCTCTCCCAAGAGGAAGTCAAAGGATGCTGAGGCATCAGAAGTTGAGTTTGTAAGAATAGACAAGAAGAGAAGACTGGTGAAGGCCTCTTTTGAGGACAGACAAGCTGAATCTGCTCCAAATAGAGAGGAAGCACCTACTCAGGGGGATCATATGACAAGACCCTTGGAGGAGCCCAAGGAGAAGAAGACTCTCTTTCGGGGATTAATTCCCAAGAAGAGAAGGTTAGCATACTCTGCACCCACAATTTTGGAAACTGTTGCAGAAGAGGAAGTTGTTGCTGCAACTGATGAAGACCTGTTTGTTGCTGCACAGACAGTTGTCTATCCTGAGAATGATACCCTTAATCCACCTCCACCAAGGAAGAAGCTGAGGATGTCTGAGAATCAGATGGTTGTTCCCTCTTCATCACCCTCACCTTCATCTCCTGTGCATTAAGGTATCCTTACCTTTCCTGTCTCCTCTCCTCCTGCCTTGTGTATAGATCCCCTAGCCCATGTGTCTCCACCTTCCTCACTGTCTCTTCTCACAAAACTCAAACCTCTTCTTTTGATGTAGTGTCTGATGTTTGTCAGCACTCTTTTGTTCATAGGGATGATACCCCTAACGAAGAAACTGGCATTTCATCCAGTCCTTTTGTCTCTGGCTTGCAATATCTTATGCCTGCAAGTGTCTCAAACCTGTCTATTATCCCTCTACCTCCACCTCTCGTTGTGTTATTAGATTAAAACCTCATTCGTTAATTACTTAATCGCACGCTTAATCGTGAAAATACGTAAAAATTAAAACCTAAGTTATAAAGCATACAACTTCTGAAAATTAACATATTACACTTCATATAATAAATACATACACACATATGTCTTATACACATAATACAAAACACTGTTGAGGTTATCCTCTCAGTAGGATCCCTCACAGGTATACACTTAAACAAACTGTTATATTTAGCGAAAAATATAAAATGTCTTGCGAGACGCACTGTCCATACATCTTAAACTTTATCAACGAGGTTCACAGCTCGTCCTCCAGCCTCTGGTTCATAAGGAGTTCCATCCAATTCCTCAGCACCCTCTGTTTCATACAGAGTTTCGTCCAGCTCCTCAGCAACATATTCTCCCATCGGTTCTTCTAATGTAAATAAAGTAGACACACAAAATACAGAAAAATAGGGGATAAGAAGCAATTCTACCATCAAAAATCAGAAAAGAGTCATAGTATATGATACAATAAAAGTCACAGACATGTCATCATTCAAAACCAACTATCCTGCATAAATCACTATATCAACCTCTACCCTCAACTCATGCACTCTAAACCTTTATGATGACGTGGCCACTAATCCACCATTACAGTTAGGGATGTTTGTCAGTCGTCCAAGTGACGCGTCCCCAAAACCGGTGTACACTCTTATTCAAGATGAGAATGCTCATGCAAAGCAATGGCACTATAGCTGCACGCAACACGATCGTGCACACCTGGATCAAGGGTTCCCATGTATAGCAATGGCACTATAGCTGCAGTACAGTCGATGCACAACCTCATCCATGGTAATAATGCTCGTGTAATACAATGACACTATAGCTGCACAGTACAGTCGGTGCACACCCTGGTTCTCTCCCTCGAGGGTGCTCAAGCAAAGCAATGACACTATAGATGCACGAATTAAATCTAACATTGGAAGGTCCCACAAGGACTTCGAACCTCATATGTGTCAAACATACGGTTATAAACACAATATAACTTATGAACCTCACTACATTACATCAATAACAACCTAGTGCCTCAAGCTTCCATCCTAGCCTTGACTCACATTCTATGACACATTTCATCTTTAAAATAATCAATTTAAGCTAGGCACTTCTAATTCACGGATACTTTCTTACCCAAACCAAATCTCCCGAACAACATATATCCTCGCTTAAAATGAACTAAGCATAGTACTAAAAACCAGGCAGATCATGCATAACACAATATCAGAAAATATTCAAACACCAAAAGTAATACGTCACATGCAATGGAATACCTCAACCAGCGTATCACAGTAAATTCAACAATATAAAATCAGACATCATCAAATACTTTAAAATAAACCTAATGTCGATAAACCTACAATCCCCGAATCACCATTGGTTTTACAGAAAAGGTTTCCAATATGATTTTGGTCTTGTCGATTACTCGACTACTGGTAGGGTTTAAGTCGCCCCACACAATTATTATATAATATACTACTTATCGATTCCGACGACAGAGTGATCCTTCCCCCACCTGAGTTATCACTGGACTTCTGAATCTGACGTTCTTCATTATCACACCACAGTTTAACAGTTTCTCCTTCAACCAAACAACATAACTATAATTAATCAAATAAAATCACCCTTAACTATAATAGGCTAGCTTCGGCCTCAAATAGGAAAATAGGTTAGGAAATTCCTTTTTATTCAAACTATTGGATTTAAATAGTATAGGACTTAAAGAGCATAAATGAAGTATTTGATTTCACAAAAGAAGCAAAAACACCAAACCCATTTCTCAAGTCAGTTTCTGCTAAAGGGGTTTTGTGGGGTTTGGGTTTGTATTTTCATTCATACTCTTCAATACAACATGATAGAGTCTTATGAAGATAAGATAAAGAATCAGGCTTCAAGAATTCTTTCTAATACAAGAACTTGTGATTCATGTTCATGGAAGTTATAAAAATGGATTTCAAATCAAAATGAACATGAAAAAGAAAGATGAACTCAAAAGGAAGACATGATCAAGTTACCTCAAGTTATGAAGATGGAAGAAGAAGATGAAAGTATATGATTGATGTAGATGGCCAAGCTTTAATGATAGTGGGGTTTAGAGTGATGAACTTTGAGATTTTATCTCAAAAATATGAGATTTTTACCTTAGAACTCCAATTTTTTACGTTTGGGGTCGGTCAAGAAGGGCTATATATATATATATATATATATATATATATATATATATATATATATATATATATATATATTCGAGTAGATAATCGATTATCTAACCATATATAATCGATTACACATATCATAATCGATTATGACACTCCTCATAATCCATTATCGAGGTTCTGTTTTCCGGTTTTTCAGTTCCAGACAGCTCATAATCGATTATAGTCGATTATGGGTGACCTATAATCGATTATGATGATTCTGAACTTCAGGAACTCAGTCCAATAACCTTGTAATCGATTATGGTGGTTCAAATAATCGATTATTGGGCCAAAACAAAGAAGAAACTTCAAAATTGATTGTTTACAAAGGATCAATAAGGTTATTAAAACACTTAATAGGTTTTAGTTACACGTGATCTTTATCTTTCTTCAACATATAGACTCTTTACTTACCCTACCCTCTTCTGTTGTTGCCAAACTACCTCTTCCTCATCCTAAAAAGATTAAAATTTCTCGTCCTGCCCTATCTCAGAGAATCATCTTCCATTTTATCTTCTCTTGAGGATAATATTATAAGAATAAGACATTTCTTGAAACTTATCTTTCTACCCTCCTTTTATTACCAGACTTTTCATTCCCTTGTCTTTCCAACCATTTCTCAACCCTTCTATCCACAGAGCACCACCCATCTAAGCTCTGCCCTGACATTCAGACAGGTTTTCTGCTATAACTTCAATATTTGCCACTTCTGAGTTTGTGGATATAAGAAGATTCAATCAGTTGCAAGAACATCTTGAAGACAGCAGAAGGCAACTGGGTGAAGAAAGGCGTGCTAGACTTACCTTAGAAGCTAGAGTAGAATCCTTGTTTTTGCTTTTAAGTAAGCTCGATAGGTTTTGCAAGTCAGATTACCTTGTAAAAAGCTTATAATGATAAATGAAAATTTCCTATGTTTTCTTTACTGTTTTGCTTTTCTGCTTCCTGTCTTTCCTTTTTGTTGATGCCAAAAGGGGGAGAGAGTAAAGAAACTAGATGATATAATGTTATGACTTGAACCTGGCTTAATAACTTGCATAGCTTGTAAAGTAAAGAAACTAGATGATATAATGTTCATGACTTGATCCTGTCTTAATAATTTGCATAACTTGTCTTAACTAAGTTAATACATTCCTGCTTTAAACTGAATGTGTTCTTAGCTCTTGATAAAATTTATATGAACTATATATGAGTGCACTTGTCTGCATAAACTTATCTGGTTAAGAAAATCTCAACCTGACTGAATATATCCTGCCTTATCTGTTGATATTTTCTAAGGTTCATTAAATCATCTAAATGTTTGTCATCATAAAAAAGGGGGAGACATTTAAGTCTCTAAATGTCTGATGAGCATTTGCCCTAAGTTTTGATGAAAACTAAAAATTTGTTAATGATTTAATTGAACTTCATATTGGTTGCTGACCTGCCTATCTAGTGTGCAGATTATTAAGTGAAAGGTTATTTTACACCTGTCTGCACATAGACACTCTTATTCTCTCTTGAAAATCACTTGTCTGATGAGTGAAAGTCAATCATCTCTTGACTTTATTGTTGACTGTCTACATTAAAGATTCAACTTGTCTGAAAGGAACTCTCACCTGTCTATGGTCCTTCGATAAGGAACGCAAGGACAAAGAAGCTTTTAGGAGTTTCCCCCTCAAGTAGAAGTCACTAAAGCTTTTTCTCTCACGCATATCAAGAAAGTTAGCAGGTCAAACTCTCAAGCAACCAAGGAACTCAAAAGGAGTGCTTCTAATATGCTTTATTCCCTAGTACAACTGGGAGTTACACGAAAAGTGAAATGTGCTCTGCAAAGTACAAAAGTAAATTGCACAACTCTGATTTGGCTGCTGCACAAAGCATAAAGCATTGGACTTACGTGTTAGAGTGCAAACAACGTTCCTATTGAATTATTGGCTGCCAAACACGACTCTATTGCATTTAACGGAGTTCAGCTTGAAGCCAATACTTAAAGGAATGTCTGTAACGGATTCAAAATGATTGGAGCCTATAAATACAAAAGCCTTTGAAGATGAACACAGAGAATACACAGCATTAAAGAGCCATTACTCTGAGCATTTAATCCTTCATTCTTTCAATATGTATTCTTCAATCATTTGAAGTTATTACACAGACTTTATATCCTTAACATTTTCACTCTTCTGAGTGTTAGAGATAGACTTGCAAATTGTATTTATTACAATCTTCTCTCAAACAAACTTGAGTGAGCCTAAAGAGGCTATGAGAGCAAATAATACTTGTATTGGAGCCTGGAGAGGCTAGGTGTGCAAAGAATACTTGGAGTCTGTAACCTGATCAGTTGTATTAGAGAAAACTTGGTGCTTCCAAGGACTAGACGTAGCCCTAGTTGTTAAAGGGTGAACTAGGATAAAAAGTTGTGTTAAATCTCTATATCCTTATCTCTTTAGTTGCTTTCATTATTTTATTTATTAAACTAACTAAAGGGGTTTAAGTGTGAAAATCAAACAAGTTTTTACTCTTGCATGATTACGTGATAACTCTTAGAAATGACAGTTATCTACTCTTTCTTAGCTTGAGTTTTTGTAATCATTAAGTATTTTATGTGGATGTTTAGGTGTTTTAAGTTAGTTTAGTGTAATATGTGTCTTTGTATAAATTTCGTTTAATTTTCTGTTTTTGAGTGTCCAGCAATATGTTTAATATGTTTCTTGAGTTTTTGTTAGGTTTTTGTTGAAGTTTAGACAAGCTGCTGGAAAATGCTCTGGGCATGCTGCAGTATATGGACGCGAACGCCTTATTAGAAAAGGACAAAATGGGACCACTTTCTCTCTCATGTGGGTCCGCCCTGAAAGCTTTTTGTGCTGGTGCAGTTAATGGAATAGGCCCAAGCCTTTATGTAAGTATTATTTTAATGGCCCAAAAGTTGGAGAGAGAAAAGGGTCCTTGTAAAACCCTAAAAAGGGGATATTCCCTTTTTTTTTTTTTTGGGGGGTACACTTCAGACCATAATTCTGACCTAAGGAGGCAGCAGCCAGAGGGTCTTCTTCCTATCCATGGTTCCAATTTTGTACTCCCATGGCTTATTCTCCCATTTTATATTTTATTTCCATAACATGTAAGCTCAGTATGAGCTAGTTTGCTGCATCGTACTGGTATACTGAACTTATAATGAATGTTAGTTTATGTTATGTGATGCTTTGCTTTTGCATTTTCTCTTTATATGTGTTTATATGCTGCTTTATTTAAGCTTGGCTATCTTAAGTAGAACTTTAGCTTGCTAAACTTGGAAAAGTGAAGTTAAGTGGATTTGGTTACGAGATAAGGGTTAAGTCTCTAATTGGAAAATTAGTAGATGTTGAATGGATTAGGAATAATCATTCTAGTCCTTAAGCTAGTTGGAATGTGCTTATTAATAAGAGGGTGTAATTAATATGAATCTAGGAATATAAGGCATTTAATGACCCTTATCTTTCAAGTGTTGGAAAACACAACTTTATTTTCCTGGACCTAAATGCTGCAGCATAGCGAAGCGTAACTAAAGCTAATTTGAAATTACACTATTTGGTTACCCCTTAATCTTAACTACCAAGAACAATTAATCTGAAATTTTGGTAATTGCTACAGCATTCTAATCCTTGTGGGAATGATCTCTTACTTACTATTTATTTCTTGTTACGATTTTGTATACTTGCACATTGCACTTTTTGAGCAACAAGTTTTTGGCGCCGTTACCGGGGATTAGTAATGGTGTTTAAATTCCAATTTTCAGATTAGTAGTTCTTTTAGTTAGGAAAACTGACTTTTGTAGCGATTACTGTAGCAACAGGTACTTGTTGTGGTTGAAATGGCTGAAACAAAGCAACCTGACAGCATGGCATTGGCCAATGATAGGGATAGTGCTATCCGAGGATATGCACTCTTTGATCCAGCAACTTTGAACACATGGATTGCGAGAACCGAGATCACATCCCCTCACTTTGAGTTCAAGCCTGTTAAGTTTCAGATGTTGCAAGCAATGGGGCAATTCAGTGGAGCTGACAATGAAGATCCTCAATTACATGTGAAGCAGTTTCTGGAAGAGGCTTGTAACTTTAAAAGGCCAGGCGTTATTGATGATGCCTTCAGGTTAAGATTGTTTCCATATTTTGAGTGGGAAGGCTAAAACTTGGTTATATTGTTTGGAGCCCAACTCAGTGGATACGTGGAACAAGTTAACTGAAAAGTTCCTCATTAGATACTTTCCCGCTATTAAAAAAGCTAGGACGAAGAATGACATAACCTTATTCAAGCAAATGGACGATGAACCACTTTTTGAGGCTTGGGAAAGGTTTAAAGAGCTGTTAAGGAGATGCCCTCATCATGGAATTCCTATATGCATTCAAATGAAGCACTAGTGGAAAATATACATTAGACGGGAAAGGTTTACGTCAGTTAACCAAAAGTTAGACGTTAAAAAGGAGGCGGTGACAGTTTTGTAATTATCAGACTTCATTAATTCAATTTTAACGTCAGTTGTTGTAAGGACTGACGTTAAAAGTGAGTCACTTAACTTTTAACGTCTGTTCTTTCATCAACAGACGTAAAGGTTATTTTAATAATTTTTTTAGCTAGTATACGTACCCTTCCGCATTGCCTTCCTCAAAGTTTCAGTTTCAGTCTCATTCATGAAGTGTATCAATAATACAATTACAAGATACATTCAAAATTTTAAAATCCTATAAAAAGTTACATTGAAAGGGTTTAAAATCCTAAACATTTGTTGAGGCTTCGTTCCCTTCACGGGTGAGCAAGAGAGGAGAGGAGAGCGATTGAGTTTTCCAAAGCGGCTGAGCAAGGGTGCACTCGATCTGTTTCAGCAATGGTCTTGGAACAGTCACTTGCTTCCAAAGCTGAGGTTTTGGAAATGTAGCTGTCGATTCTCCTGAAGGATGATAAGGTGAGCAACTCACATGTGATTTACACAACCTTATCACCCACGTTATGTGATTTACACAACCTCATAAGTTGTTTGACCATTAAGACAAAGATCTTTGAGTCTAGGAATAGGAAGAAAGAGTGATGAAGTTAATCTCCATGGCAGAGCCATATTCTGAAGCAGAAAAATAAAAGGAAGGAAGGAAGTTATTTATAGGAGTAGGGGATGAAGTTACTAGGCATCGTAAGTTGCTAAAAAATTAAGTTGATCATTAAGAGCATTAGGTTCCAAGGCGCATTGGGAGTTGGCAGTCATATATTATAAACGTGCAGAATAGAAAACGCGCGAAGGAATAGGAAGAAATAGACCTTTAAGTCTAGGTATAGGAAGAAATAACAAAAGTCTCAGAGCCATATTGTGAAGGAATAGAAAACGCACGAAATATAGAGGAAAAGAAGAGGCTGTATTACAGACTGATACATAAGAATGGTACTTTATATAGAGAATAGAGACTCTCTGATTTTCTTGAAAACTGATCTATAAACTTAAGGCTCATTAAGAGGATTAGGTTACAAGGTGCATGGGTAAGTAGCAGAGTAGTCATGGGTAGTAGCACAGTAGTCAAAGGAATGAATGTTTTTTAACGTCAGTTGTTCAATACAACTGACGATAAAAGTGTTTTTAAAATAAAATATATTTATTTTTAATGTCAGTTTTTTATACAACTGACGTTAAAAGCGTGATTTTTACTTCAGTTAAATAAATAGCTGACGTAAATAATCCTATATCCCTATCTGAAATGCCCTGTTGTCACTCTTAACACAGGTCAATCCATATATATAGTGCAGTTTATTTCTAAACTTTTTTTTAAACAAATTTATTTTTAATCTTAATTAATTATCTTGAATTAGTAAACAAATTCTTGTGCAAATTAAAATAAATAAATACTTAACATAAAACAAGTTATATGTATAATCAAATCGTATCTCATTGAAGCGATTCATAAGTTACAATTACATTATTAAAAGATCAAAAATTTCTGCAACATAGCCCTAAAAAATAAAAAAGTTTCTGCTTCAACATCATTTATTCTTCTCAGTCCTGTCCTCAGAAACTTCAATTAATGGATGCATCTCCTCCCTCACTTGAATTCCATGATGCATCGCGCGTGAATCCACAGTCACTTACGAAAGCAAAGTGAAAGGGATCTTTGCATCACCTCCTTCACTGGAATTCCTTGACGCATCATCTTGAATCCACAGTCACTTGTGGCTAAAGCAGAGTGAAAGGGATGACTGGGATGAAATAAAGTGAGGGAATCACATAACGTGATTCATTCAACCTTACCATCCATGTAACGTGTTTTACTCAACCTCAGAAGTTTTTTGACCATTAAGACAGAGACCTTTAAGTCTAGGTATAGGAAGAAATAACAAAAGTCTCAGAGCCATTTTGTGAAGGAATAGAAAACGCACGAAATATAGAGGAAAAGAAGAGGTTGTACTACATACTGATACAAAAGAATGGTACTTTATATAGAGAAGAGAGACTAGCTGATTTTCTTGAAAACTGATCTATAAACTTAATGCTCATTAAGAGGATTAGGTTACAATGTGCATGGGTATGTAGCACAGTAGTCATGTGTAAGTAGCACAGTAGTCAAAGGAATGAATGTTTTTGCAGAAACTTATACACTTTTAACGTCAGTTGTATTCAACAACTGACGTTAAAAGTGTTTTTAAATAAAAAATATTTATATTTAACGTCAGTTGTTTAATACAACTGACGTTAAACAATGACGTTTAACGTCAGTTGTTTAAGACAACTGACGTTAAATAAATGATCTTTAACGTCATTTTTACAAACAACTGACGTAAATTGTTGTTTTATTTTTGGTTTTTGATTATAACGTTTACACCCGCGTGCCTTCTGTACTTCGCTCTGTACGTCTCTGTTCTTCTCTTTTCATCACGCTCACTCTCACTCTCAACTGTCACTCTCACTCTCACTATCACTATCACTCTCACTCTCACTCTCACTCTGCCCTAATCGCGAGCTCATCTCCACCGCAACCACCACGAGGGCTTCTTCGCCACCACTGTGAGGTACACTCTTAACCCCTAACTCTGTCTTTCCCGCTCATTCTTTACAATAACTTGACATCTCTCTTTTACCCCTTCCCACGCACTAACTCTCCTTGTCCCTCTGCTCTCAATAACCACATCGAACGTTGGCCACCACTCGAGCTCCCCTCCCCACCACCACGCGAGCACCTATTTCTGGTGAGTCTTTAGGGCACATTTTTTTATTTTTGGTTTTCAGTGTATGTTGAAACTGTAGTCACTGTAGTTGAAACTTGAAACTGTGAGTTTGAGTTGTTTGGAATGTCTCTATTTTTGGTTTTGAGTGTATTTTGCTCTGCTGGTTGGTACGTCATCGGCCGTGATGCTCATCACGGCTAGGCGTGATCGAGTTCCGCACTGTGAGGGCTGCAGTTCGATTGCACGTTACGGTAGTGATGGACATCACTGCCAGGCCGTGACCAGTTCTTGGCATTCTTCAAAAACTAGTTTTCAATATCCCGTATTGTCCATATATTGGATATATGTTTTGTATATCTACAGAACCTATCTAGTTATGGATCGTAGTTGGATGGTTTGTAAGCACACTAGTGCTGAGTATTTGAAGGGGGTGGGAGAATTTATAGAATTTGTTCAAAGGAATGTTCCTAATAGTAATGGAATGTTCTGTTGTCCTTGTGTCAAGTGTTTGAATACGAGGAAATGTACGGTGAAGGATATACGTACTCATTTGATTTGTGAAGGGATTTGCTTGAGTTATACAAGATGGATATGGCATGGTGATGTGTTGTTGAGTAGTATGGCAAGTGTCTCCCAAAGTGAGGACGTTGACGTAGATATGGAGGATGATAGAGTAGAGGACACATGATCCGTGATATTGGACAAGAATCTTTTCATCGAGCTCATGTGTATGATAGGTTGTGCGGTGATGCGGATAAGCCTTTATATCCAGGGTGTACTACTCATACACGGTTGTCGGCGGTGCTAAAATTGGTTTGTGTGAAGGTGAGAAATGGTTGGACCGATAAAAGATTCACAAAATTGCTTGAAGTGTTGAAAGACTTGCTTCCGGAGGACAACACATTGCCTGACCGTAACTATGAGGCCAAGAAGGTATTTTGTCCGATGGGTATGGAGTATAAGAAGATACACGCATGCCCCAATGATTGCATATTGTACACCGGTGTTCATGAAGACAATCACGGTTGCCCCAAATGTGGGTTATCACGATACAAAGTGAAGGGTGGTGGTGATGATGATGATCTTGATGATGTGAGAAAAAAGGGTCCTCCTACGAAGGTGTTGTGGTATCTTCCAATAATTCCAAGGTTCAAGCGATTGTTTGCCAATACGAAAGATGCGAAGAATCTTAGATGGCATAATGATGAGAGGAAACGTGATAGAAAGGTTCGTCATCCTGCTGATTCTATGCAATGGAAGAATATTGATACTATGTTTCCGGATTTCGCCGATGAGCCAACAAACCTAAGGCTTGGACTTACTACGGATGGAATGAATCTTTATGGTAACATGAGTAGTATTCATAGTTCATGGTCTGTTCTGTTGATAATTTACAACCTGCCTCCTTGGTTGTGCATGAAGCGCAAATACATGATGTTGTCTACGATGATTTCGGTCCCAAAGCAACCGGGAAATGACTTAGATGTTTATCTAGTCCCTTGATTGAAGACTTGAAAACGCTGTGGGTGGAAGGTGTTGATGTAGTTGATGGGTATTCTCATGAGACTTTCAAGCTTCGTGCCATGTTATTTTGCACCATCAACGACTTTCCAGCATACGGTAACTTGTAAGATGCAGTGTCAAGGGGCATAAAGCATGCCATATATGTGAAGAAGGCACATGCTACACTCAGTTGCATCATGGAAAGAAGACGGTTTACCTTAGGCATCGGAGATTTCTTAGACGTGATCACCCATATCGTAAGATGAAAAAAGCTTTTAATGGATACCAAGAGACAGAAGAAGCTCCGGTGGCCTTAATTGGAGAGCAGGTTTATCAGAGGGTAAAGGGCATCGATGTTATATTCGGCAAGTCCAAAAAGAAAGGTAAAGCTGCTGAGAAAAACATATGGAAGAAGAGGTCGATATTCTTTGATCTTCCATACTGGCGCAAGCTTGATGTCAGACACTGCATTGATCAATGCTCGTCTCAACCTCGTTGCTATGGGTATACGAGAGCAGTTAGCTCCAGTTGTTGAGGATGGTAAGCGGACTTATTTGCCGCCAGTATGTCATACTTTGTCAAAAAATGAGAGACAAAGTTTTTGCGGGTGTCTTCAGGGCATCAAAGTTCCACATGGTTACTCTTCAAATATGAAGAGGCTTGTCTCTAGTGATCTTAAATTGGTTGGCTTAAAGTCTCATGATTGTCACATCTTGATGCAACAACTTCTGCCCGTTGCTATTCGTGGTATTGCTCCAAAAAATGTGAGACATGCCATTACTCGATTGTGCTCATTCTTCAATTCTATATGTGGCAAAGTCGTTGACCCCCGTATGTTGGATGACTTGGAAGTTGAGGCTGCTACAATCTTGTGCCAATTGGAGATGTATTTTCCTCCTTCCTTTTTCGACATAATGGTTCACTTAATTGTTCATTTGGTGAGGGAGATTAGATTATGTGGGCCGGTTTTTCTGAGATGGATGTATCCAGTTGAGCGCTACATGAAGATCTTGAAAGGGTACGTGAAGAATCCTCATCGTCCGGAAGCATCTATTGTTTAAAGATATGTTGCAGAAGAAGCTACTGAGTTTTGTTCGGACTACCTTCATAACACGGATCCTATAGGGATTCCTAAGCCTCGGCATGATGAGATCAGATGTCAAGGTAAGGGTACACATGGCTTAAGAATTAATAGCAAGGGTCGGGAGGAAGTGCTTCAAGCACATTTGTATGTATTGAACAACATCGATTGTGGTCAGCCTTTCTTATTTGAACATAAAAGAAAAGTCAATCAAGAAAACCCTCGAATGAGCGAAAGGTGGTTGTTGAACAAGCATAACAAGACTTTCTTACCATGGTTCAAGGAAGAAATGCTTAAGGATGGTAGTACTGCTTCTGATGACGTAAGATGGCTAGCACGTGGGCCTAGCTTCAACGTCATATGTTGGACGGATACGACATAAATACCTTTTCCTTTTATACAAAGGCACAAGATAACAAGAGTACCATGAAAAATGGTGGGGTTATGATCGTGGCCGAAGCAATGCACTTCTCTAGTGCAAAGGACACAAAACCCGTTAAAGCACCGACACCTTACTTTGGATATATTGAAGATATTTGGGTGCTCGATTACACTAAGCTTACGGTGCCGGTTTTTAAATGTAAGTGGGTTGATAGTAACGGTGGTGTACAAACCGACGAATTGGGGTTCACATTGGTAGACCTCAACAAGTTAGGTCATATAAATGAGCCTTTCATAATGGCTTCCCAAGCAAAACAAGTGTTCTACATCACTGATCCTTCTAACAAAAGGTTGTCCGTGGTTCTCCAAGGAAAAAGCATGTATAATGGTAGTGATGAAAATCAAGATTCAAATCTTGATATTCCTGAGACTCCTTCTTTTTCAACAAACATGCCTACTATAATCGAGGAGACACGGTGGGACGAGGTACATGCCACTCGTGATGATCATCACGAAGGGATATTGATATAGGTAGTTTAAACTTAGTATACATTTATTTTTATTTATACTTCTGTATTTATTTTGATTTATCACCTATGTTAATAAATATATATTGTTTCTGAACAGGCATACATATGGATCAGTCGGATAGCCCACATGCACGGGAGGACACTGTGGGGCCTACGCAAGACCCGATCACGCCTATGCCTGATTCTAGTGTAAGTTTACATGTTATATACTATCTTTAGTCCTTCTTTTTAATGTAAGTTTATAATGTTACAACCCTCTATTTTATCATTTTTTTGGTCCATACAGACATCACAGGCTCATAGGAAACGGGGTAGAGGAGCCACGTCGTTGAAGAAACTAGAGAAGGACAGGCAAAGCAGACAGAAGCTTGAGGTGTCCTTCGATGCTAATCTAAATGCCCAGGGACCCCGTGCTAAAGAATTTAATAAGTGGGTGTTTCTACAAGCGAAGCAGCACGTAAGCATCAACTACAACCACTGGAATGACGTTCCACAGAACGTTAAGGATCAGATTTGGGAGGCTATCGCGGTATTTTACCTTTACATTCGTTTGATTTACATTATTATATAATTATCCGAGTTATAATCCATCCAGTTGTTATGTATTTAATGTGTAGGTAGCTTGGACTGTGCCAACTGACGAGGATCATCGTCATAAATGTATGAAAATGGCATCAAAGCGTTGGAATGGGTTCAAGCATGATCTTACCAGGTACTATGTATCTGGGAAGAACCGCCTTGATAAAATATTCTCGGATTATCCCTGGATTGACCAGGATACTTGGGATATGTTTGCTAGGAGTCGACAGGATGGAGAATTTAAGGTTGGTTGATTAAGTTAATTTCGTATGCTTCTTATGGATCATTTAATTGTATTTAATTATGTGTTTTTGTTTGAATAGGCTAAGGCAGATAAGGGTCGGCAGAATCAGGCGAAGAATGTCCACCGCCACACCATGTCTCAGGGTGGGTACCAGACTCGGATCGAGCAGATGATGGCGGATAGGCTGAGGGAGAAGCAGGAAGAGCACTCTGCTAGGATTGAAAGAGGATAGGTGCCTGAGGGCACACCATTAAGTCCTCCGTCGGACATCGACCGCGAGGATGTCCCAGTTAGCCGACGCATGACAAACACGGGATCTTTTAAAGTTGATGCCACTCGCGAAGTGGCAGATAAGATTGTAAGTAAATAATTAACTAGATTTCAATTGATATTTGTATAGATATTTTTAACACTTTTCACTTGCACGTTATTTCATTTTTTCATTGTAGATGGATCTTAAAGCACAATCCTCCCAGGGCTCATTCGTCCCTTCTGGACGGCGGGACGTCTTGATGACTGCTCTAGGCAAGAAAGACCATCCTGGTCAGGTTATCGGTGTTCCTGAGAACGTGACCATCAAAGAATACTATGGCAAGTTTGCTTCACGAAAGCGAGTGGTCGATGAAGCATCAATTTTGGATGACATTACTCAGCACCTCATGTCCAACCCTGCTATTACAACACATCTGATGAAAGCTTAATATCCAACCCAGAATTCAAGCAGGCGCTTGCCAGAGAGCTTTCCTCCGTCGGTTCATCCCAGGACACCGCAGGGCATGGCAACCCTTCATATGTGAGCACAAAAGAGAGTTATAGTAGGGCACATGTGGAGGACGATGAGTTGGCAGCTAGGGAGCGGGAGTTGGAAGTCCAACGCCATGAGCATGAGTTGGAAATGAAAAGGCGTGAGCTCGAAATGTTAACAAAGGTATGTATTCATTATTAATGTCCAAATTAGTCAAATAATTAATTATTTTTTTTTAATTATCAAAAACTTATCTATTTTATTTTTCCTAAATTGAAGGACAAGTCGACGTCGGTGTCGTTGTCACCTGTCACTTGTTTGTTCTCACTTGGTGAGGATTATGCGTTTGAGATTTTTGAATGTCCATTGGAGCACGATGGATGGGTGGCACGCCCAGATCAACAGAGGATATTTTCCTTCTGTGGTGAAGATCTCGGGAACGCCTGCAGAAATAACATCTGGATGGCCATCACGGTTTTGAGTTTCTGGTGCACGTAAGTTAATTTTAAATTTATAACTTATTTATTTTTGGTATTTTTCCATTTAATAATTTATTTTAATTTCAATATATATATTATGTAATTAACATGCACACCTTTTCATATCTTAGGTATCTCCATCGTCTTCAGCTTGATAAGGGCGTTGCATCAGTTTACGGCTTCTTAGATCCGTCAGTCCCTTTGCCCCAATTCTTTGCTGGCGATGCATTTAGTAAATACATAGGGAATTTGTTGGGAGACAATCGGAAAGAATTGTATCTGGCTCCCTACTGTATGAAAAACCATTGGCAGTTGTTCGTACTTCACCCGTCTAGGCATACTGTCATATTCTTATGCTCTCTCCACCAAAGGCCGCCACAGGAGGTGGTGGAAGCTGTAAATAAGTAAGTAACTAATCTTAAATTTAATTTAAGTTTTAATATCAGTTGTTTTTAGTTTATTACACACATGATATATGAATTTGTTAATTGACATGATTATTTGTTTATGATAGCGCGCTGAAGGCGAGTAGCATAAGTTTCACCAACGGGAGAAGTAGGGCTTCTAAGGCTAAAGCAAATCCTGAATGGACCTTCCTCAAGGTTTGGTAGTTTATTTATCAAATAATTAATATTATAATTACTAATTTATATGTATATTCAACTGACATTGAAATTAATTTTGTTTGTAGTATCGATTTCAAATTGACGGGTGGTCGTGCGGCTATTATGTGATGCTTCATATGCTGAACATAGTTTCCGCATCTATTACGGATGGATGGAATAAGGTAATATTTAAACAACTTGTTAAATTATATATTATAGTTTTGAAGATGACTTGCATTAATGTTATTGTTATTATTTGAACGTGTGTAGGCATTTAACGACCAATCGCCTCTTCAAGAAGATGAGTTTAGAGACTTGAGGATGCGCTTCGCTGAATTCTTCTTCAAGTATGCGGTTGAAAAAGGAATTGACAAGATACCTCCGCAATACTTAGATGAATAGTTTTTTTGTTAGACTTTAGAAACTAATTAATAACATGTATATATATATCCTTAGATTGGTAGTTTTGTTTTTAGACATTAGGGACTAAAATTTATATATATATATATATATATATATATATATATATATATACTTGTAGATAATTATGTTTTTCCTATACATGGGTTTTGGTTTTAAGTCCCCCCATTGTTCCTTTGTATATTTCTTTTCTTTTTGTTAATATTGAAATTTAAGGGTAGTGTTTGCTTTTGTAATGTGTGTGATATTACGTATTCTTGGGATATTTCTTGAATGCGGGGATAGGCGAGGGGAGTGATATTTTAAAACTGAATTTTAAAAAAATCTATTAACGTCGGTTGTATCAAACAAGCGGCGTTAATAGTATTTTATAAAATATACAGTACACTATTAACGTCAGTTTCAATAAAAAACTGATGTTAAAATTAAAACCTTTAACGTCAGTTCTTTACCACAACTGAAGTTAGTTTTAACAAAATTAACGTCCGTTGTGTTAAAGAACCGACGGTAATAGTTTTATGTTTAACGTCAGTTGTTTAAACAACTGACGTTAATTTTAGCAAAATTAACGTCAGTTGTGTTAAAGAACTGACGTTAATAGTTTTATATTTAACGTCAGTTCTTTACCACAACTGACGTTAAAATATTAACTATTAACGTCAGCTGTATTTACGTCAGACAATATTCTGACGTATAAATGATGTAACGTCAGACAATATTCAGACAATATTCTGACGTATTTACAGCATTTCTACGATGGATTGTTGCCGGATGCAAGAATGATGTTAGATGCTTCAGCAAGTGGCACATTGCTGACCAAGTCTTATAATACAGCATATGCCCTGATTGGAACCATTGCTACAAATAGTCATCAATGGCCCACTGCTTGGCTATGCTCCAGCAAATCCAGTGCTACAGCAAAAGTTCATGAAAAGACTGAAATTTCTGCTATTTCTGCTCAGTTAACCTCATTGACAAACATGGTGAAAAACTTAACCATGACTAACCAGAGCAGCTCTGTAAACCAAGCTGTAATGAATGAGCCTATAGGAAAGAGCTACAATATTTCCAAACTGATGTTGTATCATGTGTGTACTATGGAGGGGAGCACTTATTCGAAAACTGTATTGGGAATCCTGCATCTCTGAGTTATCCTGGATACTCACCCCAACAATAGAGGCTGCGGCAACCTCAACAGCAACAACAAGCTCAATCTAGCAACCAGGATTTGTCTTTGGAAGTTGTACTTAAAGCCTTCAAGACAGAAACAAAAGCTCAGTTTCAGAGTCAGGCTGCAGCATTGAGGAATCTAGAAAATCATATTGGATAGTTGCCTACACCACTGAGCTCAAGACAGAATGGCACAATGCCCAGCACCACAGAGATACATAAGTCCAATGAAATGGAGCATTGCAAGACAATAATCCTCATCAATGGGAAATAATTCCTTACTTCAATAGGGCAGAATGGAGACAAAATCTATTCAAACTAAGAGCAACGTCCAGTATTCAGAATCCGAATTTAAAAAGACTGATCTAGTTATCGCAAAATCTTCTAATCATGCTGCACCAAAGAAAACACATCAGAAAAATTATGCAGCAACTTCTGAAAAATTGTAGAAAATTCTTTACCCAATTTTGTACCCAAAAAGCCTTCACTATCTTTCTCCCAAAGATTGAAGAGGCTAATAAAAAATATGAGGAGAAAGATGAGGTGGCAATTCCCAAAAAGGTCAAAGGCTCGGGAAAGAAAACACTTAGGCAAATGGCTCAATTTGGTGAGAGGAGGGGAAACTCTTGTCTGGCCCACCTGTGAAGAATTTTTGCACCCAGGATGCTGCAGCATGCGGCAACATCAGAACAAGGGATGTTTTCTCTTATACCCTTTTGCTGTTTTGGAAGCTTCTATTCTGTTTTATGTTGCACCCTTCTAGTAGTACTGTAGTTTATGTTCTGTTTGGCAGTGGTTGTTTGTTTGTTGTTTTAGTATGTTTGTCTCTGATTGGACCACAAATGATTAACAAACGACCTTATTCATGGGAATCTTTTGAACAATAAATCAAGTTGTTTGGACCACAACCTTAATTTAAGAACCTTTGACACGACTGTTGAACTTTTTAGCTGTTTGGATTGACTAAAATTGTTTGAGGCTTAAACATATGCTGCAGAATTTTGATATAACATGTTAGATTCTGAGCCTCAAAAGTTTTATTTGATTGTGAGTTCCATTCATGTGCTTTCACTGTAAAGTTTGACTTGATTCTTGCTTGCTTGTACATATCACTACTGCACACACTTTTGCTTGAGGCATGTTTGATTTTTCTTAATCCCGGTCTTAGCCTAAATAGCCTACCCTTTGATTTTAACTTTGTGTGTGAGCGTTTTGAGCTTAAGGCTGTTATTCTGTTACCACCCACATTACAAGCCCTATAACTTGAAAAACCAAAAAGTTGTCTTTACTAGGTAAGTTTAGGGGTTGCTTTTCTTGACTATATGGTTGTAACATAAGTTTAGGGGTGGCTTAAGTACAAGCACCATTTTAAGTTTGGGGGTGCTATACAGCAAAGTGGTGTATTGTAAACGATTGAGTTTTGTTGTTTTATTTACTGAAATTCTATTCTTAAAAAAAAGAAAAAAAAGAAAAAAAATGGAAAAGAAAGAACTAAGGGAAGGAATGAAGGGACAAGGAAACAAGAAAAGAAAAGATGAAAAGAGTATCCGTTGGTGCTAAAGAATTTTGTTGTGGTTGTTGGAAAGCATTTGGTGCAAAACATATTATGGGAAAACCATTTCTGAACTCCCCCTAGTGTTAGCCACTTCCCAAAAATGTATCCTACCCTGACCTAAGCCCTATTACAACCTAATAAAAGTCCTCTGGCAGTGTAAAGCTTTGATATTGTGCTAGTGAGTTTAGAAGCTTGTCAAGCTTCTGATAGGGTTTCATGTGAATGATGATTGAGTGAACCCACTTACTTGTGCGAGTGAGAAAGAAAACACTGTTCTGAGTGCATAATTCTGTAGCATTTTTGTTATGGGTTGAAAATGATCAAAGTCATGAAAATATGCTGACTTGTGATGCATGAATGTTGAGGAAGTAAGAAGTTTTGGTTTGTGGTGCTTGATGTTGCTTTGAGATAAAGAATTTGTGGTCTAACAGCCTTATATGCATGTTAGGACCTTGTTGATTTGTATGTCTTTTTCTTTTATGTCTTTCTTTCCATTACTTGACGACAAGCAATGATTCAAGTTTGGGGGTGTGATAACTCTTAGAAATGACAGTTATCTACTCTTTCTTTGCTTTATTTTTTGTAATCTTTAAGTACTTTATGTGGATGTTTTAGGTGTTTTAAGTTATTTTAGTGTAATATGTGTCTTTGCATAAATTTCGTTTAATTTTCTGGTTTTGAGTGTCTAGGAATATGTTTAATGTGTTTCTTGAGATTTTGTTAGGTTTTTGTTGAATTTTAGACAAGCTGTTGGAAAATGCTTTGGGCATGTTGCAGCATATGGACACGAACTCCTTATCAGAAAAGGATAAAAGCGGAACCACTTTCTCTCTCATGCGGGTCCGCCCTAAAGCTTTTTGTGCTGGTGCAGTTAATGAAATGGGCCCAAGCCTTTATGTTAGTATTATTTTAATGGCCCAAAAGTTGGAGAGAAAAAAGGGCCCGTGTAAAATCCTAAAAAGGGACATTCCCTAACTTTTTGAGGGGGGTACCCTTCAGACCAGATTTCTGACCTAAGGAGGCAGCAACCAGAAGGTCTTCTTCCTCTCCATGGTTCCATTTTCATGCTCCCATGACTTCTTCTCCCATTTTATATTTTATTTCCAGAACTTGTAAGCTCGGTATGAGCTAGTTTGTTGCAGCGTACTGGTATACTGAACTTGTAATGAATGTTAGTTGATGTTATGTGATGCTTTGCTTTTGCATTTTCTCTTTATATGTGTTTATATGCTGCTTTATTTAAGCTTGGCCATCTTAAGTAGAACTTTAGCTTGCGGAATTTGGAAAAGTGAAGTTAAGTGGATTTGGTTAAGAGATAAGGGTTAAGTCTCTAATTGGAAAATTAGTAGATGTTGAATGGATTAGGAATAATCATTCAAGTCCTTAAGCTAGCTGGAATGTGCTTATTAATAAGAGGGTGTAATTAATATGAATCTAGGAATAGAAGACATTTAATGAACCTTATCTTTCAAGTGTTGGAAAATGCTATAGCATAGCGAAGCGTAACTGAAGCTAATTTGAAATTACAATTGATTCATACTAGTAGTTGCTTTACCATCTTTGTTCACAACCCCATTTTATTATCTTATTCTCTTATTACTGCTTTTTAATATTGTCCTTTTTATTATTTGAAAATCAACACTTTCACACACTATTTGGTTACCACTTAATCTTAACTACCAAGAACAATTAATCTGAAATTTTGGTAATTGCTACAACATTCTAATCCTCGTGGGAACGATCTCTTACTTACTCTTTATTACTTGTTACGATTGTGTATACTTGCACATTGCAGTCTTTAGGCAACATTGCATGTTTTTCTTTGAAAAACTAATCAGACAGATTACCTGTCTGTTCTTTGTGAAAATAATTTTTTGAACCTAGTGTTTTATAATTTTCTATTTTAGAAATATATTCTGCTTCTGTAGTAGATAGTGCAATTGTATTTATCTTTTGTGTGTCCATGAGACTAAACTTGCTCCAATGAAGTTGCATCCTCTAGTGGTACTTTTCCTTTAAACTCTGTCTCCAGCATAATCAGCATCACAAAATCCAACTAATCTTTATTCTCGTGCTTTTAAATACATTAAACCAAGATTAGTGGTTCCAAGCAAATATCTGAATATTCTTTTAATAGCTTTGAGATATGATTCTCTAGGGTCAGATTGGAATCTTGCACACATGTGCCAAGGTTATCTTTAGTGTTTAGAATAAAGCATGCACATCCAAAAGCATGGAAATAAGAAATGTTGGGTTTTCTACCTTTCCACAATTCATAAGGAGTCTTATTCAAGAAGGGTCTTATCAATATTCTGTTCTGCACATAACAAGCAGTGTTTACTGCCTCAGACCAGAAGTATTTTGGGAGTTTGTTTTCATTGAGCATCGTCCGATCCATCTCTTATAGAGATCTGTTCTTCCTCTCTACTACTCCATTCTGCCGAGGAGTTCTAGGAGCAAAGAAGTTGTGATTAATTTCGTTTTCTTCACATAATGTATTAAAGTGCTCATTTTCAAACTCTCTCCCGTGATCACTTCTTATAGCTGATATACAAAACCCTTTATCATTCTGTACTCTCTTACAGAATATAGAAAACATCTTGACTGACTCATCCTTGTAGGTTAAGAAGAGTACCCATGTGTATCTAGAATAATCATCGACTAACACAAAACCATATTTCTTTCCTGCCTTATTAGCAACACTTACTGGACCAAATAGATCCATATGCAACAACTGTAATAGTCTAGAAGAAGATACTAGATTATCGGGTTTGAAGCTAGGTTTAACTTGCTTTCCACATTGACAAGAATCACATAGTGTAAGGGTCAATGACTTAGAGATTTTGATATATGACAAATACAACTTAATGTGTATGCAAGTGTTTTAGTGTCAAATTGCAAAGACAGGTATCAAGCAGTGATCAACAAGTTCTTTGAGCAAATTCAAGGAAAATATTCAAGGAAGAACTTGAAGGAATCAAAGAGCTTCATGGAGGAATCAAAAGAGCAAAGTCAAAGATCAAAAGATCATCAAGACCAAGCTTAACGGATAAATTAGATTTAAGTCTTAGATGATTTGTAAGAGAAAGAAATCTCTTAGTCACAAAATAGCTCAACTAAAAAGATGCATGAAGAAAATCAATTTTCATAACCTGCATTAAAAGGAATAAGTTTTCATTAATGAAAATGATTTTTGGAAATAAGAAGCGGTCGTCCAATAAAGTAATAGAAGCGCTCGTCAAACACAAGTGATGGGAGCGCTCGTCCAACACAAGTGATAGAAGCGCTCGTCCACTAAAGTGATACAAGTGCTCGTCCACTAAAGTGACAGAAGTGCTTGTCCACTAAAGTGATACAAGCGCTCGTCCACTAAAGTGACAGAAGCGCTCGTCCACACAAGTCTTTGGACCTGCTAAGTCCTTAATGAGAAGCTCCGTCCAATGACGTGGCATATGGAGCTCGTCTGCTAATTGGAGCTCATCAAATTACTTTGTGTTTTAAATACTTCCGACGTGGCTAGATGGACGCACTTATTTTCAAGATGGATGTGAATGCAATAAGAACTATGAGAATCTTATTTCAAGAAAACAGATTCCGTTATCAGACTTAAATCTGTTTTGATTGATCCCAATGACTATAACTTGTTTTCTATATAAAGAGGGATCAAAGAAACACTTTCAATTAATTGAACATATCAGAATTACACGAAATCAATTTGAAAAATTAATTGTGAAAATCATTCATCATCTTGCTTAAGCTTATTGTGAAAAGAGTGTTTCAATACTCATAAGTTCTTCAATTTGTTTCATTCATCCCTAAGGAAGAACATTGAGGCTCTTCACAAGAGTATGGTATCTCGAGGTGAAGGAGTGCTCTGTGGTGTAAAGGTTTTTCAAGCTACCTAGCTAAAGCTTGTTGTGTTAGTGTGTGAAAACCCACATGTGGAGTGGGGACTGAATGTAGGTCACAGTGGTGGTGACTGAACCAGGATAAATCCGGTTGTGTGGTATCTCTAAACTCAGACTCTTTTAATTTCTGTTTATGTTCAAGAACCTGTGATTTTGATGTTTAAAGTTCAATATAATTTCTGTTCTTGATCTGTATAAACTGTATTGAAATCGAGTCGATTGTAATCAAGTCTGTGTTATCTGCGTTCAAAATTGAGTTGATCAAAACCATTCTTGATTACTGAAACTGAACTAAAACTGAAACATGCAAGTTTGTTCTTGATTGTTAATGCTTGTATCTGAAACTTGCATAACTTGTTCTTAATCTTTAAAGGCTTAATCATTTTATGTATTTTGTTATTATTGGGTTTTTGAACCTGAACCTATTCGGTGATCTATTAATTCTGAATCAATCTTTCTTATCCTCATCACCTTCTATTCAAGATTTTATATAAACCCTTCATTGATTTTGTAAAAGATCCTGAGGCCACAAATCCGACAACTCTGATTTGAAAAGTTTTTGAAAAGAATTTTTAAGAGGGAAATATTTTAAAGAAACTCAATTCACCACACCCCCCCGCGGAGTCGTTGAAGCCAAAACAACACATAGGACATCTTTTTTGAAACTTATATCAGGTAGACCTTTCACAAGTCTATATTTTTGAAGCTCGGTTATCTGTTTCATACTTGTATGTTCTAGCTTCTTTTGCCATACCCATATTTCATCTTACTATGACACAAAACAGATCATATTTGGATCAGTTAGTTCAGTTAGATCAATCTTATAACGATTTTATTGCCTGTTTGCTGAAAAGGGAACTTTGCCATTAATATCTTTGACTATACATGCACTCTTAGTGAAGGAAACATTGTATCCATTATCACATAATTGACTTATGCTAACCAGATTATGTCTTAATCCATCAACTAAAAGAATATTAGAGATAAATGGTAAAGGTGATCTCCCACATATTTTACCTATCCCAATAACTTTTCCTTTCTATTTTCCACGGAAGGTGACATATCCTCTTTCTTTAGGTTGGAGGTCTAGGAACATAGATTTTCTCCTGTCATGAGTCGTGGGCAGCAACTGTCCAGGTACCATGATAGGTGTGCTCTTTGTCCTATTAAGGATATCTGCAAAAGGAATAATCAAAGCTTTTGGTACCCATATTTTCTTGGGTCCTTTCATGTTAGTTCTTGAAGTTTGTGACAATTTTTCTCTTGTGTGAATACACTTTGACGTGATATGTCCAGCTTTTCCACAGATTTTACAACTGTCCTTGTTAGAATATGAATTGATCTTATCATAAAGAGATTCAGGCTTTTGTCCTAAAATTTTGTTAGATACTTTATGATGCGTCTTGTCAATGAATCCTATGTGAGGGAACCAAAGAGGTTTTGGATAAAATAATCTCTTAAGTTTTGATGTTTAAAAAAAGTTAAATTTGTATGGCAAAGTTGTACCAAAGATCTAACTGTTTATTCTAGCTTGCAGGATTGTTTAAAATATTGCTAGACAATGAAACTTATTTTTAGCTTCTTGGTTTTGCTAAGAAACGGTATCGGGTCTAAGACTTCACTAGCTAGACGAGTCTTAAAAAACATGGTAAAATTCTGAGTCTATAAGGTTATCGATAGACGAGGTATTAAAATTTGGCTAAGTTAAATTACACTAGACGAGTGTGAGACACCCCGTTGTGCCCCGATGTTTTATTAGATTAAAACATCATTCGTTAATTACTTATTCGCACGCTTAATCGTAAAATTACGTAAAAATTAAAACTTAAGTTATAAAGCATACAACTTCTGATAATTAACAAATTACACTTCATATAATAAATACATACACACATAAGTCTTATAATCATATTACAAAACACTGTGGAGGGTATCCTCTCAGTAGGATCCATCACAGGAATATACTTAGACAAAATACTAACTTAGTGGAAAATATAAAATCGTCTCATGAGACGCACTTGCCATAACTAACTAGACCCTAATCACCATGAACCACAGCTCGTCCTCCGGCCTCCGATTCGTAAGGAGTTCCATTCAACTCCTCCTCATTCAGCTCAGCTACAAGAAATTCTCGTACGATTCCCACAAAAGACAGAATACAACACACAGAAAGATATAGGGGATAAGAAGCAGTTCTATCATCAAAAAGATGAAAAGAGTCATAGTATATAACATAATAAATGTCACAAACAAAACATCACACTTGACTAAGAATCATCCTCAAATTACGATATCTTCCTCTACCCTTATTCTCGTGCAACTACACATTTATACTAACTTGACCACCACCTGATCCTGTCACCATCCCTCATCTGCATTGGTACACACTCTCAATTCCCATTAGAGTGTTCCACCTAGTGCACATCCTCATTCCCGTTAGGGTGTTCATCCAGTGAATGACACGCATCCTCTTTCCCGTTAGGATGCTTATTCAAAGAATGACAATATTCCCTCATTCCCGTTAGAGAATAGCTGCACAATACAAAAGTATCCTCATTCCCGTTAGGATACGAGATGACTCACCCAGAACTATAAGGATATCACGGTAGTTTTCCCCATTCCCATTAGAGAATTAACCCGTGACATCCTGTATCCATGATCGGATACTCTGACCTCGTGTGTTCTGTTGAGACTCCAGCAAGTGTACCGGGTCGTCGCAAGTAATAAAACACGGTAAGAGTCTACTGAGGTCGAACACAAGGATTGGGTTACCAATTCTACTAATTTCGCAAGAAATTCAATAGGTTCAGTTAAGCGAAGAAAATTATTGTGAGAGAGATCAAGATTGCAATTCAATTAAGAAATCGATTAAAGCTAAGGTGATTGAATTCAGAAATTTAAAATATCTAGGGTTTCAAATCCACCTACCCAATCATGCATAATACCCAAGTGATTATGTATTCCTCCCTAGGTTCAATTACAATGTCAACCGGGACCCCCAATTTCTCCTAAATTCACAGCCGTGCGCAATAGGACGTATTCAACGATTTGGATTATTTACTCACCAAGTCTCATAATCCTAATCCTCGAATTCTGTTAATTCTTGTTCCCTACGTGGTTGCACTAATCTCCTACCCACTATCGTGCAATATTAAATTAGTGATCCCAATTCAAGTTCTAAAACGCGAATCGCCGGTCGGCCTTAACACGTTTAACTAGTTAATCATGCTAGCATATGATCAACACAATAATATCCGAATTGGAAAACATTTATTGAGAGAAGGGGAGAAATAACATACATCACGTGAACACTACACAGCCATGGGTGGCTTCATCGATCCCCTAGACGAGGGGATTAGTTCCTCATGCCCGTGACGACGCACAAACAATCGGCAATAATCTCCATAATAATAAACTAAGAGAAGAAAAGAAAAGAGAAGGGAGACACAGCTCCAGAAACAAGGATTCGCACTCCTATTCTGATCTAAGTAATGGCTAACAACTTCCTCCTTAATTCTGATCTGATATGGCCTTTAAATAAGGATTTTGTTTCTCGCCAGCTCGCGGGGCGAGCTTACTCTCGCGACGCGAAATTAAGCATTGGCGCGCTTCAAATTTTGTATTTTTGCGAGGCGAGCTTGTATTCGCGGGGCGAGTCTTCAAACCCTAATCTGTCACAACCGTGATATGCATCACGGCTAAGCCGTGATTGCCTCTGTCTTCCATGGTCCTCAAGGACTCGCGAGGCGAGAGTACACTCGCGGGGCGAGTCTTCAATTCTGGGCTGTGACCTTCATCACGGCTAGGCCGTGATGGTCTCTGATTTCCAAGTCTTCATGCTCTCGCGGGGCGAGCTATCTCTCGCGGGGCGAGTCTTCAAACCTCGATTTGTCACAGCCGTGACCTTAATCACGACTATACCGTGATAGTCTCTGTCTTGCTGGTCTTCAGACTCTCGCGAGGCGAGAGTACACTCGCGGGGCGAGTGTCTCAGAATTTCAATTTCCACTATTTCTTTGCTTTCCTTAACTCCCGGAGCTTCACTTTATTTACCTGAAAACACAAAAGCACCCACAAGCGTAATTCTGTCCAAAATAAGCTAAAAACTACACAAAAGACGCAAAACGAGTCAAAGTCCAACTCAGGAACGAAACAAGGCAAATTTGGGCGAAAACGAGAGTGAACTCGAATAAATTGGCACATAAACCCTAGTTTATCTAGTCATAAAACTAGATAAGCCAGAGGCTTATCATGTTCCCAACACACGATCATGAACAACAATGCAAATACACGAACCTCACCGACCCACATTAATAACAACCTAGTGCCTTAACCTTCCATCAAAACCTCAACACATGTTCTATGTCACCACTTCTCTTTGAAATAATTAGTTTAGGCAAGGCACCTCTAAGTCACCATTTATCCTCACCCCCAAACTATTATCTCCCAAATAACATATATCGTTGCCTAAAATCCACTAAGCATAATATTAAAACCAGGCAGATCATGCATAACACAATATCAGAAAATATTCAAACACCAAAAATAATACGTCACATGCAATGGAATACCTCAACCAGCGTATCACAATCAATTCTATAAACATAAAGTCAGACATCATCAAAATGCTTAAAATCAACCTAAAGTCGATAAATCTACAATCCCCGAATCACTCTTGGTTTTACAGAAAAGGTTTCCAATGTGATTTTGGTCTTGTCGATTACTCGACTGCTAGTAGGGTTTAGGTCGCCCTACACAATTATTATAGAATATATTACTTATCGATTATGATGGTAGAATGATTCTTTCCCCTACCTGAGTTAGCACCGTATCTCCCGAACTTCCGATCCTTGTTACTAAATCACGAGTATCTGTTAACCTTCAACCAACACAACATAACTATAATTAATCAAACAAATCCAACTTTGACACATTGATGCTAGGTTTTGGCCATCGATTCAAAAATAGGCTAGGGTCATTTTCTCATTCTAATTTTTTGGATACTAACTACTTAGGTCCTAGATAGTTAGGATAAATTGTTATCATTTTGAAATATGAACAAAATCCTTCAACTCCTTTTGAATAGAGTTTTCGGCCTCAACTAGAAAAATAGGCTAGAAAATTCCTTTTGATCCAAACTATTGTATTTAAGTAGTATAGGCCTAAGTGAGCATAATTCAAGTATTGATTTCACAAAAGAATCAAAAACACCAAACCCATTTCTCATGTCAATTTTGGCCAAAAAGGTTTTTGTGGGGTTTGGGTTTTTATTTTCATTCAAACTATTCAACATAACAAGTTAAAGCCTTATGAAGATAAGACAAAGAATCAAACTTCATAAACTTTACTCATACAACAACTTATGATTCATGTTCATGGAAGGTATAAAAATGGGTTTCCAACAAAATGAACATGAAAAGAAATAGATGAACATAAGAGGAAGAACATGATCAAGTTACCTCAAGTTATAAAGATGGAAGAAGAAGAACTTTGTTCCTTGGAGAAGATGAATTTGTAGGAAGATGAAGATGAAAGTGTGTGATTGATGTAGATGGTCAAACTTTAATGGTATGGAGGTTTAGAGTGATTAACTTTGAGGTTTTCTCTAAAAAATATGAGGTTTTTGCCTTGGGACTTCAATTTTCACGTTTGGGGTTGGTCAAGCGGGCTTTATATAGATTTTCCAGGAGATAATCGATTATATAGGGCTATATAATCGATTACACATCTCATAATCGATTATGGAACTCCTCATAATCGATTATGAAGGTTCTGTTATCAGGTTTTTCAGTTCCAAACAGCTCATAATTGATTATGGGTTACATATAATCGATTATGATGATTCAGAACTTCAGGAACTCATTCCAAAAACCTTGTAATCGATTATGGTGGTTTAAATAATCGATTATTGGGCCAAAACCAAGACGAAACCTCAAAATTGATTGTTTACAAAGGATCAATAAGATTATTAAAACACTTAATAGGTTTTAGTTTAATTAAAACCAGGCTGTTACAGAGTGTCTAAGTCTATATGTAAAATAAGCATTAGATGAGGAAATTGATAACTCTCAGGAAAATAGCAAGTCCAAAGACTTGACTCTATACAAGAAGTTAACTAGACGCAAATTAGTAGACGACCCTATTTCTATACATAGTTAATCTTGCATGAGACACCCTGATTTCCCATTAAAGAAAACTCTAATTAACTAGGCCTTAAATTGTAATTAACGATATCGCGATTATTACAGAGATAATATATATATATATATATATATATATATATATATATATATATATATATATTAACTTTAACAAAATAAAACAGTTAAAACATGCACAAGTGATGTCATCCATACATATATACAATATATACAACACATCTCTCAGAGTATGCTAATTCCCCTCCATGGGACCTACAACCATCTATACAGACTCAAAGTATAAACATATATAGATTAACCAAAGAGATGCAAAAGAAGTCCCAGAGATACCCGACCCGCATCTCAAAATACATCAAAATAAAAAACAATCTCACAGAGGCTCACTACCTACAGACGCATCCGACATATCCACATCATCAGTGATGTGGGTGTCTAGAACTACCCTCACCTTTGTCGTCACAGTGTATATATAACTGTGGTGGGATCTTCGGTAGATAGCGTTGTGGCCAGTAGTCCTTCCAAGTTGTCGTTCCCATCTTGATGTTGTTGTTCATCTTCCATACCGATAATATACATAGTGAGACACCCCTTTGTGCCCCGATGTTTTATTAGATTAAAGTCTTCTTAATTAAATCCTTAATCGCGCGTGTAACATGAAAATACGTAAAAATTAAAAACTTAAGTTAATAAACGTATAACTTCAACATCACACCATAGTTATATTGCAAATACACACATAAGTCTTTTACACATATTTCAAAACACTGTTGAGGGTATCCTCTCAGTAGGATCCCTTACAGATATACACTTAAACAAACTATTATTCAGTGGAAAATATAAAATAAAGTAACCGACACACTGGCCATTGTTGCGTTAACCAACTAGTGTGTGAAAATGTTGATTTTCAAATATAAAAAAGGCAATAATAAGATAGCAAGATAATAAAAAGGGTTTGTGAACAAAGATGGTAAAACAGCTACTAGTATGAATCCCTTGTAATTTCAAATTAGCTTCAGTTATGCTTCGTCATGCTACAGCATTTAGCTCCCTTGTAAAATAGTTGTGTTTTCCAACACTTGAAAGATAAGGTTCATTAAATGCCTTCTATTCCTAGATTCATATTAATTACACCCTCTTATTAATAAGCACATTTCAGCTAGCTTAAGGACTTGAATGATTATTCCTAATCCATTCAACATCTACTAATTTTCCAATTAGAGACTTAACCCTTATCTCTTAACCAAATCCACTTAACTTCACTTTTCCAAGTTCAGCAAGCTAAAGTTCTACTTAAGATGGCCAAGCTTAAATAAAACAGCATATAAACACAGATTAAGAGAAAATGCAAAATCAAAGCATCACATAACATCAACTAACATTCATTACAAGTTCAGCATACCAGTACGCTGCAGCAAGCTAGCTCATACCGAGCTTACAAAATCTGGAAATGAAATAAAAAATGGAAGAAGAAGCCATGGGAGCACGAAAATGAACAATGGAGAGGAGGAAGAAGACCCTCCACCTGCTGTCTTGCACCCCCATCTGCTATCCAATCTGATATGAGGCAGCCCTGTTTAAAAAGTAAGGGAATATTCCCCTTTTTAGGGTTTTACCAAGACCTTTTTCTCTTTCCTACTTTTGGGCCATTAAAATAAGTGGCATGGCCAATTTAATTAACTGCACCAGGACAAAACCCAATGCATGTGACTGGGCCACATCGTCAGCTTTTAGGACAACTCATAGGAGAGAGAAAGTGGTCCCGCTTATATCCTCTTCTGATAAGGAGTTCACGTCCATATGCTGCAACATGGCCAGATCATTTTCCAGTAGCTAGTCAGGAGTTCGCGCCCAGATGCTGCAGCATGCCCAGAGTATTTTCCAACAGTTGTCTAAACTTGAACAAAAACTTAACAAAACTCAAGAAACAGATTAAGCATATTCCTAGACACTCAATAACATAAAATTAAACGAAATTTATACAAAGACACATATTACACTAAACTAACTTAAAACACCTAAAACATCCACATAAAATACTTAAAGATTACAAAAACTCAAGCTAAGAAAGAGTAGATAACTGTTCATTAAAAGATTTATCAGCCATACTTTCTGACCCTTAAAACATTAATTTGCAGCTCAAACTCCGGCCTCCAGTTCGTAAGGAGTTCCATCAAAGTCCTCCTCATTCAGCTCAGCCACAGGGTCTTCTCGTATGATCCCATAAAAAAATAGAATACAATACACAAAGAATACAGGGGATAAGAAACATTTTTATCATCAAAAAGTGAAAAAGAATCATAGCATAAAATATAATTGTAACACCATGTTTTTCATATGCTTCTTTATCAGTAAAGACATGCTTTACTGTGTTTATTTTTGATAAAATCTAGAGGATGATTTTATTTAAAATAAAATCATTTTCTTGTGTTGTTTTACCGTACGAAGTCACAGTAAAATTTTCGGTCGAAAATTCAGACGAAAACCGGTTTGGGTTCTCACTGCCAGTACGAGTTAACTGAGCTAGAGACAAAATTTTAATTCGTAAATGAGACGGTTAGTGTTTTTATAATATTTTTTATGGGTTTGAATTTTTTCGAAAAATCTTGTCCGGGGCCAAATCTTAGGGATTTCCAGGGTGAAATCGTCGGGAAATACGATCGGGGAAGTCATCTGATACGCAATGGAGCAGAGCATCAAGAGGATGAAGTGACATGAAGTGACTTGATGTGAAGGCTATGAAACACCTCAAAAAGTGAATCTTGACTTTTTTTCGAAATCTCACTTTTTCATCTTTCTCTCTCAATCTCATCACATCACCTTAACTCCTTATCCTCTCTACAAGCAACCCACCTTCTTTCTTCTCTTCTTTCTTCCTCTCAAAACCGTGACCCTCTCCCTCACTCTCTATAAATACTCTTCATTTCCACCCTTCATCACTTTCCTCCATTTTCTCACATTTTCACTTTACTACATTTCTTCTTCTTCTTCTCTCTTACAAAGTTTACATTTTTATCAAGCTTGTCTCTTAAAGTTCTTCATCAAAGTTGTTCATCTTGTTGAGGGTAATACTTCTATGTAGTTCTTTTTTCAAAGTTTCATCTTTTATTTCAAAGTTTTCTTCATATGTTCTTTATGTGCATTTAACTTCTAAAACCTCTCAAAAATGGTAGAAAACTCCTTTTGAGTTGAAACCACTTTCTATATTCTTGTATTTACTCATACTATCACATACTAAAAGTTTGTGTTAAACAAAGTTTCCTAATATCTTCTTTCTAAGGAGGCCGAAACCATGTATATGGTTTAGATGAATCTTGTTTCAACTTTTACATGTATGATTTTGTATTTGAGTTTCATTTCCAAGATGATCATGGACCAAGGCTCCTTTATGTTAAAGGATGCTATGTCTAAGTGATTGGAAAGTTTAAAGATTTTTTTTTCCAAAATGATCATGGACCAAGGCTCCTTTATGTTAAAGGATTCTATGTCTAAGTGATTTGAAAGTTTAAAATATTTTCTTGCTTTATTTTCCTATGATGGCCGAATGTAACATTTGACCTAGGATGTGTTATTTTATTTTGTTTTCCAAGATGATTATGGATTAAAGCTCCTTCATGTTAAAGGATGCTATGTCCAAAAGATTGGATGATTTAAAGATCTCTAACCTCACAAACTTGTTAAGGCCGAACCTAAGAGTTCATGGTCTAAGACATTTGATTTTTACATTTTCCGAAATGATCATGGTTTCAAGCTCCTTACTATGTATGGATTCTAACCTAAAGAGACTGGAAAGTTTAGAAATTCCTAGCCTATTTACCTATGCTTGGCCGAAACCCTAAGTCAAGTACTTAGTGGGATTTTTAATTCAACCTTGTTAAAAGATTGTTGTTTGTGAACTTCTAGCACTTAAGGATCATAGATCCAAGAGTCGCATAAATTTCGGAAACCCCTAATCCTAGTTTATTGTATAAACCGAACCTATACCTTGTGGTTAGTGTTCTCGAGTGATTTTTAACTCATGATTTTATGTTGGTAACCTTAAACTTCCATCGCCGGAGAAGCGAGGACGTTCGTGAACCTTCTTTTCAAATCCAAAACTCTTAACTCCGACGTGAGGTAAGAGGGGATTTCCTAAAGATATTCAATAACTGTATGCATGTGTGTATGTGTTTAACTGGATATTTATATGTTGATTGAGCTTACTTGGTTATCTAATGTACTTGAACTGTTATGCTATTATCTGATGTTGAACTGTGCTTGTTCTAAATGTTATAATGCATATCTGTGATGAACTGCTTTCAACTGTGATATTAGCATTGAACTGAGAATATATACTGTTGTTGATTGAAAGTTTGCTAAGTCAGACTTGTGTATGTGCTCAACTGTTATAAGGATTAAAAACCTTAATAAGCTTTGAAGATGAAGGGATTGATGTTCTTTTCCAAAAGCTCATTAACTTAAAGTACTTGTTTTAAATGTTGAAATGGTTTGGGTGAATTATCATTATACAAGAGAAAAATCCTTTTCGAACTATGTGTCTTCAAGTGAAAACTTTCAAGATTATTTGGCAATATCCTATTGGGGATTTTCAAAGATAAAAGTATTTCAAAGATGCTTTACAAAATATTTTCAAAGAAAATGTTTTCTCCTAAATGCTTTAGAAACTTTCTGATAGCCTGGATAGGTTATCGAGGATTTGGTTTTGAATTTGATTTTCACTGAACGGAAAATAAGTACTTAAGAAATAGAATCTAGTATGTGAGAAGTTGCCTCTAGTATTCAGTTATACGCACGTGATCTTGGATCAGTGTTAATTCGGGGTCATGAGTCCTATTCATGATGTTCTGGACTGAGGGTCCAATTCTCGAAATTAAGGACAGTGCGTTCTGATTTCGTTGTGGTGGACTGTGTATCCTAATCACGTTGTTGTGGACTGTGTGTCCTACCCACGTTGTGATGAGCGTTGTTAAAGGTGAATGTTGTTTTCTACGACCACAACCCTTAACTGCGGCATCGGTCTCGGACGTTGTGATTGAGCATTCGGACTGTGTGTCCTATGCTTTTAAGTTTTCAAGTGATGGGGAAATGATGATTAAGTCGTTAGCTTTGAGCTGCGACAGCGAAACAAAATGAACAAAAAGAAAACCTTTTAAATAAAATATTTTATCATGTGCATTTCCTCAGGCAGACGTGCTTTCTTACATATCAGATACAAGGTGGTATCTGGGAGTCAGTCCATGTGACCGGTTCAGAGGCACATGTGACGTTGCTCGTCCTGAGACCTTAAATGCATGAGGGTATGGAGGCAACTGCCCGATGGGCTAGAGATTGACCAACTCTAATTCTTCTCCAGTGGAAAATGGTGTGGATATCTCATGAGATTAAGTTAGAGCCTGATATTGAAGTGTCATGCATATTTTCAAGGATTGACTATGCGGGTTTGAGACCCTTTGATATAACACTTTTATGTTATGGATATGCATGATTTAACTGCTTATATAATTATGTGATGTATGTATCATGTATATGGTTGTTGTGAGATATATCTTATGATGGTATCTCACTCTTGCACACCTGTATGTTCTGTTCTTTTCTTCTTGTATCGGGTATGCGCATGCTTTTAGATGGATCCGGACATTCCCTTGGCACAGTCGAGCTCGAGGAGCGAAGTGTTTGATCATGCAGGGACGGCAGGGAACTAGACTATACATGAGGGTGCGACGACCGCGACGTATCGAGGACCAGTCACGACTACCGAGATGAATGCTAACGGAGTACTCGTACGAAGGATTCATACCTTCGAGACGAGGACTATGACGCTTCCACCCCTATGGTACTACCTTCATACGCTACAAGTCACCGGACTCCTCCATGAGCATTTTGATTCAGTTGAACCGCTTGCGGAGGATCCAGTGGAGGAGGATCCTGAGGAAGAACCTTTTGAGCTGATAGAGGTCGAGGACGAGGACGAGGAGGAGCCAGAGTACCATCCGCAGGATCCCGGTGATGACGACGTCCCTATCGACGATGGTGGTGATGTTATCGATCCGGCATCTGATATCTCATCTGAGGGTAGCATTTGTGGTCATTCTGCATGCAGGAGGCATTGGTAGATCGTTCATCAGCTTTTGGAGTTGTCCAGATAGTCCCTAGGCTTTTAGAGCAATCTTTTGAGTCTTGTACCCAGTTCCCTATTCCCGGTTTGATGTTTTCTTTTTACCTGTTTCTTCAGTAGATGTTTTAGCGTATGTTGGCCAGTTCGACAAGGCCAGTCTTGTAATCAAACCTAAGATCCCAAGTGGGACTGTTATATTTATATGTGTGATGTTGATTTTCATGTTGAGTGTTCATCACCTTTTCTTAACTGCTTTTAACAAAAAAAAATGAGTACCCTTTTTCAGTAACCTTATATAAAAGGTTATTTTTCCGAAGGCGACCAGCGTTTTAAATAAGTTTCTTTTCCACGACGGGTAACCATGTGATGCCGGGTTTTAGGGTGTCGCAATAATAACTGTCAAAGACACACATCACACATAACTAACAATCATCCTCAAATTAACAATATCATCCTCTACCCTTACTCTCATACAACTAAACCTTTATGCTAACATGACCACTATAATCCTTTCACACCATCTCCACCCAAATAGGAATATTAGTTCTTCGTCCGAGGGAGCACTCCCCTTTATAAAATTATATCTACAGTAGCCCAATTGCTACACATAAAATTACATCTATAGTAGCCCAGTTGCTACACATAAAATTATATCTCTGAGAGCCCAATTGCTACACATACCATTATATCATTAATAGCCCAATTGCTATACATACAATTATATCTCTAATAGCCCAATTGCTATACATACAATTATATAAACCTCACCAACTCTTACGGGTCATAACCAAATGCCTCAACCTCTCACTAGAAACTCGTATAAATCCCCAAATTACGATATCTCATAATCTTATCTATAAAACAACTTAATAAAGCTAGGCCCTCATAATCACACCCATTCTCTACCAAACAAACATCTTCCGAACAACACATATCTTTGCTTAAAATCCACTAAATACAATATTAAAAACCAGGTAGATCATGCATAACACAATATCAACAAAATATTCAAATATCATAAATAATATGCCACATTCAGTGGAATACCTCAACCAGCGTATCACGAGTAAATTCAACAACATAAACTCAGACATCATCAAATACTTTTAAATCAACCTAATGTCGATAAATCTACAATCCCCGAATCACCATTGATTTTACAAAAAAGGTTTCCAATATGATTTTGGTCTTGTCGATTACTCAACTACTAGTAGGGTTTAGGTCGCCCTACACAATTATTATAGAATATACTACTTATCGATTCCAACGGTAGAATGATTCTTTCCCCCACCCGAGTTAGTACCGAAATCTCGAATTCGACGTTCCTCGCTATCACGTCACAGCTTAATAGTTTCACCTTGAACCAAACAACATAACTAATATTAATAAAACAAACCCAACTATACCCACTTTATGCTAGATTTGGCCATTCAATTCAAAATGAGGCTATGGTTATTTTCTTAATCTAATCTTTGTGATACTAGTTCCTAAAGCATTAATTAGCATAGATTAAGTGTTAATAGTTAAAATTATGAAACAAAATCCTCTAACCAACTAGGTTAGGGTTTCGGCCATAAGGGTTAAAAAAGGCTAGAATTTTTTTTTGATTACAAGCTCTTGGATCTATAACCTAGAGACCTTAGCTAGCTTAGACAAGTCATTATTCAAGTAAAAAATGAAGAAAACCTCATCTAGCATACATAGACATACATTCAGCCCACATAGAGAAATTATTTTAGAAAATTTAGTTGGATTCAAGCTCTTAGATTTAGATAATACAAGTACTAGAGAGCTCAAATCAATCATTAGGTTTCAAAGTTTGAACAAAAACACCAAACCCGTTTTCAAATGGGGCTACGGCCATGCTAAGAAAATACGGAAAGAAAATTCTTTTGATTACATGATCCTAGATGATGAAAGTAGTAGTCATTTAGAGATCATAGCAATTGGTTTCACATTAAAATGATTTTTATACAATTTTCTAGAATTATTTGAAATTCTAGATCTAGGAATGAAAAACTCATGAAAACTTGATGATTATGACTTGGAAACAAGGAAATCAATGAAGAACAAGATGTTTATTTATCAAGAAGAGTAAGGTATACCTCTTAGATGTTGGAAAATTGACAAGAATGGATCAAGTCCTTCACAAAATTGCTTAAAGTGTTCTTGAGAAAAGTGAGAGAAAATGAAGAAATGAGTGAAGGGGGGCAAGGCTGCGGTTTGGGGGTTTAAATAGGGTAGATCTTAGGCTTTGTTTGGTTCCTTAGAGTCCAATTAATGGGTTTTGTGAATATTAAATAATATAATACTTAACTATAGTTAATAATTAACTTAACTAGGGTTACTTTGATAACTATGGTTAAAAAAAATGTGGCTCACATTTAGTAAAGGGTGTGGTTGATTCTTGGCCACAAGAATTAACCTTGGTTCCTTAACCATGCTTGAAATTTAACTCAATGTCGGTTAGGTTAAGCTTAGGGGTATTTTGGTCATTTCACCTAAATTTACATTTAATGCCTCATAAATGCTTGGTGAGTCATGGTGGTGACCCACCCCATGACTCAGCTCCTCCGGTGTTTGATTTTGTCTCTGCACCTCCCTTCTCGACTCCGTCGTTTCCCCGATTAGGGTTTTACGCCCGTATAAAAGCAAAATATTTCGTTTTCGATTGAAAATTTTCAAACTAACCAGACTTGTTAGAAATATGATTTAATCATAACCCATTTCATTCACTAGTCAAAATTAGGTTTTCTGATCATTAAAATCTTACTGTCAGTGAAAACACCGATTGTTTTCCGTCTGAACTTTTACCAAAATTCGTCCAAATAAATGTAATATTTCATTTCTGATCAGAAATTTGGAAAGTATAATTCCTCACGGATAAAATATAAAAAATCTACAAATTTAAGTTTCGGGTCAAATTAGGTTTTTTCATGGGTATAAAATTATCTTGTCACAAGAAAAACGCAAACTGGTTTCCGTCTGAATTTTAAACCCAAAATTTCACCGCAACCTTCTACCATAAGAGAGACTATGAATATGATTTTATTTTATTTAAAATCACGTTCTTACTCTCAGATTAAAATATAATTAATTATATTTTAATCGATTAAACAGCGTAATTAAAATCGGGCTATTAAACATAGAAAGGTAGAGAAAGAAGGGAGATAAGCAAATCTAACATAGTCATAAAAATGGGGATGGGGACACATAGAATAATAATCACATATATATATATATAACACATGCAACAAGTAATAGGCAACCATGTTCTGAATCGCACCAACACAATACATCCTCAAAGTTCACTCTCAGATCAATCCTCTAAGGAGTCTCACTCCAATGCATGTTGGCCGATATCTCTCATCCGGGTCTATCGCGACCAACAAAAAGAAAACTTGTTTTTCTTTTAGAGAATAAACATGGAGTCGCCACCAATTTTATTTAGTTTCGGGAAAATTGGAAAACCCTTAAAAAAGCTTTGGGTTCGGGAGTCGATTACGTCTAGGGAAGGCATGGAGACTTAACCCCACGGCATCCTAGAACATCCATAAAAATGGTTACCCAAAATTACTTGTGTAAATTATTAGTAACTTTGAAAATATTTGTTTTACCCCGAAAATCATTTAAAGGAAAAAATCATCTTTATTTTTAAGATATTTTGTATTTTTTATCGGTTTTATATTTGTGAAAAAATTTTATTAAACCTAAACTAGGTTGAACATGGCACGTAAGTCCACAAGGAAACCTCAAGATCTAAAGGGTTGAGCGTGACACTTGTCATAGAGCAACCCAAAAATAACATCGATTTAATTAAGTGATCATCTTTTATTTTTTATGTAAAAAAAATAGTTTTACCTTATGAAAGTAGAACAAAATGAAACATTTTAAGTGTTTAGTAACAGTATAGCCATATGAAGATTACTAGTGCATCATGCATTTTAGCATATGATGGCAAACAATGAAATAGGAACCCTACGTTACACCATTTAAAAAATGACATAAGAACTCATATAGCAAACATCATACTAACTCATTCAGCTTCAATATCCATGGATTTTCTTTTCGTCATAAACAGAGACATAGAAAAATAAGAATGTTAAGAGAAACTTATGAATAATATCAACAAAGAGAACAATTACCAAATGAGAGCATAATAACAATGATTTTACTTTCTCCCAGTAGTAAAATTATAAGATCAAAACCCTCACATTTCAGTTTCACTGACCCTTTTAACTCTCTCTTCTTCTGAAAATTTGGAACCACTCTAATGACAGAGAAGAGAAAAAAAACTCAAATCCCTAATCTCTTTTCTTCACAAAGAAAACGTCAGATAAACATCTCTCTCTCCCTCTGTCCTCGTATCTTTTCTCCGAATCTTCACTGATTTTTTCCTCCTCGTTCTCCTATCTTCGCGTCTCAATTTATAGATGGAGGAGAGGGCTTCATGCTTCTCCTCACCCAGAGGCTTCAAGGTTGGTCTCACGAAATCCAGAGCTTGGTCTGAGCAGATATCGCGTGTGTCCATATGGAGGTGGCGCTAGCAGAGGAAAGGAGGCGATTTGATGTGAAGGTTGCGTGTTTGAAGAGAGAAGGAAGTGTGGTGAGGTTAAGAGAGTGGAGGATATGAGGGAGAATAAGGACCAATGGGTAGAGGAGGTGTAGGGGCGGTTGGAGAGTGGGAGGAGATGAGGGAGAAGAAGGACCAATGGGTAGAGGAGGTGTAGGGGCGGTTGGAGAGTGGGAGGAGGAAGAGAGGTTTTGTCTGATATGTAAAATGAGGTTTTTAGGGTTAGGAGAAGTAACTCAATCTCCTTTCTTATCTTTCGCTGATTGTTCTTTTCTCCTTCTTTATTCTTTCTTTCTTCACTATTTCCTTTTTCTTCTTTCTTTATTCTTTAGTCTTCTGTATGAAAATTAAATATGCAATGGACGTAGCCTCCTCATCCAACAGAAAATTAAATATGCAACAAATGGAACCTCCTCGTCTAACACAAAATTAAATAATTGCAGTGGACGGAACCTCCTCGTCCAACACAAAATTAAATAATTGCAGTGGACGGAACCTCCGCGTCCAATAGAAAATTAAATATGCAATGGACGGAACCTCCTCGTCCAATAGAAAATTAAATAATTGCAGTGGACGGAACCTTCGCATCTAACATAAAATTAAATATGCAATGGACGGAACCTCCTCGTCCAACGAAAAATTAAATATGCAATGGACGGAACCTCCTCGTCCAACAGAAAATTAAATATGCAATGGACGGAACCTCCTCGTCCAACAGAAAATTAAATAATTGCAATGGATGGAACCTCCGCGTCCAACAGAAAATTAAATATGCAATGGACGGAACCTCCTCATCCTCATCCAACAAAATTAAATATGCAATGGACGGAACCTCCTCGTTCAATCAGTAATCTGAAACTAATGGGAATCCCTTCCTTTTGAAGACAGCGGAACCAAATGCTCCATGGAAAAACTTCCACCAACCAAACCCTTGTTCACCGACCACTCTGGGACGAGGCATCATTCATTCTTTTAACAACATCGGTCACCCAAGAATCTGATAACGTATGAGGTGGATGTTATGTTTATTATCCTAAGCTTATTTGCATCATTCTTTTGTTGTCCAGTGCATGCTATCTCTTCCATTGAATTTGAAATATTGAGTCCTTTTGGCCCAAACCATTCATTGGTGCTACCACTAGAATTATCAAATCATACCATTAAACTTATATTTACTTTTATTGAGACCTGACCATGATGAGAGTGAACACGACAGAGGAGCATGGAGGGAAAGCCTCTTGCCTTGATACGAGAATTTAGTTTTTTAAGAGAAATAACAATATGAGAACAAAATTACAAAAGGGTTCATGAAGATTAAAAGCAAAGATAAACAAAGAAAATTATGAGAATCGCATAAAATTTTCCCTGGTGTTGGTCCTTTGATTTTCATTTAATTTATTCCCCACAGACTTTTGATGACACAGATCTTGGCTTTTGTTTCTGATTCTTCAAACACATTCTTCAACCATTCCTCAACAATTTTGCCCCAGAATACTCGGTAGGATAAAATTGCCCCAGTGTGGTGAGTGCTTGCAGAAGTCTTTGAACCATATCCTCCCCCTAGGCCGCCTTTACAGGTTTTCAGCCTAAGGTTTCTTTACCCTAACTTTTGCCTAGGTTGCCCTTTCGGGTTTTCAACCTAGCGAGCCTTTTCTCTTAGTTTGTTTTCATTGTTCTTTGCCCTAACTTTTGCCTAGGCCGCCCTTTTGGGTTTTCAACCTAGCGGGCTCTTTTTTTTTTTTTAGAATAGAACTTTTTCACAACATCAGAGTTTACTGGCCTTGGTAACTCTTCCTCATCCATGTTTTGCAGAATCAAAGCTCCTCCTGAGAATGCTTGTTTGACAATATAAGGACCTTCATAATTCAGCGCCCATTTTGCTCGGGCATCCTCCTGATTAGGGAGGATTTTCTTTAAAACCAGGTCCCCTGCTCAAAACTCTCTGGAGCGAACCTTCTTATTGAAAGCTCTTCCCATTATGCTTTGGTACAATTGCCCGTGACAGATAGCTGCCAGTCTTTTCTCTTATATCATGTTCAACTGCTCATATCGAGTTTTCACCCACTCAGATTCTTCTAAATCTGCTTCCATCAAGACCCTTAGCAAAAGGAGTTCTACTTCGATAGGTTAGACAGCCTCCATCTCGTATACCAAAGAGAAGGGGGTTGCCCTAGTGCTTGATCCTATATTAGTCCGATAAGCATGTAGAGCATATGGCAGCATTTTGTGCCAATCTTTATAATTTACAACCATCTTGGCAATGATCTTCTTGATATTTTTGTTTGCTGCTTCAACTACACCATTCATTTGAGGTCTATAAGGAGCTGAATTGTGGTGTTTGATTTTGAAACCATCGCAAAGAAAACCTATGACTTCTAGTTGTACTGTCTACAAGGACATCAATATGAGGTAGCGGAAAATCATCCTTTGGACTGGCTTTATTTAGATCTCTGTAGTCCACGCACATTCTGACCCTTCCATCCTTCTTTGGTACTGGAACAATATTAGCTACCCATTCCGGGTGTCTAGCTACTTCCAGAAAGCCAGGATGCATCCTCCTTAATCTTCAACAACATCTCAGGATGCATCCTCCTTAATTTTTGTTTCTTTGAAACCACACCTGGGTATAAGGGGATTTTATGTGATACTATCTCAGAATCTAAACCTGGCATATCTCTGTAGGACCATGCAAAAACGTCCAGATACTCTTTGAATAGTGCAACCATTTCTTCATGCTTTGGGTTATCCACTATTTTCAACTCCTTTTTGTCTTCCTCGGTTCCCATATTGATCACTTATGCAACCTCATCATTCGAGCTAATCCCTTCTTCTGACTGTTTCACCATCTTTATGAATTCTTCAATGTCTTCTTATTCCTCATCGGATTCAAGGTTGTATTCATCAACGGCCGCGAGGGAATCAATAAATGAGTTTCCAAAATTCCTCTCGTGAAGTGAATCTTTAGTGGAAGAAGTATTCCTGGAAGAAAAAGTCGGGAATAGGAGAAGTAAAGGCAAGAGTCTTATTCATGAAAGAAAAGCTTAAACAAAGTAAAGAAATGAAAGAGAGAGAAAAGAAATGATGGAATCAAAAGGAAAAAACCAAACAACGTGCTACATTCTCATTCATGTCTCAAACAAAGTAAACATCAGTTCAATTAGTACAATAAGATAATTACTTCATGGAAATAACATCATCAAATGGCTCAAATCGTAAATTATTGAGAACTTCATTGCTACCAGGGAGATAGATGACATGGTTCTCGTCCAGCTCCTCTTCAAGTGTTCTGATAGTAAAGTGAGGGGAAAATAATTTTTCAGGATTGATAACTTCAGCAGCTACTGGGAAAGTCTCTGCCAAAAGGGGAAGATACTTTCTCTCATCATCTTCTCCTTTCTTTTTTTCGAGAGTCAATATTTCATCTTTTCTGTCAAGTAGGGTTGATACCCCAATCCATACCTTCCTTCTCTCATAGCTGCTTCAATTGGTTGAGAGATCCCTTAAAGCTTAGGCCCTTGGCCTCTGCCTCTTTGATACCCATTCTTTTCCATGATGTGGATTGCCACTTCATTCACATTCTTCATTGGCGGCTCCCTTTTCTTGTTCTCTGGCTTCAATACCTCAAAAACTACGTAGTGAATCATCTTCCATTTGCTCTTTACTTTCTACATAAGGTATTGCGGCGGGCTTTGTCAGCATAATTTCCTCTTCACCACGGACCCATCTTGAATATACTTCAAACACTGATGCAAAGTCGATGGAACAACTCCTGCTTCACGAATCCAAGGCCTTCCCAGAAGCATAGTATAAGCTGGTTGGATCTCCATGACTTGAAAGAGGACAAAAACAACTAGGCCCTATTTCAAGGGACAGAGTTATCTCCCCTAAGATCCCTCTTGCTGTCCCATCAAAGGCTCGTACAATCATTTCTTGTGGTGTCAAATCTGCCATGCTTATGTTTAGTTGCTCGAGAGTGGACATTGGAACCACATTCAACGCAGAACCACCATCTACAAGCACCTTTGCAATCACAAACCCTTTACGCTTTAGGGTAATGTGTAAGGCTTTGGTGCTACTGCGGGATTTCAAATCCACTTCATCTTCCGAGAAAGTAATCATGTTGACGCACCCTATTGAGTCCACCATATTTACCACATTCTCCGGAGTGACGTCAGGCTTGACATACGCTTCATTCAACTCCTTCAATAATGCCTTACGATGCGACTCTGATGTCAAGACAAGCGATAAAAGAGATATCTTCGATGGAGTTTTCTTTAACTGTTCTACCACATCATATTCACATTGCTTCATGATCTTCAGAAACTCTTCTTCTTCTTTTCCTTTTCCTTCATCCATAGTTTCCTTTTCTTTGGATTCCTTCATCATTTCTTCTTCAACAGGGTTGTAGCATCGCCCGCTCCTTGTAATGCCTCCAATTCTCACAATATTAGTAACTTGGGCCTTCAAGGTCTCTCCCACAGCTCCAGCTAGTTCAACCTTCTGTTCATAATTCCATGGTACTGCATGTGTATCAACATAAGCAAAAGGAGTTGGCTTCTTCACCCTTACAATGACTCTTTCTGGGGTTGAAGCTTTGTTCATGGGTGGTACTCGGAGTACAACTTTTTCAACTACATTGACTTCCTCGGCAGCACCCCGTCTAGCTTAAATTACCCCCAAGGTGAGTAATCCCTGAACCGGGACTTTGAAATCCCAACAAGTTTCGATGTCGTGCCCCACTTGCCCATGATGATAGTCACACCTTAGATCTTCGGCATACCTCCTTTCTTCTCTTGGAATTCTTATTGGTGCAACAATGTTGTATCCCGCCTTCTTTAGTTCTTCGAAGATCTTTTGCATTGGCACTCGTAATTCCAATACCTTCCTGATTGGGGACCCTCTTACCTCCAAATTGTTCACCCAATTTCCATCCTTATGATTCGGGATTGGATTTCTAACACTATTAGGCATGACCTCTTCTTCAAACCCTAGCTTCCCACAAGCAATCAACCTTCCCATTGCCGTCTTAAAAGCTTCGCAATCCTCAATGGAAAGTCTTGTGACATCCATGTGATACTTGCAAGTCTAATTTGGATTGTACCAAGTAGGAAATGGTGGTTCTAGGGGACGTACAGGGTTCCCCGCAATTAAGTGGCGGTCAAACAATTGTTGGAATAAATCCGCATTAGAGATGGACAATCTCGGGAAGGGTGGCAGATTTGGATTTTGGAAACGTCCTTGGTTTTGGAAATTTGGGCAAGGCGAAGGGCGGTTTTTTGAGGATGCAGGTGGGTATGACGGGCGAGCAAGGATATATGGTTGAGGGGTAGGAATATTATTGATTTAGTTTTGCAGGTAAAGTGGGGTTTGTGTCTGGTATGGAATATGTGGGTTAGGGTTATATGGTGCTTGGTACTAAGGATTAAAATTCTGTTGGTGTTGTACATAATTCGCCTCAACTTATTTCTTCTTTGGTTGGAATCCATTCCGGGATGCACTTCCTTCAACATCATTCATGGGAAGCTTTCCAGCTTTTGCTAAAAATTCAATCCTTTCACCGGCGGCGATCAAGTTGGAGAAATCCTTATAGGCTGTCCCAGCCATGGCCCCTATAAAAGGTGCTCCGAGGGTTCCTAAAAAGTATGAGCACATTTCAGATAAAGTCAACGGGGGTTGAACTTGTGCAGCCAAACTCCTCCACCTTTGGGCATATTGCTTGAAGGGCTCCTCATTTCTTTTCTGCATTATAGTCAACTGTTCACGACTCTGAGCTGTATCCAGGTTGGATGTAACATCCCTGACTGCTTTATGGATTGACGACTGTCCCCACAGACCACTGGGAAAACTTCCTAGGAGGTCACCCATACTAGAATTGCTCCAAGTCAAGCACGCTTAACTGTAGAGTTCTTAAGTGATGGGCTCCCGAAAAGAAGATGCATCCTGTTGGTATAGGTAGTACCAATCAATTCATATAAGCCTTCCTCAACTGTATAGTCTCATACCTACACAGTCTCAAGATCCCTCTCATTCGGGTGTGTAATCGGTTCATTCATGTATCCCTCCGCCTAGAAGGCTACCAGAAGCCGCTCCTTGTCCATGCCTTCTTGCACCGGCGACCACTCCCCGCCCTCGTCGGGACCCGGGTGTTACATGCCCACCAGCTTCCGCTTGGTTCGTCCCCGAACCACACCATACTAGGATAGGTGTCGCTCTGATACCATTTGTAACATCCCTGGCCAACACGGGTCTTTTCAGCGTGCTTTGTCCTCACTCACATGCTTCCTGGGAAAACTTTCCAGGAGGTCACCCATCCCAGAATTGCTCCAAGTCATGCATGCTTAACTATAGAGTTCTTAAATGATGGGCTCCCGAAAAGAAGATGCATCCTGTTGGTATAGGTAGTACCAATCAATTCATATAAGCCTTCCTCAACTGTATAGTCCCATACCTACATAGTCTCAGGATCCCTCTCATTCGGGTGTGTAAACGGTTCATTCATGTGTCCCTCTGCCTAGAAGCCTGCCAGGAGCCGCTCCTTGAACAAACCTTCTTGCACCGGCGACCACTCCCAGCCCCCGTCGGCACCCAGGTGTTACATTGAACTTGTACTGGTCCATGAATAGGTCAGCCAATTCCGTCCATCGCGAGATCTTGGAATGCTCCAATTGGAGATACCATTCTAAGGCGAGGCCAGTCAAACTTTCGTGGAAGAAGCTGATAAGGAATTTGTCATCCTTGGACCAAATTTCCATCTTAGTGGCATAACTGATGAGGTGAAATCGTGGATTCCTACTTCCATCATATTTGGAAAAATCAGGAATCTTGAAGTCTTTGGGGATCACGACATCTGTGGCGGGACAGAGTTCTTCTATTTGAAAAAGGCCGAAGGTATTCGGACCTTTTATTGCTTTTATCTATTCTTCCATTTTCTCCATCCATTTATATTTCATCTTATCCTTACCAGCCTGAACTCCCCATTGATCGTGTGAGTAGATACATGAGGTTGCTCCCATGTCGGTGGGGTATGGCCCGGAACTTCATGATAGGAATTTTCAAAACGGGGATATCCTTCTCCAATGGGAAGTGTTATTGGTGCCGTGTGATGTGTCTGGTTGGGGCTAGATATTCCCTGAATGAGCCCCGTGCTAATGTTTGAAAACATCGGTGCTGTTACCACGGTAGAGATCCGTGGCCTACCAGGTTCATTTGCATCTCTGTTCACACTAAGCATGCTGAGAGATTCCCCCATATCCTGTAGTATGGCTTCTAATCTTGCTTGGGTTTCAGTCATTTCATTTATCCTTCCCCTCACTTCATCTATTTCAGAGCTTAAGTTTCTTCCTTCCTCAGACACGTTGGCAGCCATCTTGGTCCGAGATCTGGTATTGTGAACTCGGGTTTGATTGGTGTCACCTTTCCTAGGTCGCGCAATGGTTCCCGGATTCTCAAAAGTATGTGACTCTATAGAGCATCCAAGAATCTCATTAGTAAACCCAAAAAAAAAATTATGTGTGTGTGTATGCATGTGCAAGTTAACACCCTTTGTTTGATCGCGAGAATGCTCTTAGGAAGACTGTCGTATAGACCTATAGAAAGAATGCTCATCCTGCAATCAAATCTAGTGGTATGGTTCCCTCTAGCTTGAATGCAGTTGGTGTCAAGTCCAAGGGAAAATCCACTCCTCGATAGACCACACCCGTACTAGCAACGTTCTTATTTTTACGTAGAAAACACATCGTTTTTAGGGTAAAAATATAGTTGATGACATATCTAAGGGAGAACGCACTCCTCGATAGATATCATCTAAAAAATGCTCGACAGACATTGATGAAAACTTCCATTCCATTATAAATATTTCGATACAAATCATGAGTCTATAAAGAAATATATTGATAGCTTCCATCTCTCTCCGAGGTCCACAAAGCACTATGTTAAGAGTCTCATTTTCTTTTTCCTGAACCCTTTGGCAAGTTTCCCAAAATGATTGAAGAACTCGGTCACCTTTGGTGGTATCTGAAGGAAATGGTTCATACGAATGTGGATGGATACTTCTTCAAATCGCTTCACCAACTGGGAAGTGTGATATTGGAGCTTATCCATCATGCCCTCGTATTTTCTTTTCCATTGCTAGTACTCTTTTAGGAACTAAACTCTTCCATTTTTTTTGCTATAAGTTGAATACCAAAGTCTTCCAACAAAGAGGCACAAGCGAAAAAACAAAAAATGAGTATCGTGAAACAAATATATCTTTCATGATTCATGTTGTATGAGACCCAATGGGGTCGAAAACCCTGACGGGTATGCTGCCAATGCATCACCTTCATTATGACATATCACCTATTAGATGTGCAATAATATACGAATATGTCATTCAGGTTTGAGGCGGCAATGTGACGCCCCTAGTTTAGTGCATATTCACAATGAACATGCATGACAATTTATGCTTATGATGATAGAGAGAGAAAAGTAAAGTACGCCCCCTTTTGTCCTGAGCCAGGTAAAACCTAAGGATGGACACACCCTAAGTCAGGACTCTAAACAGGTCGGCCACTAGGTTTGCTCTATTAGTGAAAATTGGGATGGGTCTAGACCTCTAAAAGTCATGGTCCCCAGATTTCCCTTATAAGGATCTGACTCATGATTCTAGCCACAAGTAGGGATAAACCCACTCAATATGACTATTCCATGATCTCATGTACAATCTGAGTGGTGAACCGACAAGTATCAGGGAGGTACAAGACCTTTTCAATGACAATGTTGGAGCACGACCTAACCCTTGGGTTTTGAGCAAGCTCGGGTATAGAGCCAAGAGTGTGTGCAATATGTGATAGTGATGTGTGTGAAGGGGACATACAAACCTGTAACACTTAAAAATAAAAAGAAAAGAAAAGGCAAGAAAAACCTGCCAAAAAAAAACATAGGTATATATAAAAATGGTTATAAGTCATATACCCAATTGTTAAAATATAGGGGAAAAAGAAAAGAAAGGAGGAGGAAACAAAAACATTGTTAGTGAAACATATACAAAAAAAAACATGAGTTAAGATGTATATACAACTAAGAAAAAAAAAACAGCAAGATAAAGCAATAAAAATGTAAAATCAATAAGCTACAAGTTATTAAAAATTTGTAAAACCAATTTTTACGGGCATGACTCTCTTAAAAGTACTCCCCAGTGGAGTCGCCATCTGTCGCGACCAACAAAAAGAAAACTTGTTTTTATTTTAGAGAATAAACATGGAGAAAATTGGAAAACCCTTAAAAAAGCTTTGGGTTCGGGAGTCGATTACGTCTAGGGAAGGCATGGAGACTTAATCCCACGGCACCCTAGAACATCCATAAAAATGGTTACCCAAAATTACTTGTGTAAATTATTAGTAAATTCGAAAATATTTGTTTTACCTCGAAAATCATTTAAAGGAAAAAATCATCTTTAATTTAAAGATATTTTGTATTTTTTATCGGTTTTATATTTGTGAAATTTTTTTATTAAACCTAAATGAGGTTGAACATGGCACGTGAGTCCATAGGGCAACCTCAAGATCTAAAGGGTTGAGCGTGACACTTGTCATAGAGCAACCCAAAAATAACATTGATTTAATTAAGTGATCATCTTTTATTTTTATGTAAAAAAAAATAGTTTTACCTTATGAAAGTAGAACAAAATGAAACATTTTAAGTGTTTAGTAACAGTATAGCCATATGAAGATTACTAGTGCATCATGCATTTCAGCATATGATGGCAAACAATGAAATAAGAACCCTACATTACACCATTTCTGAAATAGACATAAGAACTCATATAGCAAACATCATACTAACTCATTCAGCTTCAATATCCATGGATTTTCTTTTCGTCATAAACAGAGACACAGAAAAATAAGAATTTTAAGAGAAACTTATGAATAATATCCAAGGATTACCAAATGAGAGCAGAATAACAATGATTTTGCTTTCTCTCGGCAGTAAAATTATAAGATCAAAACCCTCACATTTCAGTTACACTGACTCTTTTAACTCTCTCTTCTTCTGAAAATTTGGAACCAGTCTAATGACAGAGAAGAGAAAAAAAACTCAAATCCCTAATCTTTTTTCTTCACAAAGAAAACATCAGATAAAAATCTCTCTCTCCCTCTGTCCTCGTATCTTTTCTCTGAATCTTCACTGATTTTTTCCTCCTCTTTCTCCTATCTTCGCGATTCAATTTATAGATGGAGGAGAGGGCTTCATGCTTCTCCTTACCCAACGGCTTCAAGGTTGGTCTCACGAAATCCAGAGCTTGGACGGTTCTGAGTAGAGATCGCGTGTGTCCAAATGGAAGTGGCGCTAGCAGAGGAAAGGAGACGATTTGATGTGACGGTTGCGTGTTTGAAGAGAGAAGGAAGTGTGATGCGGTTAAGAGAGTGGAGGATATGAGGGAGAGGAAGGACCAATGGGTAGAGGAGGTGTAGGGGCGGTTAGAGAGTGGGAGGAGATGAGGGAGAAGAAGGACCAATGGGTAGAGGAGGTGTAAGGGCGGTTGGAGAGTGGGAGGAGGAAGAGAGGTTTTGTCTGATATGTAAAATGAGGTTTTTTGGGTTAGGAGAAGTAACTCAATCTCCTTTCTTCTCTTTCGCTGATTGTTCGTTTCTCCTTCTTTCTTCTTTCTTTCTTCATTATTTCCTTTTTCTTCTTTCTTTATTCTTTAGTCGTCAGTCTGGAAATTAAATATGCAACGGACAGAACGTCGTCGTCCAACAGAAAATTAAATATGCAATGGACGGTGGATGGAACCTCCTCGTCCAACAGAAAATTAAATATGCAATGGACGGAACCTCCTCGTCCAATAGAAAATTAAATAATTACAGTGGACGGAACCTCCGCGTCCAACAAAAAATTAAATATGCAATGGACGGAACCTCCTCGTCCAACGTAAAATTAAATATGCAATGGACGGAACCTCATCGTCCAACGAAAAATTAAATATGCAATGGACAGAACCTCCGCGTCTAACAGAAATTAAATAATTGCAGTGGACGGAACCTCCTCGTCCAACGAAAAATTAAATATGCAATGGACGGAACCTCCTCGTCCAACAGAAAATTAAATATGCAATGGACGGAACCTCCTCGTCCAACAGAAAATTAAATAATTGCAGTGGACGGAATCTCCGCGTCCAATAGAAAAATAAATATGCAATGGACAGAACCTCCTCGTTCAACGAAAAATTAAATATGCCATGGACGGAACCTCCTCGTCCAACAAAAAACTAAATATGCAATGGACGGAACATCCTCTTTTCTTCATTATTTTCTTTTTCTTCTTTCCTTCTTTCCTATTATTTTTTGGTCTCCCTGAAACATAATAACATAATGATAAAATTAGAATAAAATAAAATGAAGACGGACAAAAATGGGTGTTCACGGGGTCTCAGCCCCAAGATATTCCATTATCCAGCCTCTTTGCTTAGAGAATGTTTCCTTATCAAGCCTATCCACTTAGGGAACGTTTCCTTTATCAAGCCTCTTCGCCTAGGGAATACCAGTCAGTTTGTCTAGGTAACTTTTCCGCTCACCGTGACCCATAAGAGTGCATCTCTCTGTGAGCTTAGTGATAAGCCTCTGGCTTATCTAGTTTTATGACTAGATAAACTAGGGTTTATGTGCCAATTTATTCGAGTTCACTCTCGTTTTCGCCCAAATTTGCCTTGTTTCGTTCCTGAGTTGGACTTTGACTCGTTTTGCGTCTTTTGTGTAGTTTTTAGCTTATTTTGGATAGAATTACGCTTGTGGGTGCTTTTGTGTTTTCAGGTAAATAAAGTGAAGCTCCGGGAGTCAAGGAAAGCAAAGAAATAGTGGAAATTGAAATTCTGAAGACTCGCCCCGCGAGTGTACTCTCGCCTCGCGAGAGTCTGAAGACCAGCAAGACAGAGACTATCACGGCATAGTCGTGATTAAGGTCACGGCTGTGACAAATCGAGGTTTGAAGACTCGCCCCGCGAGAGATAGCTCGCCCCGCGAGAGCATGAAGACTTGGAAATCAGAGACCATCACGGCCTAGCCGTGATGAAGGTCACAGCCCAGAATTGAAGACTCGCCCCGCGAAAGGTATCTCGCCTCGCGAGTCCTTGAGGACCATGGAAGACAGAGGCAATCACGGCTTAGCCGTGATGGATATCACGGTTGTGACAGATTAGGGTTTGAAGACTCGCCCCGCGAATACAAGCTCGCCTCGCGAAAATACAAAATTTGAAGCGCGCCAATGCTTAATTTCGCGTCGCGAGAATACGCTCGCCCCGCGAGCTGGCGAGAAACAGAATCCTTATTTAAAGGCCATATCAGATCAGAATGGGGGAGGAAGTGGTTAGCTATTGCTTAGATCAGAATAGGAGTGCGAATCCTTGTTTCTGGAGCTGCGTCTCCCTTTTCTTTCCTTTTCTTCTCTTAGTTTATCATTATGGAGATTATTGCCGATTGTTTGTGCGTCGTCACGGGCATGAGGAACTAATCCCCTCGTCCGAGGGATCGATGAAGCCACCCATGGCTGTGTAGTGTTCATATGATGTATGTGTTTCTCCCCTCTTTTTAATTGATGATTTCCGATTCTGATTTGAATATTTTATCATATGTTTTGCGTGATTAATCAGTTAAACGTGTTTGAGGCCTAACGGCGATTCGCGTTTTAGAACTTGAATCGGGATCGCAAATGTTTTCCAATTCTGAATTGATTGTGTTGATCATATGTGTTGCATGATTAACTTGTTAACGTGTATGAGGCCAAACGGCGAGTCGCGTTTTAGAACTTGAATTGGAATCGTTAATCGAATAATGAGCACGACCGTGGATTTATTTGATTAGTGCAACCATATAGGGAACAAGATTTAATAGAATTCGAGATTAGGGTTATGAGACTGAACAAGTAATTAATCTAATCGTCGAATACGTCCTATTGAGCACGACAGTGGATATAGGAGAATTTAGGGGTCCCGGTTGACATTAAAATTGAACTTAGGGAGGAATACATCATCACTTGGGTACTTAACATGATTGGGTAGGTGGATTTGAGACCTTGGATGCATTTAATTTCTGATTTTAATCACCGTAGCGTTATTTGATTTGATTCTTGAATTGCAATCTCAATCTCTTTCTCTCAACCACCCTCTATTGCTTAACCAACGTATCGGATTTCTTGACAATTTAGTCGAATTGGTACCCCAATCCTTGTGTTCGACCTCGGTAATACCTTACCGTGTTTTTATTACTTGCGACGACCCGGTACACTTGCCGGAGCCACAACACTTAGCTCCATCAAAGGTATCTGGGTCGCCTCGGATAGTCAACCTTAGATGTGGATACTCAGGGTAAAGTCGAGATAACTAGGCTCTACATGGGTAAACGACGCACTTGGTGCTACCTAATGGTCACTGTGAGCCTCCCGAGTCCAGTTTTACATCCCCGAGGTCTTTTCACAGGCCGGCCCCTCCGTAATCCGTACTCGCACTCGAGTACAACTAACCTAGTATGACTCCAAATCATACGGCTCGCCACCTTGGATTGGAGTTCCAAAAACCAAGGTTTTATCAAAACAGTTCAGAAGGACGTGGTTGGAAGATAACCAATCCATGCCAAGAATGATATCAAGGTCTTTCAAAGGTAAACATACAAGATCAGCAACAAAGGTTTTATCATTTATGACAATATGACAGTTCTTGCATGCATAAGAAGTGGAAACAGGTTTATTTGTGGGTGTAGACACAAGCAAATCAAACTCAAGAAAGGAAACAGGTAATTTAAGACTCTCGACCCTATCAGGCGATATTAATGAGTGAGTAGCACCCGAATCATACAACACAGTCAACTGAGTTCCATCAATAAAACATGTACCTTGAATCAAGTCATCGGACTCGGAGGCTTCAGCTCCACTAAGAGTAAAGACTCTCCCTGTGGCCTTCAGTCGGTTAGCCTGAGACTTCTTGCTAGCATTAGGAGGCTCTCCTGTGGCTCCCTCACAATCACAACTGATGTGACCCAACTTGCCACACCTGAAGCAAATCACAGCTGATTCCTTGCACTCAGAAGAATAGTGATCCGGTGTGCCGCACTTGCCATGCCTCATAAGTCTATAGGCATTAGAGAACCCACCCTTAAACCTATCCTCCTGAAACTGTGGCTTATTGCCACTCTGCTTGAAGTCCTTGCCGGTTGGAGCATAACGCTGTTTACCTTTGTCTCTCTGATCAGTCCTCTTGCCGCTCTGACTATCCGATCCTATGGAACTGGTAACCTTGAACTGACTAGCATCCTCATAAATCCTGCACTTGTTGACCAGAACTGGGAAGACTCTGATCTCCTGGTAGTTGATCGCCTGCTTGATCTCGAGGTTAAGTCCAGCCTCAAACTTAACACACTTGGAATGTTCATCCCGCAGATGTCTTTGGTATGGAGTGTAATACCTCGCCAGCTCCTCAAATTTGGCAGCATAGTCACCAACTAATGTAGATCCCTTCCTGAAAGCCAAGAACTCCATCTCTTTCTTGTCCTTGATGTCCGTTGGAAAGTATTTCTCCAGAAACCTCTGCCTGAACTCAACCCATGTAATTGTTGTGCCCTCAGCCTGCATCCGCTGCCTGCAGTTTTCCCACCAATGCTCAGCCTCCTCAGTCAGCATAAAGGTAGCAAAGATGAGCTCCTGCTGATCATTGCAATCCATCGCTCGGAAGATCTTCTCAATCTCCCTCAACCATAACAAAGCTCCTTGCGGATCATAAGCTCCCTTGAACGACGGAGGGTTGTTCCTCTGAAACTTGTCCAGGCCCTGAAACTTAGCTGGCCCACCATTGTTGTTGGGGTTGTTAACCTGACTGATAGCATTGGCAAGGAGTGTCGATGCGCCCGCAATTGCCTGATCATTAAGTCCTCTACCTGTCATGAGTTCTTGTATATGTCCAAAACAACTCTTAAAACAGAAACTTTAGTGGGTAAAAGCGATAGGCAACTTAACTTAAAGCATCATTGTCTATAATAAATATAGATAATTCACACAAGAGCACACAACAGACTCATACCACGGCCTGATAGGACAGACCTGCTCTGATACCACTAAATGTGACACCCTGCTACCCCGCACGTTAAAAAGTAATAAAAGGACAAAGCTGAAAAAATAAATCATGTATTTAGTGAAATAAATAAAACATTTTTCCATGGGTAGAAAGGTCCCACATGAACGAGTTCTCAAAACGCGGAAATAAAATGAAGTTTGAAATGAATAAACAAATAAAACAATAACAAACGTCCCAACCCGATGTCACAACAGAGCTAGTATAACCGTTCCGGAAAAACCTTTGAATACAACCGAAAACTAGACTAACAAAAGAAAGGCCCTAACTATGAGTGGTGGCTCCTCATAGTCACTCCTCTCCGGGCTTCTCGTCATCCTCTGCATGAAACCAAACATGCCAAACAAGAAAACAGAAAACGGGGAGTAAGAATCATGTAAACATATACGACATGGAGATAGGAAGCAAGGTAAACAACAAGCATGGCAACATCATAGCATATATCAGCATATATATCATCATATATCAATATCATCAAAATCAAGTATGATATGCGGTGCAATGCAACACTACTCCGCTACTCCATTATGCATGTGGATCCACACTAACTCAGGATGAACGACTTCGGAGTTACATAACCGTATTGGCCATAGAAGCACCAACAACAGCAGTTCACCGAACCTCGGGTGAACCCCATGGATAGCCAACACATCAAACCGTGGATGCCTCATCACGGGGGGATGCAGTCACCAAACCTCGGGTGAACTACCGTGGATGACCAGATTACCGTACTCTCGGGCGATCTCCCATATGTCGAACCTCCCCCTCAGAAAGGCCCTAACTATGAGTGGTGGCTCCTCAGAGTCACTCCTCTCCGGGCTGCTCGTCATCCTCTGCATGAAACCAAACAAGAAAATAGAAAACGGGGAGTAAGAATCATGTAAACATATACAACATGGAGATAGGAAGGAAGGTAAACAACAAGCATGGCAACATCATAGCATATATCAGCATATATATATCATCATACATCAATATCATCAAAATCAAGTATGCTATGCGGTGCAATGCAACACTACTCCGCTACTCCATTATGCATGTGGATCCACACTAACTCAGGATGAACGACTTCGGAGTTACATATCCGTATTGTCCATAGAAGCACCAACAACGGCAGTTCACCGAACCTCGAGTGAACCCCATGGATAGCCAACGCATCAAACCATGGATGCCTCATCATGGGGGGACGCGGTCACCCAACCTCGAGTGACCTACCATGGATGACCAGATCACCGTACTCTCAGGCGATCTCCCCTATGTCGAACCTCCCCCTCAACCATCAACTCCAATGCTCTATGCATGGCACAACAAAAAACAAGAACAACCACCTCCTTTGCTCGGGCCATCAAGCTCCCAAGAATTCATCATCAACATCATCGAGCTTGGGCCAATAAGCAGCCAAGACTTAACATCATCAACAACTCGACCAATAAGATCGAGGCCTCTTTGGCCAATAAGCACCAAAGATATCAACATGCGATTACCCAACGATTACCGACTTAAACATCTTATCAACATTAATTATCTTCATTAACCATTAACCGAGTTATCTAATCACGTCAACATAGCGTTATTGGGGAAGATTGGGGTTAAACCCCCTTTAAGTCCTTAATCTCGGTTTTTCCCCGAGAGGGTGAGCACGGCGTGCTTGACCCCGCTGCGGGCATCTTGCCACTTAAGTGGAGCACGGTCGTGCTTCCTTTTAGGCACACGGCCGTGCTCTCACTGCACGGTCGTGCTCATTCCGCTGATCGTGCTCACCGCACGCAGTCGTGCTCTCTACCGCACTTTGGTCGTACTTAATGCTGTGGCCATTTTCCAAAATTCAAACTGGGAGCACGAGCGTGCTCCTGCTCATGCAGGCCATGCTTACCGCACGACAGCCTGCGTGCAGGCGGAGTTCAAACACAGATTTTAACCAATTTTTAGGAAAGATTAATCCTTTAATCCTAGGTCATTTAACAACATACTTCTGGATTAAAACTTATCTTCAACTCAGCCATAGCACCATCATCAAATCAACAGTTTGTCAATAGTAACAATTATGGCATCATACTCATACAACAACCAGTATAACATCAACATGTGAACACAATCATAGCATTCCAAAACAACCAAAACATGTTATCATAGAACATAACCAATCCAACAATTATAATATCAAAGAACATCTTAACATATAGGCATACAACTTAAGACAACAACCGGGGTTATGGGAACCCCTATACCTTACACTACCCCCATTGCCTATGGTTACAATACCCTTCTCCCTATACCAGGATTGAAAATTGCTCTAGCAGTCAAACTGGTCACGGTTCCCAAAGCGGTTCAGCTAACTCTTCCATGCCTTGTCCAAACAAAACATAAACCATCGATTTTCGATTCAAAACCATGAAAAGGAAACCACAAGGGAAAGAAACATTACCTATATATGAGCACGGATGAAACAACGCTACCCAGCGGTCTCCAACACTCAAGAAACTGATTGAGTTTGATGGAAAAAGGGAATAAAACTGCTCTGGCTGCACTGGGGTAGTAGCAGCCACTAGAATAGGGTTTTCACGTAAACCCTCGGTTTTTGTGCAAGCATATATAGACTGAACTTGAGCACGGTCGTGCTCCTCAGCAAGCACGGGCGTGCTGGACTTAGCGTTTACGAGACACGGTCCGCACATTGAGCACGGGCGTGCTCACTATTGAGCACGGGCGTGCTCAACTTAAAACTTGCAACACGCTTCAGACTTTAAGCACGGGCGTGCTCATGCACCAGAAACGGACTTTTGAGCCAAAAATCTCACTAAGCCCTTAGCCAACAACTTAAACTTAACAAAACCAACTCAAACAACCAAACAAGCTTTATAAAAGCACTTAACAAAAAGTGGTGTGTTACATGTTGTACCTTGGTATACGAGTGCAGATGTTGCAGAAGAGTTCCTTAAGCCACTCTGGGACTTACGTTCGGATGTTTGAAGTGGTGTTTGATCATGAGGGATGATCACGGGGTCTTGCCATGAGAATGTCTTGTAGAATGACAAGCTTAGGTTTGTGTTTGAGAATGTATGTTTTGAGAATTTTAGTACGTGTGTCTTGATAATTTTCATATAGTTTATAAGTAAAGACTTTTAAGAAAAACTTGTACATTGTGGAAGGTTTGATTATAAATAAACTCAGTTTATGTGTGTTGGTGAGTATAAGATAGTTATTACTACTGTGATGTGCACGTCACTTTTTTTGAAGTATTTAGAAGAAGAAAATTTACACCCAAATTTTTATGACTTAAAGTAAAGAAATTTTCGAAAGCAACCAGCAAATTTTCTTTTTAATCTATTTCCGCAGGTGTTCACAAGGTAATGCCCAAGGGGGTGTTACAGGATGTTGTTAATTTGATTTATCCTTTCTATTTGGAAGAATAAGTAAAGGGGGCTGCTGTCAGCACCCAATTTTGTCTGGATTTTTCTTCTTTATAATTTTATTAACACTAACTTTTGATGTGTTGATTTAATTAAAAATAGAAAAAAAATTTAAAAAAACTTACGAAAAAAATTAAAATTTAAAGATAAAAAAGGAAGGAAAGGATGTGCTTTTATCTCTTTAACAAATATAGTCCCACATGGCTAAACTATTCACTTGACAAGTCCCACATTGGAGAATGCAAGCTCCTTCTCCCTCCTCACCTCCTTTATAAAGAGTGGATCCTCAAGTGGTTGAAACGCACAGAGAAACTGTAACATCCAGTTTTTAGCAAGTGAAAATTAGATATCTTAATTAGGTTTGGATAAGGGTTAGATAAATCAAAACCATTTAAGAATCCAAACACATATGCAAGTTTAGAACAAAATTCAAGCACCTCAAAATTTTCAATAGGCAAGCACCTCAAGCAGGCACGTCAAAACCCTATCTGAAGCACGTCAATTTAAATCCTTAATTAAGGTGGTTTATCATTAACCAAATTATAAGATAATTAGTCATAAATATAGACCTTAATCATATGTAACTAATTGTGATCAATCTACTCAAGTTTTACTAATCATGATTAATTAACACTAATCTCAACTTATTAGCTAGTTAAGGTTATTTAAGTTTAATTAATCACTAACTAGGAATAATTTTCTATGGTTCATGGTTATATAAACTTAATGAACTAAACTTCAAACTCTCTCCATTCTCTCTACACACAGTCACGTGCCACCATTAGAAGGGGTGGTTTTGAGTCATTTTTTGGCTTGGAATCACCCATTTACTTCATTTTTTTCCCATTTTATCTAAATAAGTGGTTTTTCCACATAGATCTGGTCTTTTTTTTCTTCGTGTTTTTCATGTTTTTCGTCTTCTGTGGGCGGCGGTATTGTTGTTCGTCGTCTTGGTGAGGCGTTGTTTGATTTCCCGTCTTAGTGTGGTGTTTGTTTGATTTCCCGTCTTGGTGCGGTGTTCGTTTGGTTCAGATTGACAGATTTGCTTCGATCCATCACAGATCTGATCAAGAATTGGGCATCAATGTTACAGATCCGGAGACATGGGTATTCCGGTGACTTTGTCACTTTTGTAGGCATTTTGATTTTGCCGTGTTATGCTATTAACCTGGGTGCTGTGAGTTTGTTCGCAGATTCATTCTTTTTCGGTTTTTAGCGATGTTGGATTTGTGTTGTTCGATGTATTTTATCAATTTCAATGAATGAATATCTTTTTATTCAAAAAAAAAACTTAATGAACTAAATTAGATTATTGAAACCAAAAGTTGGAAGATTACTTAAGCAAATTGATGCTAATCAAGCATAACTCGCTTAATTAAGTAAATACTTGAGTATAGTTACCTAATTGTGATCAAACTAACATATTTAATCCTAGTTAAGTTGTAACTAAAAGAAATGGTTTCTTTAAGTAAATTGGGACGGCCAAAAGATTAAAAAAAATACTAATTATAAATAAAGTTTATTAAGTAGAGAAGTTACACTTGGGAAAAAAATAAGCATGACATATCTTAAGGACATAACACCTCCTGCTTCCCTTTTTCTTATTTCATGCCAACATATAGCCTAGTGCAGCTATATCATTAATGAATCACCTATCTATGAAAACAAATTGGTAGTAGAAGAACCATAGACTACGTTCTTGATTTGTTTAGGAGAAATTTATATTTCTTTAATGATTAGGATTACTTCACCATGAAGAAGTTTATTTGCTTAATCTTTTCTTACTAAGTTAACTTAAGGGTAGGAAAGAAAGTCAGAGAGTCAGTGAGAGGTAGAGATATTGGAGAAGAGAGAGAAAACTTTCGGAGCTTGGTGTGACCTAACCGATCATCGTATCGTGAAACCGACTACATTATTGAGATCGTAGCAACATTATCTTCTTAACCTTACCTTCCTTTTCTTGTTAGGGCTAAGGTAAGCCTACACTCTTTTTATGCCGACATGCCATCGGTGACAATATTGAGGTTTTCTCATAGCTTGGTTATCGGTTTTACATTATGTCTTCATATTAGGGTTACCTTTGATGTATGTTACGTGTACATGTGTTCAGGTGAATTTTTGAAGCATCGGAGGTGCCTAAACTGAGCATGGCAGAATCTAGAAGAAAAGGAGGAGCTTAGTTTCATGGTCCAAGTGACACCTACGTGTAGCTCAGGTGGGAGAAAGAAGCCACCTATCGTCGGAAATGGCTAAGTAGTATATTTTACGATAATGGCGTAGGGCGACATAAACCCTACTATTGAGTATCGACAATGTCAATATCACATTGGCGACTACTTTGTGGTACCAATGATGACATAGGGATTGTAGGTTTCTCGCTGTTAGGTTAAATTTATGATATTCGAGGATGTGTGATTTTACCCGTTGAGCTGCTTGCTGTGTGTTGTTTGCGTTAACATGCTTAATATATGTTATTTGGTAAATTATGAGGGCACGAATATTTTAATATTATTTTAATGTGTATAATATGATTGATGTGATAACATGCGGTATTTGTCGTTACTTGCTTAGTTGGGATCAAGGTGATGATATGTACTATCTTGGAGAGATGCATGTTGGGATGAGTGTGACTTATGACTTTGATGTGCCTAACCTAATAAAATATTATTTTATATGCGATGATTTATATGATATGATATGAGCTATGACATGATATGATGATGGAAGATTGAGGCACTAGGTTATGACCCGATACGAGTCGGTGAGACTCATGTAGATGCATTGTGTTGATCACAGCCGTGTGGGTGGAACACACGACATCAAAGTATCCGATTATGGATACCGGATTCACGGGCGAGTGCCCTCACGCTGATGTTTTGAGGAAGACTATCGTGATACTCTCGTAGTCCTTGCCGAGCTGCTCCAACGAGAGTACAATGCGACTATTCTCCACCGGGGATGTGGAAGTAGTTTCATTCTTTGAATGAGCACCCTAGCGGGAACTGGGGTGTGCACTGATGTTTGTGGCACGCCATTTGGACGACTGACTAATATCTCTAATCAGACGAGGGATGTGTGACAGGATTGTGTGCAGGCCACGTCAGCATACAGAATCAGTTGCATTAGCGCGAAGGATAGAGGATGATAACATGTCTCGAGGATGATTGTTATTTATATTTAATGCATGTATGTGTGCTATTATTGTATATATGCTATATATCCTTTTCCGTATATGAGGATAGAATAGTTTCTTATCTCCTATTTCTCTATATTGTATATGTGTTATTATGTGATCGTCTTGAGAAGATCCTACAGAGGAGTGGTGCGTGCGTCGTGCGAGTGCACGTGCGATTCCGGCAAGTGTACCGGATTGTCGCCAAGTAATAAAAGATATCGATCCCACAGAGACCGTGATTGTGAATCACAACTAATTTTCAATTTGGTAAATCTGGACTGTATAAAAAAGATTTGAAAAAGGATTTGATATTTTGAAAAGGTTTTGAATTTGAATTAAGATATAAATAAAACAGAAAACAAATCTATTTGTGGTTTTTGGATCTAAATGGATTCCTAGGGATTTGGGTTACCTACGAGGCTGTTTATGTTACTAATCTGATTTACCCTTGTTAATTATCGAAATTGCCTTGAAGGCGAGTTTATCCTCTAATAGTTTAAGCTCCCTCTCAGGTTACAAAAATCGTGCCCAATTGAACCAACCCCTACTCTCGTGGTAGTCGAATTCAGATTGGACCCTTTGCGTTTGTTGACAACTCGTTGATCCTCGAAGGACGGCTTCTAACTCTCGTGATTTCAGTCCTAAGTCTGACTCTATAGGTCCGACACCTAAGTTCACCGCTAGGTTCCTCCTTAGAATGCCTATGACACGCAAACAAGTGGCCACCGAATTTACGAGTGATTCAAACACTAGAAATCAGATCTAAAACAAAATCGAAATTAACAAAGATATTACATCAAATTAACAACATAAATCAGATCTCGGGCATGGCCCCAATCCCTAGAAACTAAGCTACTACTCAAGCCTTGTCATGGTGACGACAAGCTTGATTACAAATAACATGAAAACAGAAAATAAGAGATGAAGAGGAAGAGAAGAAGATCCTAGATTAAAGCCTAAGTGGTAGCAGCCAAGCCCTCTTCTGCCTCTGCCCGGGTCCTTATTTATAGATTTGGGAAGTTTGAATCCCAATCTAACTCAAATTCTGATCCAATTCAGTTGCTTCAGGTCCAAGTAATGCGCGTCACGGCCGTGATGTCCATCACGGCCAGGCCGTGACGGCTTCTGCCTTGGGCCCTTCTATAGAATTTAGACTCTCGCGAGGTGAGTGGACTTTCACGTCGCGAGCCTTCAAGTTTTAGACCATGATAGGAATTACGGCTAGGCCGTGACAGATTCTGACTTGTGGGGGTGAAAGGTCACGGTCGTGATGGTCATCACGGCTAGGCCGTGACCAGTTCTGACTTCAGTCTTTCTTCCTTTTCAGTTTTGCTCGATCATGGCCGTGATGGGCATCACGGCTAGGCCGTGATGGGCATCACGTCTAGGCCGTGATGGGCTCTGTTTGACTCATTTTCTTCACATTTCAAGCCCCATCTTCATCCAAACTCCATCATGGTTGATCTTGAGCATTTTACCCTTGATTTCTGCAAAACAACACCACGAAAACCGCCTTACCCGCTCCAAAGTAAAAATAACCAAAAATCCAATTAAATGTCCCTAAACTACATGAAAATGCATGCAAAATGATAGACAAAGATGAGGTGAAATCACACTCATCAAATCATCCCAAGCTTAAGATTTTGCTTGTCCTCAAGCAATCACTAAGGCCATAAGATATAAACAATCAGAGCATTGATAGTGAATCAAGAACCCGAGAAACTAATCCAAGTGACAGGCATATTCAAATAAATCCCCAAGAGATAATCGATTTCAAGTCCAATTAGAAGCTTAGGTTCTTCAAATTCATATTCTCACTGATTCAGGCACTCGTCTCAACTCACTCAAGTGTTCCAGGATATATGACAATTCGCTCAATTTCCTCAAGGAAGGTATTCTACCATAAGCTTGACTATTAACCAAATCTCTACTTTATTAATGAAAACACATAAGAATCAAGAGGTCTTTTACTTTGGTTGTAATGTGGCCATGGGATTAATTGTTAGGTGGGGAGATCAAGAAAAGGAAATTTCAAGAAGGCTAAACAAATTATCAAACATTGCAAAGCATGACACCTTCTAAAATACCTTTTTTGGGCTTTGATTTACTTTTCCACCTTTCTTTCTTTTTTTCTTTTTTTTTATTTCTCACTTCCTTTTATCATCCCCTTCTCCATTTTTTTTTTTTTTGTGTTTATTTCATTTTATTTATTTGGAGAAGGGGAGATTTTTAGCTCAAGAGAAATATTTTCTAACTTTCTCATCCCATACTTTTTCAAACTACCTTTTTACCCTTTTGTAATACTTTAAAAGGTGTCATACCAAGCATTATTTATCAAAGTAATTCAAGGTACCAAGAAAAGTATTTTATTCTTTTAGGCTCAAAATTGGGCAACTAAGGGGTAGCATTTAATCAATCAAAGCTCAGAAGGCCGGAAAAACACCTAGTGCCTCAATCATTTTCAAATATGTTTTCAAAAATTTTCAAGTTTCAAAACGGTTTCAAGTCAAGTTCTAGAGAATACAATCCAAGAGGAATTAAAACACTCTATCACAAGGAATGGGGTAGATTTAGTGAGTACCCCTTTTTGGCTCAAAATCTTACATTTAGTAGTTCAAAAATCAGTGAGAAGTACAAATCTAAGGAACCACGTGCTAATTATCAACTATCAAAAGATTATCTCAAGAATTTTTATTTTTAGCCTTATCACAAGAATAAAAAAAATGGGTTCAAAAATTCACTATCTCAATTTATTTGGCACCAAGTTCTCACAATTGGGTGCATAATCTAAGCAAGGGGCAATCTAGAGAATGTGATCATACAAAACTATGCCTAGATGAATGCAACATGAAAAATGCAAAAATGCAAAAATTTGCAAAAATACCCCTACCCCAAGCTTAAAAACTTACATTGTCCCCAATGTAAATAATCAAGTCGGAGAGAGGAGAAAAATGGAACAACTCATCGAGGTGGTAGCGGATGTTGGCTCACATTCCAGTCAAAAACTTGTTGGAAACTGCATCACGGCCGTGAGGCTCATCACGGGCAGGCCGTGATCAATTCTGGTCTTCTTTATTAGCTCATCACGGCCGTGACCACTGTCACGGCCTAGGCGTGATGTCTTCTGACTTTATTAGTCCTTGCTCTTTTTGTTCTTCCTTCCTCTTTAACCTGAAAACACTAGACAAATCTATTAATTTATGATTTTTGCCTCTTGATCTTCTCAAATTATTCAAGAGCTAAATTCAAAAACAAAAGGAAAAGGGAAAGAAAGCTTGGGTTGCCTCCCAAGAAGCGCTTGTTTACGGTCCTAAGCTCGACCAAACTTCCTTCAATCAACCGGGGTCGGCTGGGCGTAGAAGTGCAGGAACACTTCTCTTCCATGGAACTCTTTCAAAGAGCCGATTCTGCTCATATGGCCAATTACGCTTCCGCTTTGCTCTTTTCATTCGGACCTTCCTGGCCTTACTTCCTCCCGGCAGAAGTTTTGTTTCTACATGATCAACAACTCCAACTCCATCACCATTTGGTGCATCATCAGCCATGCAAATCTTCGGAGTTGCTTCCATGTTGAGCTCTTCCTTTACCACTGGAGACGTGATATCGATCCTGCACACATGGTTCTCAAAAGGAGGGTTGTTATATGAGTTAGTAAGTTCAAAATCGACCCTACCTTCCTCTACATTTAGAGAGAGTTTACCATTCCTTACATCTATTACTGCTCCAGCGGTGGCCAAGAATGGCCTTCCTAAAATGATGGGGAATTCAGAATTCCCTTTCATATCCAATACTAGGAAATCGGTAGGGATGAAGAATTTCCCTACCTTTACAGGAACGTTCTCTAGTATGCCTAGAGGAGTCCTAGTTGAGCCATCCGCAAATTGTAAGGAGAATTTAAATGGTCTCAACTCTTTCGTTCCCAACCTTTCCAAGATAGTGAGCGGCATCAAGCTCGCACTAGCCCCTAAGTCACATAAGGCTTGGTCGATTTGCACTTGTTTAATGGAGCAAGCGATAGAGAAGCTACCTGGGTCTTTCAGTTTAGGAGGCATTTTAGCTTCTATGTCTACTTGCTTTCTCTTGACCAACCTTTGTGGGAAAGGTATCGGGGGTTGGTACGATGGTGGAGGGACATACTTTGGTTCTGGCTCTTCATCTTCGCTCATGTCCTCCTCTGGTTCCACGTCCTTTTCCCCCAACCCAAGCTTATCATCCCTCAAGTGTATGGCATTACCATGCTCAATGGGATTAGCTTCGGGTTGACCTGGGAACGTACCCTTAGGTCTAGTGTATGTGCTGGCTTGTTGGGCAATCTGGGTTTCTAGCATCTTGTTATGGATTGCTAAGTTGTCTACCTTAGATGCTAGCTCTTTTATTGCCTCGTTTACTGCCCTGCCTTGCTGTCTAAACTCCTCATTTTGTTTTGTTTGAGTTTCAACAAAACTTTCCAATAAAGATTCGAGTTTAGATTTCTGTACCTGAGGATACCCCGGTGTGGGTTTCCTATTACCTTGGCCCTCTTGGAACTCGTGGTTCAGCGTGTTGCTGTAGTTGCCGTAGGAGAGGTAAGGGTTGTTCTTCCTTTGGTTGTAGGGATTTGGGGGAGCATAATTGGGCAACTTCGGGTTTGTGTCGTAGAAGTTGTGACAGGCGTTCACTTGTTCCCCCGAAGCGCCGGATCCATGAGTAATTCCACGTGGGCACTCCATGATGTCGTGTCCCTGCATTCCACAAATCTCACAAACAATGTTAGTAGCACCTATTGCACTCACATTAGCCCTTTCAAGCCGATCAAAATGTTTATTAAGTGAGTCTATTTTTGACATTATAAGATCAGTGCTATTAACTTCAAACTTACCCCCCGAAATCTTGTTCGGGTTATTACTTCTTTCTGAACCCCATTGGTGGTAGTTGGTGGCCACATTTTCAATGATGTTGAATGCCTCAGTCAGAGGCCTATTCATAAAGGCTCCACCAGCTGCAGAATCAAGTGACACCTTTGAAGAGTAATCCAATCCGTTGTAGAAGGTATGCACTGATAACCACCTCTCGAGTCCATGGTGTGGGCAAGACTCCAGCAGTCCCTTGTAGCGATCCCAAGCTTCTGATAAGGATTCTCCGTCTTTTTGGAAGAAGCCCGGTGATGCAGGTTCGTATATAGGCCGTCTTGGATGGAGGGAAGAATTTCTCCAAGAACGCCTGTTCCAGTTGGTCCCAAGTAGACAAGGTGTTGGCGGGTATTTACTTTAGCCAAGCCTTTGCCTTTCCAGTCAGAGATGAGGGGAATAACCTTAAGTGTATAGCATCGACCGGGGCACCATGAATCCTAATTGCATCGGTGAACTCCAAGAATGTTTCTACGTGATCAGTCGGGTCCTCCGAGGGCAATCCTCCGAATTGGTGCTGCCTAATCATGTTGATTAGCATAGGCGGTATAGTGTAGTTCTCCGCCTCAATCTCTGGCCTAGCAATCCCAGTTCACAAACCCCTAGCATTTGGGGCTGCGTAGTCCTTCAAAGGTTTCATATCCGGAAGATTCGCCATTAGTGGAATGGGACTCAACCTTTCTCTCTCTCTTTGTAGTCTCCTACGTCTATGAAAGGTCCTCTCGATTTCGAGGTCAACCTCAGTAAGGTCTCCAAGACTTAGGGATCTTTGCATAAAACAGAAAAACACAGAGAGATAGATACTCTAGAAGGAAAGAAATTTTAAATTTTTTTTTCTTCAAATATAAAAATTAAATAAAAAGAAAAGGTCCAGAAAAATCAATTTAAAAATTAAATTCAGATTCGAAAACGCACAGTCCCCGGCAACGGCGCCAAAAACATGGTGCATGCGTGCGTCGTGCGAGTGCACGTGCGATTCCGGCAAGTGTACCGGATTGTCGCCAAGTAATAAAAGATATCGATCCCACAGAGACTGTGATCTCGAATCACAACTAATTTTCAATTTGGTAAATCTGGACTGTATAAAAAAGATTTGAAAAAGGATTTGATATTTTGAAAAGGTTTTGAATTTGAATTAAGAGATAAATAAAACAGAAAACAAATCTATTTGTGGTTTTTGGATCTAAATGGATTCCAAGGGATTTGGGTTACCTACGAGGCTGTTTATGTTACTAATCTGATTTACCCTTGTTAATTATCGAAATTACCTTGAAGGCGAGTTTATCCTCTAATAGTTTAAGCTCCCTCTCGGGTTACAAAAACCGTGCCCAATTGAACCAACCCCTACTCTCGTGGTAGTCGAATTCAGATTGGACCCTTTGCGTTTCGTGACAACTCGTTGATCCTCGAAGGACGGCTTCTAACTCTCGTGATTTCAGTCCTAAGTCTGACTCTATAGATCCGACACCTAAGTTCACCGCTAGGTTCCTCCTTAGAATGCCTATGACACGCAAACAAGTGGCCACCGAATTTACGAGTGATTCAAACACTAGAAATCAAATCTAAAACAAAATCGAAATTAACAAAGATATTACATCAAATTAACAACATAAATCAGATCTCGGGCATGGCCCCAATCCCTAGAAACTAAGCTATTGCTCAAGCCTTGTCATGGTGACGCAAGCTTGATTACAAATAACATGAAAACAGAAAATAAGAGAAGAAGAGGAAGAGAAGAAGATCCTAGATTAAAGCCTAAGTGGTAGCAGCCAAGTCCTCTTCTGCCTCTGCCTGGGTCCTTATTTATAGATTTGGGAAGTTTGAATCCCAATCTAACTCAAATTCTGATCCAATTCAGTTGCTTCAGGTCCAAGTAATGCGCGTCACGGCCGTGATGTCCATCACGGCCAGGCCATGACGGCTTCTGCCTTGGGCCCTTCTATAGAATTCAGACTCTTGCGAGGCAAGTAGACTTTCGTGTCGCGAGCCTTCAAGTTTTAGACCGTGATAGGAATTATGGCTAGGCCGTGACAGATTCTGACTTGTGGGGGTGAAAGGTCACGGCCGTGATGGTCATCACGGCTAGGCCGTGACCAGTTCTGACTTTAGTCTTTCTTCCTTTTCAGTTTTGCTCGATCATGGCCGTGATGGGCATCACGGCTAGGCCGTGATGGGCATCACGGCTAGGCCGTGATGGGCATCACGGCTAGGCCGTGATGGGCTCTGTTTGGATCATTTTCTTCACTTTTCAAGCCCCATCTTCATCCAAACTCCATCATGGTTGATATTGAGCATTTTACCCTTGATTTCTGCAAAACAACACCACGAAAACCGCCTTACCCGTTCCAAAGTAAAAATAACCAAAAATCCAATTAAATGTCCCTAAACTACATGAAAATGCATGCAAAATGATAGACAAAGATGAGGTGAAATCACACTCATCAAGGAGCGAGCCATTGCAGAGCTTGGTGGGATTCCTTACAAGTCAGATGCTGGAGGACGAGCACGGATCCTCATAGTTGAGTATATAGTCTATGGCCAGTGCGTCTTTTTGTATGTTGTGTTTTCAGTTCTTATGTTAGTTGTACTTATGGGCCCCTGTAACACCCTTCTCGGGCGCTACATTTTCTATGACATTTTAAGGTCGAAAAGTAGTTTAATTAAAATCTCTGCAATAAAATGGGGTAAATTTCTTTTTCTTTTAAGATCAATGGAATGGATCAAGGTAAGAATTCTCAAAGTTTGAAAGAAAAATTTTTGAAATGTCCCCTTTGAAAAACCGAGTTTGGATGAAGTCAGAACACCTGATAATACAACCTCAAGGGAGATAGTAAGCAATAACACATCCAACCTCATCAAATATTTCATAATACAGTCCAGAGTTACTCAGAACATAACAGTGCACTAAAATATTTGCAAATCATAATTAATGTTATAAGTTTGAAAATTATTTACATAAAAACCCAACCCGACTCATAAATAGAAAACATAAAGATACACAGACGCAACATAAAGCTATGGAGACGCAGTTCCTAATATATAATATACTTGGAGTCGCAGCTCCATAAACGATAACATTAACTCCCAGACATCCCAAGCTGGCCAAACTAAAATATAAAAGATCATCCTCTCTTGTACATCGTGAGAATAACAAACCCAACTGATGAGATCTAGCGGAAACTCTATGTGAGTCCACTATTGCCATCATCACAAACGACACTACTAGAGCCATTACAAAAGTAGTTCTCTGACTAAGCGCTTTCCCTTACCAAGGAGAAAGTCATAGCCTACAGACCAACGACAAACTTGCCTGCCTCTAGAAAGAAAGGTCAGGCATGACAGAAAACACAAAGACCATCATCTTGAACCATCTGAAAGCTTAAAGACGACCACTAGAAACTCCAACATATCATCCGCATGCTCGAACCTCAGCCTCTAAGATGAATCATCCAAGCGACATTTTGACCTCTCAGTCTTCTCAAAAGAACATAGAAGACACATATCCAGCCAACATAGGCAATATATAATAAGGAGGTGAGATTCCCAAACATCACAGCATATGGCAGATATGAAAATAGCACGACACCAAATAGCATACATTCATATCCATATAAACATATATTTCAGTCAAACAATCAAGTATATACAAATAACAGATAACACGTGCACGTATAGCCAACAGTACACAATATCAATGTAACCATAATCTCATCAAGCATGACTGGACACTGTTAGTTTATAGAGATACGAGAACCGAGGTAACTAATTGAAACTGCATAGTCCCATACCTACACAGCCTCAAGAAAGATTTGACCCTAACTCCAGAGCTAAGAGAACATTCGGAAGGAGTGATTAGAGCACATGTTTCACAACTGCCAATATTAGGCATCTTGTGCGTTCAATAGTAACACCCACATAGTGGTACTATAATTGATTATGAAACACTCTCGATAATCGTGATCGGCTAGCATCTAGTCGTTGATGTCAGTGTATTGCATGGAACGCCACGACCAAGAAGAATCACCAACTGGCCATTTGTGACCCTCCTACCCTGAACACCCCCCAAGACCATTTAAGATCGTCACTAGCACGTCCTCGTGCGCACATACATGTCGGCTCAACTTCCTAGGCACAGAGGCCTTACAGAACATAGTATCAACTATGTGTTTAGGCAATAATGCCGTTAATGGCGTGTGTGTTCATATTTATCCACCGGATAAATTTCGGGGTTCCTTACGAAGACCAAAAGCCATTTCATTCATATTTATCCACCGGATAAATTTCGTGGTTCCTTATGGAAACCAAAAGCCATTCTAGAGGCAAAGCAGACAGTACCAACCTCTTGGGAATCACCCCTCGTTGGACTATCCATGTTTCAACGCTTTATTACATTATGAAGGTTGGCCATTCGTCACCAACTCAATTATGCCTCTTTAAGTGCATTCCCGAACAGGATTACTTGTCTAGCAAGCAACCTCAAAATACTCTTTGTCATTAAGTATTATGGATGTAAGGATGAGTGAATCGTCCTTACTTTATGACATATGGTCTTGCCCCACCATGAGTCATAATCATTAAGTCTTTGTTATCACTAAGCCATCCTCGACTTAGGTTTTCCATTTAACTTGAAATATTAGTCATGACGACTAAAATCCTTTTGGTTAAAAATCAATACTCCTAGACTAAAACCAAACCATTTGAAAATAAATTCAAATAAAGACATATTGTTATCAAATCCCTCAAAACACTTGAAATATATAAAAGGTGGTTTTGTCCCATTTCACTGAATTTAGGACCTAAACTCCGTATTTTCACAGGTATGACTCCTTTTTCTCAAATATTTCACTCTCTTAAGTTCCAATACTCATGTTAAGGTATTAAAATACTAATTTCAACTTTACGATTTTCTCAAAACTCCAAAACCCGACCAAACGTCGCTAAATTCACAAATCGCGTAATTCCTTTTTCAACAATCTTTAACTATAATGTTCTAAAACTCATGTAGGGATTTAGGAAACTTATTTAAGTGGTAAAACAGTTCCTAGCTCATAAGAAATAGAATTTATTGGATTTACTTACTTTAGTCCATTTTACACTTCCAAATTTTAGAAACTCATTTTCTAAGATATTCAAAACTCAAGTTTGTTCCTTTATGAGCTAACCAATTATTAAAGACATTTTGGAATCATTTGAACTATTTAAGACAATTCTAAACACTGTGAAAAATACTTTCTTTTTGTTTTTCATGGATCCTTAAAACACTTATTTCTTCGGTTTCTAAAGTATCACTTGGGTAATTCAAAACACAACGTACGATCAAAATATTTCTCAAAGCATTTCTAAAACCTTAACAAAAATTAAAGTTCCAAAATAATTGTTCAAAACTTACCATTTTTCCTTTATGGATTTAACATTCTTTTTTTCTCTTAAGGATATTAAAATCGCTTAAGTTTCAAGGATTGGAGTTAAACTCCCATTTCCATTCACATTTAGCCCAAAAGCCAATCACAACCAAAGTGAAGGTTACTTCACCAAACAATCTCACAATTATCCATACGCATCAATATATCATGTTATATCAAATAATCACAACAATCAAGTTATTTGCAATAACCAAGTATTAAATCCTCACTTTGATCTAATGATCAAAGTGATGGTTTTCAACATGTCAGAAATCATTTTCCAACCAAGCAATCACACCAATAAACATAAATCAAACAACAATTAACCACTACAATCATGGCCTCATGAGGGACTAATTAAACAAAGTGGAAAATCCTTAACTTAGGATTTTCCGACAATCAGATAAATAAAGCCATCTTCATATCCACCAATAAGGTGTGATGTGGCTCACTCCCCCTTACCTCTTGTAGACAAGGGAAGATCATTTTGTTGGTGCTTCAACAATCAGCTTCCTTCTGTGCGAAGCAGCATAAAGCTAAACTCCAACTCGACGTTCCAGTCTCCTCTAAACAGTTCTTGTCAACTCCCGAAACATGTGAAACCTGCTTCCCCAAACAAACACAACCACTTTAACATCCCTGAGAGGGATTCTTAAGCATTTTCAACAATCAGATAAATCAGACAAATAGGTACCCATCATCAACTACTCACTCTAAGTTGATTTAAATACTTAATTTCAATAAATAGAACCAATTTCAATAAAATCAGATTTGGGGCTTTAGGGTTCATAGAGCAATTTTGGGGAAATCATTGTAGTTAAAGAATGATGAAATTGATTTAGGGAAACACTAATTCACTACCTTAATTGAATAAAACAAGGTTCAATTTCAAAATTATAATCTGAAATTAAAGAGTTAGGGTTAGGGTTTGCAAACTAAATTTGGGGATTCTTGAAATTATACAAAGTAAAGTGAGAAAATCACTCACCCAACCAAGAGGAACAAGGAGACGTGGTGGCTGAAGGTGGTGGCGCGTCAGAGCTCCGGCGGCTAACGACGAGCTGGGGCGATGCGAGGTCGTCCCCTCCCTACCAGACGTGACGGAGACGGCAACCGGAGTACATCTACCAGAACAAAGCGTGATGAGAGTTGGGTCGCATTTTTTTTTCTTATACAGGTGAGACCGGACGGTGCGGTGGCGCGCAGTTGGACAGTGATGGCAGGGTGACGGCGCGATGTAGAGAGAAGGGGGAGAAGATAAGGGCTGAGCTGATGAAGAAGGAAGAAGAAGATGATGTGCTTTGTGAATAGAAGAAGGAGAACGAAAATATAAAAGAAGAAGGGAGTGGGCTGTGCGTACGGGTAAGGAGAAATAGAAGATGAAAATTTTATTTTTCTTTTCATTTGGTTAGTATTAGGTAAAATGTGTGGTTGGAATTGATTTTAGAAAAAGGGAAATAATATTAACCATTAGATATAAAAACATTGAGTGACAAATATATACTTTCAAAATTCAAATTAGAGTAAAGATTGGTAGTAGAATTTATCACTCAAAAAAACTATTGATCCAAAATTAATCTCCAATTAACACTAAACTAAATTATTTTCAAATCTAAAATTAAATAGAGTAAAATCTAAAAATAAATTCCTTTGAATCATATTATTTAAAATATTTTTATAAACACAGAATAATAGTGACAGTAGTTTAATATCATTGTCCTACAAGCGTGTATACACCGCAGTAACGCAGTGCTAACACGCCCAATAAAATAATTTAAAGGAGTAAATAAAATTAATCAAACTAAATCACATAAAAATAAATAAAATTAAACACTCGGATATTTCAATAAAATAATTAAACGTATATGTGAGAAACTGGGATGTTACAGCCCCTACTCTGATGTGGTACCCTAGACAGCTATGTTGTACCTTTGTGTTTATATATGTATATATAGTGTGATGGTTTACATTCATGTCTTTTATTTTAAAAGATTTAATATATCCTGCTTTTCTATTATGTATGTTTAACGTTATATCGCGATTTAGGTTTAGTTAATTAGATTTTTCTTTAATGGGACATTGGGGTGTCTCATAAACCTTCACACTTGGGCTTAATACTATGTATAATGCATGTGGTTTTTAAATAAAAAGTTTGGTTTCTAATGCTTGGGCTTAATATTAAACATAAAGCCTAAGCATTTTAGTATAAACTTTTTTTATTAGTTTGTTTCTTTTTTTATTTATTTTAAGCACAGGGAACTCTGTGTCTTTGAGCTACTTGGAAAGGAGAGTACGTGGGTCAAACACATAGTGTTTCTGCATGTCCCAGAAATAAGTTTTTCGTTTCATTCCTTATTTTTGTTTTTTAGATTAATAAGTTTATTTCCTTTTTTAGTATTTTTAGAATTAGTATATTTGTTTTATTTTTTATGGGTTAAGATTCCGATGATGGAATACCCATAACTAGCCAAAGTACCGACAAAATTATGGTTTTCTTAAGGTGAGGAACATCCCTTAGGTTTCTCCAGGAGTGCTGACGGTCTCTAAGGGATACCAATATGATCTTAATTCAAGTGTTTTAGTGTGTTTTGTTTTAGGCCTTAGTATGTATGCTGTGAATGACTTTAAACAATTTAAATATTTGTAATTATAAATTTTTTTTTACTAATAATGCTGATGACAGAATAATTGGGGGATGACCAGAGTGACGGTTATGAAAATTCTACTCAATCTTCTAGAGGTTATTTTATTGGATTTCGCCAGGAGTGCTGACGGGGTCCGATTTTCACACCAAAAATAATTATTATTATTTTTCAATAATAAAATTAAATAGATGCGAGTAAATTTGCTTATCCCAACTTTGTGATTGTGGTGTATTCTTTTTCGAAACCTTTGCTCGGGGGAAATCTTTGAAAGGAAAATACCTTTTTCTTGAAATAAAATCTTTTTCAATTATTATATTTTCTAATTTTCAAAATTTTGATATAATTTTCAAAATTTTGATACACCACGATTATATTTAATAGGTTGCGGAGTTTAGGTTTGTTCCGTAGAAAAATGACTTTTTAGTCATTCATTCCCTGCCATAATCATTTATCAATTTCGATAATATGCCGATAGAATGAGACATTTTAAATTAAAAAAATGAAACAAACTATTTTGAAAAGACAAGACCAATTCAATCATTTTAGCAGATAACTCTTGATCAAATAGGTAACCGTTTAAACGGACGGTGTAGGATGCTAATACCTCATCTACCCTAATCAACCACTGAACCTAATCTCTAAAACGCATACCATTTCTATTTTAGGTACCCAATTGCATCATTCCATGTAAATGGATAAAGTGATTGGTGGCGACTCCTGAATCCCAATTTTTTCCCTTTTCATCATGGTGCCCTCTAGGACGATCGCGACAACTAGCAACTCCACTGGGACAGTAAAGGGTTGAGCCATAAATTTGATCTCTTGTTATCTGATTATTTTATTATTGTCTTTGTTATTCTGATTATTTGGTGCTTTTTTTGTGCTTGCACCAGTTTTTGATTTGTATTCATTTGCATGAATTGGCTTGTAAGTTCTTTTGCACTACACATCCATGAGGCCCAATACCCAGGCTAGGGTTAAGTAGTGTTGCCTTGAGAGACCTTCGGTCTTCGTATAGGCCCACGAAATCCCCCTCACTCAATTTGTAACGTTTTCTATTGTAGCCTACGATGGACAAGGATTGGGGATCCTTTTCTAGCCAAAGTGTTGGTGACAGAAGGGGCAATTTGGGGACCTTTTATCTGCTGAGGGTGATAGAGCTCAAGCCATCACTTGTTTGAATAAACCTAGGACCACCATGGTTCATAGGACTTGCCTTTTAGGTTTGAGTATGAAACCTATGTTCTGCATCCCATTTAATATATTGGAAAGCTTTTTTCCCTCCATTGACTTCTTGCACTTAATTTCTTTGCATTTTTGCATCGTTCTTATTTTTATTTTATTTAAAAAAATTCATCCAATTTTAGAATATATTTCAACTCAATAAAATTCTAGGTTGTGGCTTCTTATCATTTTTTAGAAGTTACCATTGCTCCATGATGCAAGTTTGTTTTTCTTTTCCCATTGACCTTCACTCATATTACTTGATCATTCAATTCTTTTATCATCTGAGTTACCCTTGGAGTAGACAATACCATTTTTCCATCTCAAGATTACCCCAAGATTTCATTGTTGTTTGAATCCTTTTAGATTCTCTAATTTCATATTGTTCTTCATTTTTCGTCCAAGCTTTACATGGATAGTTATCAAGTTCAAGAAGTGGTAAAAAGACCGTATGTTGATTTTACAATTGTATTCCAGTTGGCGATTCTTGTTATCATTGAGTGTGTGCTTTTGCAATCAGGTGTCTCGTATCCTTGATGTTTCAAAGCACAATAAAAAATAAGGAGAAAAAATGATGAAAAATAAAAAAAAGAAAGAAAAATGGTCAATTGAACAAACTTGTTGAATATTTTGGTTACAATATTTTGCCTCGAGATTAAATTTTCAAAATAAGCAACCATGATTTGAAATGAGGTTTGACCTTCTTTCTCTATCCGGAAAAAAATTATTAATATCCATTGTCACCTCATTTGAGCCTGCAATTTTATTTTTTTTTCAATTAAACCCTTGGACAAGGATCACCCTCACATTGGGGACTAATTTGTAGTGGATGAGGATATGTGTCGCATAGTTTTTTATGACAATTGCCAATAGAAAAAAAAATATAAAAGGGTGTGAAAAAAAAATAAGAAGAAGACCAAAGCAAAGTGAGAAACTTGAAAAATGATTGAAAAAAAAAAAGTTGAAAAAAAATACAAAAGAAATGATTGAGTGAAACTCTTGAAAATGATGAGACGCTTGAAGTTGCTACGAGAGTTGAAGTTTTATATCTTAGGGGATAACTTTGGAAGTTCTCGTACCAAAGAGAAATGAAATGAGGTTTAAACATTTTGGAGTAATGCTTAATATCTTGGGGGCTAGCTTTGGAAGTCCTCACATCAAAGAGAAATGAAAGAAGGTTGAACCATTTTGGACCTAACTTATATACTTAGGGGCTTGCTTTAGTATTATTCTCTTCTATTTCAATTTCAAAGATTATGTACTCTTCCTTTTGTAAAGTCATCTCAATTACCTTTGAGAAAACAAACCAGCATTGTGATGCAATGGTGAATGCTTTTTAAAAATGATGGAAAATGCTTTCGAATTGGATTTTTCTTTTCTTTTTTTCCTTTTAAAAAAAAAAGTGTTGTATTTGCGAAACATTAAATTTTGAATTTAATCTTTCTCATCAAGAATATGCCTGTTTTGAGTTGTTCGGCGACAAAGTCTTTTGAGCTGCTTTGCAAATTTTGGATTGCCGGTTTCTTTTTGCTTTCAGTTACTCGACCTTGAGTTGTCTAGTCCTTCTTTTTTGGGTTTCAACCCCATTATCCGTTGCTTGGCCTTGTGTTGCCAAGCTTTTTGTTTGTGTTACTAGACCTTGAGTTGTCTAGTTCATCTTTTATGGGTTTCCACCCCATTATCCGTTGTTTGGCCTTAAGTTGCCTTTCTTTTTGTTTCGTTACTAGACGTTGAGTTGTTTAGTCATCCGTTGCTTGGCCTTGAGTTGCCTAACTTTTTATTTTTGTTACTTGACCTTGAGTTGTCTAGACCATCTTTTATGGGTTTGAATCCCATTATCCGTTGCTTGGCCTTGAGTTGCCAAGCTTTTTGTTTTTGTTACCAGACCTTGAGGTGTCTAGTCTTTTTATGGGTTTAAACCTCATTATCCGTTGTTTGGCCTTGCATAGCCTAGCATTTTGTTTTCGAGCATGTCAGCCATTTTTTGTTACTAGATCTTGAGTTGTCTAGTCATTTCTTTTTATGGGTTTCAGCCCCATTATCAGTTGATTGGGCTTGAGTTGCTTAACTTTTTTGGGCATTCTGACCTTGGGTATTTGAACCTATTGGGATTTTCAAGTGATTTGTTAATTCCCATGTTCATTTTTTCAAAATTGGATGCTATTAATTTGCTTTATCATTTCTATTCTAAAGAATAAGCAAAGGGGATTGCTCAGCACCCAATTTCTGGATTTTTCTTCTTTTTAATTTTATTAACACTAACTTTTGATGTGTTAATTTAATTAAAAATAGAAAAAATACTAGTAAAAAACTTACAAAAAAAAGATGATGCGTCTTATTGGTATAGATAGTACCAATAAATTCATATAAGTCATCATCAATCGTTGTATAGTCCCGTACCTATACAGTCTCAGGATCCCTCTCATTCGAGTGTGTAATTGGTTCATTCATGTGTCATGTGTCCTCCGCCTAAAAACATGCCAGGAGCCGCTCCTTGTCTGTGCCTTCTTGCAACACTGACCACTGTCCGCCCTCATCAGCCCCGGTTGTCACATGTGTCGCGCTCCTTCTCCATCTCTGTCGTGCGCTGCCGCCCCTGCTCCATCTCCGCTGGTGAGTTCTAATCTCTTACTGCTCATGCGCCATTGTTACTGTTACTCTTGGTCAATCTCGCGAGTGAAATCTACTGTAACTCTGCAAGCAGCAAGCGGTCCCTTCATCTTGCTCTATTACGAAATTACAATATGAATAATTTTGTATTGTTTGTGATTGTAATATGACCTTTTGGTGCAAATAATTGCGCCTCTGAGAAATTGAGTTTGTTCACACTTCCTCTACATCACAACAGTTTCAATCACCTCAAATAATTACTTGATTTTGTTCTCTATTTGGAGTGATATTAAAGATGAGGGGACTAGAATAAGGAATTAATATATATTTTTTATTAATTTTTAAATTATTGTAATTAATTTTTTATTATTTATAAGATGGCCTGGTTTGGCCCGCAAGCCCGCCAGCCCGTCACAGGGCTAGGCGGGGCCACTAAATATGTAGCCCGTAGTAAAATCAGGTCAGGCTGGCCTGGCCCGATTCTTCACTATGACCCAGTCGGGTTGATCCAGGTTAGGCCGGACTACCCGAATTGCTAACTCTACAAGCAAGAGACAGAATACCATTGCCCTATCAACTGATAAAGCTCATTACATATCTGCTGCAAGTTGTTGCTCGCAACTTATGTGGATCAAGTATTAGAGGACTATAATGTGTTTGTAAGTAGTATTCCACTTATGTGTGATAACCTTGCTACAATCAATCTATCTAAGAATTCAATATTGCATTCCAGAGCTGAGCATATAGAGATAAAACCTCATTTCATTAGAGACTACGTACAAAAAAGTGTTTTGATATACAATTTGTAGATATTGGCCATCAATGGGCAGACATTTTTACTAAACCTCTAGTCGAGGACAGGTTTATTTTTATTCGCAAACATCTTAACATGGTATCTGTGGATTAAGGTGTAGTCTAGTATACTCGACCAGTGTGCTACTTAAATCGAAAAAGATCCCAACCAAAAAAAAAAAAAAAAAACAAAAACAAAAAACAAACAAACAAAAACACACAAAAACCCAAAAACAAAAAAAAAAAAAAAAAAAAAAAAAAAAAAAAAAAAAAAAAAAAAATCCCCTTCTTTCCCCCTCTTTTTTATCTACTGCGGATAAAATTGGTAAGTCTGATGCTTATATGCTGGTAATACATGACTTGTCTAACATTTTTGTTATTACTTGCATTTATTGCATTAAATATTTGTCTAAAACATATTAAATCCGCATTCTATTTTCTCTCTTGCTGAGTTAGTTATTATCCATCATTTGTAAAACTGGTTTTACGGTTTTCATAAACCTACATCGTGTCAGCATTTAATACATGTCCTTTCACCATTTTCTTTTATTAAAATTTATTTTCAAACAAATAAACATTTTTGTAACATCCCTGACTGCTTTATGGATTGACAACTGTCCCCACAAACCAACACGAGTCTTTTCAGCATACTTTGTCCCCACTCACACGCTTCCTAGGAAAACATCCCAGTAGGTCACCCATCCTGGAATTGCTCCAAGTCAAGCACGCTTAACTGTGGAGTTCTTAAGTGATAGGCTCCCGAAAAGAAGATGCACCTTGTTAGTATAAGTAGTATCAATCAATTCATATAAGTTACCCTCAACTGTATAGTCTCATACCTACACTGTCTCAGGATCCCTCTCATTCCGGTGTAATCGGTTTATTCATGTGTCCCTCCGCCTAGAAGCCTGCCAGCAGCTGTTCCTTGTCCGTGCCTTCTTGCACCAGCGACCACTCCCTGTCCTTGTCAACCCCGGATGTCACAATTTTCATCTTCATTAAGTTTCCCATTCTTAGAAAACCTTTCACATTCTCTGATATCCTCTTCTTTGAAATCTCTCTTTCGAAAAGAAAATCTATGATGTCTTTCTCTCAAAACCTTTCACTCTGCATCCATGGCAACTTCCTCAAACACTCTGTTCAATGCTGAAACCGCTGAAGTTAGAATGGAGCATCACTTTGATCTCAATATTATGAAGGAATATGGTGTTGATGTCAGTCAGTCCATCAAAGCTGCTAGTTGGGAAGGATACTTTGGGGAATCAATCTCTGTTTACCCTGATTTGGTAAGGGAGTTCTGGAAAGCCCCCGACATCACTGCCTCTGAAGTCAAGGCTAGCGTTCTTAACACTGAGGTGATTGTATCTGAAGCAACAATCATGACTGCAATCAATTGCCCCCAATCTGGGCTGACCCAAGAAGACAGATGGGTAGAAGATTTGGGTGGTTCTGAGGTAATGCTGACATCCTCATGAGGCCTGACACAAGGAGAGAGCCAATTTGGAAATCTGAAAGAACGAAGGATGAGGGACAACATCTCTATGAGTCACAATTTTTTCCTTTGCCACCTTCTGACAGAGGCAAATATCAATTTTCCCCATCTCTTTTTCACAAACTTCAAAAGATACGTGATGCACGGGGAGAACAGCACTGCCATTCCTTATGGAGTTTTTCTCTCCAAGGTTTTCATCTACCAACATATTTACACCTTGTTGGCAAATGGAAATCCAAAAGAGCACGTTGCATATCTGAGATCCGATGGTCAATCACCTGCTCCTTTTGGGAAGTAAAACTTAATTATTATGAAGCTGGATTCGGTGATGCAAGTTCACCTTGCAAAAAAGAAGAAATGCTGAAGGTGAAGGTGTTGAGACCTCATAAGTCTGAGACACGTTCAATGTGTAAATTCTCTAAGTTTTGATGATTCCAAATAGATAAAGTATGGTAATATTGAACCTTATGAAATTACTGATAAGTCTGTTAAGTGTGCAGGAAAATAGCATTAAGGTTGCTCGTCTAAAAATCTGACCCGTCTAATGTTTAGTACAACGTAGTTTTTAGACTTGTCTAAAAACTCACCAATCTAAAAACTAATCAACTCAGACATAGACCAAGTCAAAGCTCAATCAAGATTCTGATCTAGCTGATGACGTGGCAAGAATCGCAATTGTGAAGAAGCCTCAGAAGATCACTCGTCTAAAATGACTCGACCACTCGTCTAAGTTTTGGCTCATTATCACCCGTCTAATTTTGGACTGCACAAGCACCCGTCTAAATTTCAAATACTGCTACACTTAAAAAAGTATCAATCTGTCAGAATGAAGTCCAAGTCAACCTTATTTGAATAAGATGCCTTCCTTAAGGATCTCTAAGACCTCTGGACAATAGCACCAAGGATAAAGAATAAAGAACGTTTGTTTCAAGGTTTTAAAGAATAAAACACGCAACCTCTGTACCACATAAGTCACTTTGTAGTTATTATAGTAAAAAGTAAAAGTGATTTCCAGAAAGTGAACTAAGTGTTGCACTGAAAGAGGAAAGCTCTCTGCTGCAAGTACAAGAAGCCTGTTGTTGCAACTCTGAAACAACAATTGCTCAGAACAAAATGTACTCTTGGACTGCCTTATCAAAGCTCAACATCCCTAAGCATTTAATGCTTACATAGAACGACTATTCGGCATTAATGGCGTCCCAGAAGTTCAAATCAAATAATACTCTTCCTGAAGTTGTGCCTAACGGATTAATTGATTGAAGTCTTTATATAGATCAAACCATGAAGATGAAGACAAGAAGTTCAATATCATTAAGAACTCTAGGCAAGAAGCATTTACTCACTTCATTAACTTCTTCATTCTTTCATTGAATACTTCTTCAATCATTTGATATTAATTCGCAGTCTTTCATACTTCATATTTATTTCATTCTGAGTGTGATCTGAAAGATTTGCAAGTTGTATTAATTACACAAAACATTTACTCCTTACTGTATTGAGCCTGAAGATGCTAGGTGAGAAAATAATACTCCTTACTGTATTGGGAACACCACATGAGGATTTGCACACAAAAAAACATCCTCGTCTGGTTTATCTGGTAATGAGAAGGCTGAAACCCCTGTTAGAGGAGAGTATGGATTTTCAGAGGCTCCCTTCAAGATCTACAAGAATACTTTTGTTGTACCTGTTAAAAGCACCTTGATCTATGAAGATGAAGTTCATTGGATTGAACCTGAACCCTCTGAGCATATTGAATAAGAAGCTCAAGTTGAACAAGAAGAATTGGCTGACCAGGACCAAGAGCAAGTGCAAGAACAACAAGCTGAGCCTGAGCATCAAGATGAACATGTTGGTGACTCTAAGGAAGTCCAACAAAAGTATGGTAGACAAGGTTCCCAACCTATACCACTTTCTGTTGTTCATCCTGAGGCACCTCAACAATCATTAGCTCTTAGCACTGTTCCGGGTAAAGGACAAGTTGAAGCTACCGCTGAAAGCTCCAGAACTGTTATTACACCTGAACTGCAAGAATTCATTGCCAAGCAAGTTCGAGCAGATATTCAAACTGAGATGCAAGCCAACAATGCATATCTGCTGCAAGAGATGTTCAAGATGGTGTTGAATGTCCTCAATCGCCAAACCAAAAACTCTCCTCCTCCACCTCCTCCTCCTTCTCCTTAAAAGTCTTCTTATTTCATATCTTTTTGTTTTTGTGACTGACAATGATGGCCTTCTACCCCTTTTCCTTTTTGTCTAATGACAAAAGAAGGGGAGAAGAGAGAATTAAATTTGCATATATATATTTAAAGCCTAAGTCTTCTGCATATTCATATATGTTAAAATTGACTATATGATTGATATCTTGCATATATGTGCTTATCTGATTCTTGCTAGACTGTTTTGAATGCTTTACCTTAGGGTGAGCTGTTTAGCTCTCTTAAAACGCTTAGTTCAAACAAAATTAATAAGTTTTTGTCATTATCAAAAGGGGGGAGATTGTTGGAACCAAAGTGGTTTTGGTTAATAATCTCTAAAAATTTTGATGTTAACAAGACGATTAAATTTGTATGATAAAGTTAGGTTTATTTACTAACTCGTCTATTCAAGTATGCAGGACTAAAATTGTCTCGCTAGATGAGCACAGAAGTCTAAAGAAGCACCTTTATATAAGCTCAAAGGCTTATAGCTGGTCTACACTAAGGTAGCTTGAAGAGCCTCTAGTCTACTCCACATGAAGTTCGCTAGTCTAGTAAAGCAAGTCCAAAGACTTAGTGGACTACCCGATAGACTCTAGACGATCTGTTAGTAGAATACCTGAATATTACACATCAATTTTATAACTTCGCGTCCAAAGACATGCTCTTTCAAAACTCGTCCACTATAGTGTTTTTTTCTTCGAACCTCATTAATTAAGATTCTAAACATCATTAATTGTTGCCGATTGTTATCCCATTTTTTTATATTCAAATAATAGAACCGTTATTGTAATATGACCCTAAATGGTAAACAAGTCAAGTAATTGACACTCAAAAGAAGGGGGAAAAGGATAATTGAGGGAAGAGACTACTAACATTACAAAATTAACGAAGAGAAACAATTAATCATGAATTTAATTTTGATACACGAGAGTGTAAAAATCTTTATAAAATTAAACAATTATACACCATGTTTGACTTTTAAGTAGATATTACAAAAGTCAGATTTTTAATGATATAAATATAATAATTTATTATTAGTTGATTGTATAGAAAAAGTCAGTGACCCAGTGCTATAATTAAATCCATTTACAATTCCAATTGGTCATTGTTGTCAAATGAATAGTTATTGATCCTTCGCTTATAACCTGGAATCGTTAATGATTCTTTTCATTAATTTTCCCTAAAGAAAAATTAATGTAATTTCCATAATAAGAATTGATGATTATCAACAAATCCTTTTTGTTGTCCGCTGTGGATTTTTAGAAGAGGTTTCACTTCACAAGCATCTTCCATGGATGAAAAAGTGACGGCAATGTTATCTTCACAATGATGTATCATTTATATTTAACTCTTCGTAACTACGTATTCATCACTCTAATGAAAAAAGTTTCTTAGGCTTATTTAACCAAAAAAACTACCGGAAGAGGCAATCTTCAAATAAAAACAAAAAAGGGACAATTCCACACGACATAAACAAACCAACAATCACGTCTACAAGTTTTTATATTCACTTCAACCCTCACTGCCTCGCAACATGAATATGTACCAAAAAATAAATTAAAAAAGTATATAAAACTCCCCTCCGCTTGGTGATTATGCAACTCCACCAAGTTACTTTTGCAGGTTCTTCTTATGCTTTTGCACATTTAAGCAATGGATTGGTCAAGATTTGTTTCTTCACCAGCACTTGCCAGCCATCTAAACCCACGGACGCCTAAATTCCTTTGAAATTTGAGAATATCTTTAGAACTGCTGGACAAACAGACTAGACCGAAATGGTTGACCTCTTGGACTCTGTTTAAAAGCATTACCTAGCAATTACAGAAGTTGCTCTCCATGCTTTCAAAAGCTGACTTCCTACAGAGAACGTTTAAGACAGCAAAGCCTAATTTGTGGATCCTGAGGAATTTTTCGGCGTCGTTAAAATAGCATGAAAGGCTCACTATTAAAGGAGTTACAGAATGGTCCTACTGCATTGTCCAACTCTGGAAGACTAGGGCCAACTTCAGCTCAATCAAACTAAGCTAATGACTTGTATGCTGCACAAGTGAGTCACAGAGTAGATAGTTTCCTAGTCCGTTTCACGTTTCCCTTGGCAAAAGAATCACAAAATTCTCTCCTCCGTCTGGAGTTGTTTTTCTTGTCGTCAGTATTAACATTATGGTTAACAGCTATGCCGCTTTCAGTATTTCCTTGAGCTTCAAGAGCATCCTTTACAAAAACCTTTAACCTCCATAGTGTGTAGTCGCTCTGTAAATATATATATATTAGTTAAAAATTGGTGTGTAGCTAGAAACATGTTAAACAAAAGAAATGCTTAAATAGAATAGGATGGAAAAAAATTGACATAGTAGATGATAGTAATTATTAGTAGCTAGATAACAAAATCATTACAGACCTGAGCATCAATGTCGAGATCCACTTCTTCAGCAGTAAATTTGAAGCTTGGGTTATTTTCGGCAACTATCGCCAATGCCCTGGTGAGGTTTTCAGGAGACAATTTGGTGAGGGCTGTCCCAAGTATTTTCTTCTCTTGAGTAGACAGTTTCCTACAGCATTGTCATTTGTCAGCAACAGTAAGCAGTGCAGTATATGAACAATGAACTAAATATCAGCATGAACAAAAAAATAACAGAATACCAGCGTACAACAAGTCATGCATATAGAGGCACCAAACTACGAAATACTGATATTTCTGAACCAAATATTGCAATCTGTACATTTCCTTGTGCTTGTAGTTCTAAACAGTAGCATTCCGACACTTTCAAATCCCCACACAAGAAAAGAGACCCCAGGTCAGGGGGATATAACACTTTAACCAACTGATACAGGACACGAGGTCAATTATAATTAAATATTAGATCAATGTAGTTATATCGCATCAATCGGACGATTCAGATCGCAATTCGTCCCGAGTCTTTTTTGGGGCCATAACAACAATGATCAAGGCATTCACGAAACGATATTGGACAAATTTTTGTACTGTGATGTCCCTTGTTTTTTAACAAAACAAATGCACCTTGCGACTAAAATTACCGTTGAACCTTCAATAAAATTCCACATATGACATAATTTTTGTTGTTAAATCTAATTACTCGCATTCTCACTAAAAGACTATGAAATGTTAATAAGATTGGATAACGCTTGAACCTTCAACAAATTACTCATGACAAATTTCATTGTTAACTTGACCAAAAACTAAATGAAAAACGATTATGTACCAAGGCAATAAACTAAAAGGAATGCCAGACAGTCATTGCAATATATAAACATACGAGTGTTTTATTCCTTATATTTTTAAAATTGAATCAACTTTCAATAAAAGTAAAATATATATCATATAAATAAATACAAACAGATAAACCGAAAAGCATTAGTGGAAAAGGAAGTTAATGCTGAGAGGGCTACCTTTTCATCAAATCTTACGAGAAGGGCCAGTAAATTTTCATAAATTTAAGCACCCTTAGAATTTAATCTCAATCATAATGTGTCAAGTATCAAGAATTCAATAAAAATCAAACCTCGATAGTAGTGATAGGAGTAGGACATGAAACATGCACTGTTAGGAACCCACGATGGAAATGGGGAAGGAAAAGTGAACTGATATTTATTACTAAATCTGAATAGAGTAGGAGAATGAATCCTCGCCAAGGGTTTCCCCTTTCTCACTGAGCCAATATTTGCTCAGTTGTTATAGGATTACCATACTGAATGAAAGCCGCTACCCTTATTTCCCCTTATTTATATCCCTCTAACTAACAGTTGTAAATATCGTAAACCTTGTATTTTTTGTATTAGGCCCAATAGTCAGGCCCTTTAGGTTTAGCATTGCCTATATATTCTTATTAGTGTTTGTACTCATTAGGACATCAATAATATTCAATATAATTTTCTATATGGTATCAAGAGCTCCCGGTCTTGGGGGTCTCGCTTCCGCACAAAAACCCTAGCCACCGTCGTTGCGAATTTTTTCTTCTACATTCAGTGCAGTGTTGAGGGGTTCAAATCGTGATCCGAGGACATTTTTTCGTGGGTCTTTTTGAAGCCTCATTTGTTCTCATTGCTATCGTCGTTTGAGTTGTTCCCAGGACAGAAAATTCCTTTTTTAGTAAGCACTCTGGATTTTTGTTCTTTGGCAACGACTGGTAAGAGCTTTTGTTCCCGCTCCTTTACTGCCTCTGGTACTGGTACTATCCCTAAGGATGCTTGGATTCTTGACTCTGGTGCTACTGGTCATATGACCTTCCATTCCAAATTGTTTTCCTCATATACATCACCTTCCATTATTCATTATATTACTATTGCTGATGGTTCTCGTACCCGTGTTGTTGGTTCCGGGAATGTTGATCTTCAACCCTCAATTAAATTGAAAAATGTGCTTTATGTTCCCGAACTCTCCAATAACTTAATTTCTATTCAAAAGCTTACTCGGGACCAGAACTGTGCAGTAACCTTTTTCCCTTCTCATTGTGTTTTTCAGGATCTTGCCAGGAGGAGGACGATTGGAGTTGCTAAGGAACAGGGAGGTTGTACTATCTGTCTGATGAGAGATATGGTCAGAAGGTGCAGTCTTCCTGCTTACAGTCTCAATTTGAGTCTCACTCTCCTGCATCACAGGTCTGGCTTCAGCACAAGCATCTTGGACATCCTCCGTTTTCTCTAAGTAAGTCTATGTTTCCATCTTTGTTTTTACAACAATCAGTTAAGTCTTTTAAGTGTGACATTTGTCAGTTTGCTAAACATCATCGTGCTACTTTTCCTTCTAGTTGTAAGAAAAGTGCTGAACCATTTGATCTTATACATTGTGATGTTTGGGGACCAGCCCCTATGTCTAATATTTCTGGTGCGAGATGGTTTGTTTCCTTTATTGATGATTGTACTCGAGTAACTTGGCTTTTCTTGATGAAGGATAAATCAGAAGTACCCCAACTTTTTATTTAGTTTTATCATATGGTGCAGACACAATTTGGGAAAGACATTAAACGATTACACTCGAACAATGGAAAAGAATATGTCAATCATAGCCTTTCCGGTTTTAATAGTAAACAGGACATCATCCATGAATTTACATGTGTTGACACCCCACAACAAAATGGGGTTGCATAAAGGAAAAATCGCCACTTACTTAAAGTTGCTCGAGCCCTTCTCTTCCAAATGTCAGTCCCAAACTCATACTAGGGAGAAGCAGTACTGACTGTTGCCTATCTGATTAATAGGATACCATCTCGTGTTCTAGGTAATGTTAGTCCTGTTCAGTTTATGATCTCACACTTTCCTTCTGTCCCTATCATGCAGAGTCTTGAGTCCCGGGTATTTGGATGTGTTGTCTTTGTTCATGTTCATAAGTAACATCGAACTAAGTTGGATTCTCGTGCAGTCAGGTGTGTCTTTCTGGGTTATGCACCTAACAAAAAGGGGTACAAATGTTATCATCCTTCCAGTCATAAGCACTTTGTCTCTATGGATGTTACCTTCCATGAACATGTGTCATTCTTCACTCGCCCTCAGCTTCAGGGGGAGAGCAATAATTTGGAATCTGAGTCCGAGTTTCTCCTCCTTGGTCCTCGTCTGCCTGAGTTACCTGTTCCTCGGTCACATGCTCCTAAGTAACATGTTTCTGAGCCTCCTGTTTCTGAGTCACATGTTTCTGCTGAGTCACCTGTTTCTGCTCCTGTTTTTCCTTTGTCTTCTGTTTTACAGGAATCTACACCTTCAACACCAGCGAAGAACAAAGCTAATGAGTTACCTGTGGTGTATCAGAGGAGAGTAAAACCCAACCTGGTCCAGAAACAACCTCAACAGTCCGAACCGGAGGTAAGTACCGAAAATAATCCACCCACTTCTGATTCTCAGTGTTTTGATACTCTTGACCCTGATCCAGATGACTTACCGATTGCTTTGAGAAAAGGGAAAAGGTCTTGTGCCAAATACCCTATTTCTCAATTTGTCTCCTCTAAACACCTTTCCTTGCAGCATCAGAGTTCTATTGCAGAGGTTGACTCTGTGAGAATCCCAGCATCTGTTCAGGAGGCACTAAAGGATGCAAATTGGGTCCAAGCTATGGATGAGGAGATGAAAGCACTTGCAAGGAATGGTACTTGGGAAATTGTTGAGAGGCCAGGGGGCAAGAAACCAGTTGGTTGCAGGTGGATTTATATAGTCAAGCATAAATCAGATGGCACTCTTGATCGATACAAAGCAAGATTAGTGGCAAAGGGATATACTCAGACCTATGGCATTGATTATTATGAGACATTTGCTCCAGTGGCAAAGATGAATATTGTTCGTATTTTACTCTCTTGCTGCTCACTCGGGGTGGGACCTTCACCAGTTTGATGTTAAAAATGCGTTTTTGCATGGAGACTTAGAGGAGGTGTATATGGAGATTCCTCCAGGATTTGGACCCACTAGTGGAACAAACAAAGTGTGTATATTGAGGAAGGCTTTATATGGGCTTAAACAGTCTCCCCGGGCGTGGTTCGGGAGATTCACAAAAGCAATGGTTTGCCTGGGTTACAAGCAGAGTCAGAGAGATCATACACTTTTCTTCAAACATTCACAGGTAGGAAAACTACCTGTACTTCTTGTTTATGTTGATGATATCATTATTACAGGAGATGATTTGGTTGAAAGACAACTACTCAAGGAGAAATTATCTGCAGAGTTTGAGATGAAGGACCTTGGGAAACTTGAGTATTTCTTGGGGATTGAGGTACCCTACTCAAAACAAGGCATTTCCATTTCTCAAAGAAAGTATGTGCTTGATCTTTTGAAGGAAACAGGCAAACTTGGATGTAAACCAACAGGTGTTCCCATAGAGCAAAATCACAAATTGAGCATCGAAGAGGAGAGTGCTAAAGTTGACAAGGTTCAATATCAAAGATTAGTGGGGAAGTTGATTTACTTGGCACACACTAGACCAGATTTAGCATATGCGGTTAGTGATGTGAGCCAATTCATGCATGATCAGAGGGTGAGACACTTGCAGGCTGTAGAGCGTGTTCTGCAGTATCTCAAAGCCACTCCGAGGAGAGGGCTCTTGTTCAAAAGAGGTGGAAGCCTAACTATGGAAGCCTAACTATGGAAGCCTATACCGATGCTGATTATGCAAGTTCAGTGAGTGATAAAAGGTCCACTTCAGGCTATTGTGCATTTTTGTGTGGGAACCTTGTCACTTGGAGAAGTAAGAAGCAAAGTGTAGTAGCTCGATCAAGTGCTGAGGCAGAATTTAGAGGTATGGCACAGGGAATCTGTGAGCTGCTGTGGATGAAGATTGTGCTTGATGACTTGAAGATAAAGTGTGAAGGGCCTATGAGGTTGCTTTGTGACAACAAATCGTCTATTAGTATTGCTCATAATCCTGTTCAGCATGACAGGACAAAACACATTGAGATAGACCAACACTTAATCAAGGAGAAGCTGGATAGCGGGCTGATAACTACAACTTACATTCCTTCTGGGCATCAGCTGGCAGATGTGTTAACAAAAGGCCTACCAACAGAACGATTCAGTCAACTTACTTGCAAGCTGGGAATGATAGATATCCATTCACCAGCTTGAGGGGGAGTGTTGTAAATATTGTAAACCTTGTATTTTTTGTATTAGGCCCATTAGTCAGGCCCTTTAGGTTTAGCATTGCCTATATGTTCTTATTAGTGTTTGTGCTCATTAGGACATCAATAATATTCGATATAATTTTCTACACTAACTAAATGCCCTTCCGTCCTAACAAACCTATAAAATAAAATAAAAAAGGCAACCTGGTGGTTCTATAAAAGTCCCACTATGCATAGTGTCCAGGAAAAAGTCGGACCCACTATGTCCAAACACAAATGCAATAAAAATTTTCTACAGCAATTTGACCTCAATGACAAGGACCGAGAGATGAATGATTTTTTCACAAACCTGCACTTCTGAATCACCAATTCTTTGATACTCTTCAAATGCATATCAACATCATAAAGCTGAAAAAACAGGTAGTTGATAGCATAAACCATATAATATAGTCCTAAGTGACATCAAACAAAATATTTTAATTGCATTGAAAAGCACAATCTAGCAAACAAGAACCAACCTCGATGCTTAAATCCCTAGCCATATTGGCATAAGTGGTTTCCTGAGCAAGCTGCTTGTCTAGTTGTGCCTGTGCTTCTTCCTCTAATTGTCTCTTTTCCTATCATAATCAAATATAGAAAGGTAATGTATCACATATGATAATATATCACATAGGATGACGAAATCACGACTCTCACTGTAAGTGCAACCTCCGAAATTACATATAAGAAGGTTTCTAATTGAAGTGGATGTGAATTAGGGTAAGAGCCAACCCGAATTAAAAGGGTATATGCTAGGAAGCATAGAAACGGCAACAAAGGAGCAGAGCCATCGTCGTCCTTGCTTAAGACACTACCCCCAACACAGCGGTCGTCGTCGCTTCTGCTGCGGCCACCAACTCGATGACAATCTTCCTCCTTTTCCGCCATCATCTTAGAAAGATCTAAGACATCACCACTGTCACCTTCCACCTCGATCTCCTCCACATGTGTAGCCTGAAGCTTCTCTACCTCCTCTGAAAATTCTCTAGTAGCCTTCAACTTCCCTTCCATAGGCATTTCGATTTCTGTAACAATATAGAAAATACTGCTAATGGACCCATCACCTCTTCCATAATTTTCCTCCTTCGTATCCTTCTCTCTCATCCCAAGCTCCTCTCCCTTTTCGGCCCCAATCTTCTCTACTTCGAGCGTCTCTATTTTTTCTGCTACCTTTGAAATATCTCCAACAGTCTCCACTTCCCACGTGCCCCGTTGTCCTCCCTTAGCCACAATCTTCTTTTGGAATTTATCTTCCTTCTCAGTCATGCTTTCCACCACAACTGTCGTCTCTGGTTCCAAAGGTGGTGGTTCTTCATCTTCTTCGATTGGCGATAGTTGATAGAACATCCCAGTATTTCGGCTTGCCAGAGTGGAGCAATCTGAAAATTCAACCAAGTCGACCCTGGATTTTGCAAATTCCACCATCGATACCAAATAAGAGCTTGTCCTACCACCCCCTTCACTGCCTTTGCTGGCCGCTGCTCCTCAGGTGTTTGCATCGAAGTACTGTTCGATGTTAATCACCCACCAATAAGCATCCTCTTCACCATAAAGCACCGGAATCTCCATGGATTTTTGTGGAATTCCTGCCATTGTCTTTGCCATCTCTTCCGCTCTCCTTTCCAACAGAAGAACAAGACTGATCTCAATGTATAGAGAAGCAGCCTTCCGTCCAGGCAAGAATTGCCACCCAAAACCAACCTTAATGATAATCTGCTTACCCCCTAACCGTCTGCCCTCTCCGCTTATATTCCTACTCTTCTGCCCTGCTTCCAATCATTCCCGAATCCCCTTCCTCTAATCCCCTACTGACACCTGTCCATTCTGTTACTGCTCTCTCTCCTCTTCACTTTTTTTGCCTTCTCTATCCACATGTAGGCCCATTTCATCTAGCCCATGTCCCATCGTCTCATGTTTATCACTAGGCCTCATTCCTTTTCTTTTTCTCTTATACACATCTATAATGAGCCTATCATGCTACCTGTCATTCTGTTATTTCTGCTTACATCTCAGAGGGCTCTGCTCCTCTGTTCCCATTTCTGTAGCGTAGACCCTTTTAATTGGGGTCAGCTAACAGTTTCATCTCATAAAATAAACGAAACAATTTTGGAAAACAATTTACCTCGTCAGCAACTTTAGGTAAAAGTTGCAGCCATTTCTCCTCAAACTTTTCAAGCAAGGTCCTTGCCATAACATGAACATCATCTTTTTCATCGTTGTATTTCATTGCATTCTTAAAAATCAACCTCACATCAGCATATATCTCCCGGACATTCTTATATCCAGTGCCATCCTTAGCTTCCATTTTACTTTTTATGGTACTGAAATCCATGGGCTTATCAATAACCTAGTGGCAGAAAAATAAACAAATTATTTACAGAGATAGAATCAACGAGAAGCAGTAAACCAATAACTCAAGTAAAAAGGATTGATGGTCAGCAAGTGAAACTAGTGCCACCAGTTGCAGAAACACTGAACAAGCCAATATTTAAACCTTTCATCAACAGAGTGGGTTCAAGTATATGGTTTTACGTAAAACGAAAGATTTAAAATGCCAATTATTCATAATAGATAACTGTGGTCAAAATTAAGGCTTTGTTTGGTTTGGAAGAGAAAATGGAAAGAGAGAAGATGAGAAGAGAGAATAATGTGAGAAAAAGAGTGGATTTTAAAGGTAGTTTGGTATAAGAGAAACATGAAAGAAAATGAGAGGAAAGAAGTTGAGAGAATGTATAAAATGACATAAGTGCCGCTTATTAAAAAATAGTATATTATTTGTATTTTTTATATATAATAATTAAATATATATTTATAAATATATTATAAAATTATTATATTTATTATATTATATATTTATTATATTTTGTTTAAAAATTATTATATTTATTATATTTTGTTCAAAAATTATTATATTATATACCATACTTTTTTCTATATTTCTCTTTTTTTTTTTACAACATCTCGTTGTTTTTTAATTACAATAAATTTATGCTTTTACGTTGATATGCTGCAATATAAATTGAAATGGGAAAAGAGAAGTAATATTTCTTGGTCAAAAAATGTATTAAAATAATAAATCCAAAAGTGATGTGTGTGCAAGTAACTAGAAGATGTCCAAGAGTCCAACGAAAATGGGCATTTGATGGTCTACAAAGCAGAACACACAAGTTTTGGACTATGATATGCATTCCATGTACTGCAAGGTTAGCGGCAGAGAGCTAAGTCATAACACACTGAACTTGGAAGAAGACATGACAGAGAAACGAAGAACAAGGTTAGTTAAGTCATTTCATAAAAGATCTCCTCTTATCTCATTTTCTTTTCAACAATGTAGAGAAAAAAAAATTTGGATGGGTCCCACCATTATTTTCTCCCTTCTTTATTTCTCTCCTCTACCAAATAGAAGGAAATTACCTTTTTTCTTCCTTTTCTCTTTTCTTATTTTCTCATCTACCAAACAAAGCATAAGAGAAACACTTTAAAATGAAGAAAAGGTATTACCTTATAATAGTCATGAAGCCCAAGACCTTTTACATCTACAGGATCCAGAAAGGGCTCAGCCCATTTATGCTGAGTGATCTGAAAAACAACAAATATATCATTATTGAATTTTCACAGGAAACTTGGTAGGGTCAATTCAAAATATTCAACAGAAAATGGGGGAAGGACATTTATTTAAACAATAAAAAGAAAAGTGGATTTTAACTCTAGAAAAACAACAAGAATAACAACCAAACTTGGTAGCGTCAATTACAGTGCTTTGAATAGAGCAGCTGCACCTAACAAATTTAACAACAAGAATAACAACCAAACTTGGTAGCGTCAATTACAGTGCTTTGAATAGAGCAGCTGCACCTAACAAATTTCCAATCCTGGAAATAGATGAATTATTGGACAAATAAGGTAGACCGACTATTTTTTCAAAACTAGATCTCAAGTCTGGATATCGCCTGATTCGGATGCAGGAGGACGACATCCATGCGACAGCAGTTAGGACTCATGATGGACTGGGCAATAAGAATTCCTGGTGATGCCCCTCAAGTCTGGATATCACCTGATTCAGATGCAGGAGGACGACATCCACGCGACAGCAATTAGGACTCATGATGGGCTGGGCAATAAGAATTCCTAGTGATGCCTTTCGGGTTGACAAATGCCCTCTACATTCCAAGCCCTCATGAATGATATGTTGAGGCCACTTCTAAGGAAGTTTGCCCTGGTGTTTTTTAATGATATTTTAATTTACAATTTTGACCACCAAGCTCACGCATTGCAGGCACGGTGCTTCAAATTTTGAGGGAACATAGCTTGTAAATGAACAAGTGCTCTTTGGGCCAACAACAATTGGAGTACCTGGGCCACCTCATTTCGGCTGGCCACCTCATTTCGGCTGGCTAGTGCAGAGGGTGATCGCAAAAACTAGATGTTAGTGAAGAAGCCCCACATTGAAACAGAATTGACAAGTTGCAGGCCATATAAGTGGATGGACTCATAAACCTAATGCCTTAAGGTTTTGGGTCAAGATATAGTGTCAAGCCCACATATGTAATTCTTTACTTAACCCATTGAATGAAGATCTCCCCAAGTATGTTCGGATGCCCTAAACCCAACAAGAACTGTTTAGAGGCAATCAAAGATTGAGGTGGTTGGTGGTAAAAATCAGATTACAAGTTCCTACGTAAGTTCCAGTTCTAAGATATTGAAAATGCTCAGTACCTTTCAAAAGGTAAGTTCAATATAAAATTATTTTTTGGCAGATCATGAACTCGAATGAAGAAAACATTTTCTAAGAGATTACTAAAAAGCCCTCAAGTTCAATTTAGAATTTTAACTAAAATGAAATTCAAATATAAGGAGACCCCGGAGAAAGCACATTCATATAGAGGGTGCATGCCCATATAATTCCATCTTAATCCCACAACAGACAACGCATATCATGAAAAACATTTTCAAAGTATTTGCACTTGACTTGCCTGACGCAATATTGTGGAAAACTGGCGCATAAGCTCTTTCATTCTCTTTGCAGCAGCAATTTCTGTTCGTGATGCATCTTGCAGAGGCTTCTTAGTGCCAATAAGATGCATCTCCCGACCCTTCTCTCTTACAACTGAACCACCTTTAGAATTATTAACTTGAACGTTACCCGTGGATTGGTAGAATTGTTCAACCTCAATCACTTGCTTCTCAAGCTGCACAAGACACTGATAGATTACTTTTCAACTCAGAATTTCAAGTTCAAAATTTATAAACACCAACAAGCCCGCAAATGCATGGCAGCAAATTTGCACTTAGCACTAAATATTAAAAATACTCCTTAGACCCTCAAACATCGATGAACAGTCCATATACTCTTTGACTTATACACCAGCTAACTAGTAACATACAAAGTACAAAGATACCAACTTCTTCCTAAATTGCAGTAGGAACTAAAGAATTAGGGGTCTAGGGCTAGTAAGCACTTTAGAACGGAAAATATATTATATGACAGATGAATGCAAAGTCCCATGGGTTATCAATACTACATTGACTGCTTGTTACTAAGCAGCCAAGCTAAAATAGTACAAGGCCCATCTACTAAGCCCACCAGTCATTAAAAGGTCACACACTGTACCACTCATTAAATACTTAATCTAATAAAAACCAGTAACCACGTTAAAATTAAAAGTTTTGTGACGAATCGCTTGAGTGAAATGGCACCCAGCAAATTTGATATTTATATACACTTTGGAATTTGGAATACTTAAATCTTATGATTACAAGGAAAATAATAATAGTGCCACTTCCTAAGTTCATAATGCTACTTTTTACGTGCATGAACCAATATGAACATGAATCCGTTTTCAACTTCTTCTTCTAATTCAAATACTGCCTATTAAGTTCCACTGTCCAATCCCACCGTTCAACAGAATTATCTACAATAAATTCCTAATCAATTCCAAATTGACCATAATGTTCATGCCCCCTCAAGATTTTGATTGTAACCAGGGTTCTTTGCAATTTTGTTTGTAACCTGATTATCGCATAACAACTTATTGCCCCCCACATGTGATCTTCAACTCATTAAGCAACCTTTTCAGCCAAATTCCCTCACAAAGCCCATGCATCATTGCTCGATGTTCGGCGTCAGCACTACTGCGAGCTACCACCGATTGTTTCTTGCTTCTCCATGTTACAAGATTTCACCGCACATAAGTGCAACAACCAGATGCGGATCAACAATCTGTTATAGATCTTGCCCAGTCTACATCAGAATATATTTCAATGCCTTTGTTATGTCCCTTTCTGAGAAACAACCTCTTCCCTGGAGTCATTTTTAAATACCACAAAATTATGCAGACAAGATTAAGGTGTTCCTCAGTTGGATTGTTTACGAATTGACTCACAACACTCACCGCGAAACCAATGTCGGGTCTGGTGTTAGGAAAATAGTCGAGATACACAAGATAAAGTCTTACAATCATGACTCAAGTGTCAAATCATAAATAAACGTACCATAATTAAGCTTGAAAGTCATTTATCGCTTTACGAATTAGGATTATGCTTTTTTTTTTTTTATTGGTTTCAGTTTTATCTTTTTATTTATTATTTTTTTCATAAAACAGGTCAGATACGGTTTAACCCGGTTCAATCCAGTTTTGATCGGATTAAACTGGTTGGATCTTAGAAACAGTTAGCAGGTGTTTTTCCAGTTCGACCGGCCGGTGCAGTTCCATTTTCATAACATTAATGCTAATGAATTTCTAACCAGATTAATTTCTAGCCATGAAATCAACTCAGAAATTTCCCAAAGAAAAAACATAGAAAAATAAAATAAAACCATCAATTGCAGTGAATTCATTCATAATTTCATATGAAGAGTCTAATGCGACCCTAAATGATAATCACCAAAATTACCAAAATTAATACTATTTTAGCTAAATTAACATTATTTAAAAAATAAGAAGCATAGACTTTTCTTATGAGACAGAGGAACACATAAAGCAGAAACCAAGTATAAACATCAGGTATCACAAAATTCAAAAGGAACTGCAATATCGTCCATACATAGCTTATTGAAAAAAGAAAATATCCAAAATGTTAGAAAAAGAAAACTAAAAGATATTGAAAAAGAACCTTATCAACGGTGGAAAGAACTTCATCAACAGAATGCCTAAAACCCTCCAAATCATCAAACTGAGCAGCAACGGTTGGATCCATCTGATTGAAACTAAAATAAATGGGAGAATATAGTGTACAGTGATTAATCGAACTACGATCTTCAGCTCAATTCGAAGTTCTGCGCCAATTTGTCTCCCTCTCCATTTTTTTTTTTTTTGGGGCACAGGCGTCTCGCTCTGCTTTTATCATGTATCGTTGTCTTCTGTTCTCACATACGTATATTCTTTTAAAAGACTTTCTTTTTTCTTTTTTGTAAATGGAGACTACTTTTTCATTTTATTATTTGGATTAATGGCACTTTTGATCATTTATTATTTAACATTTATGATTTTGGTTCATATAGTTTTTCTAGTGCATATTTAGTCTTCTTACTTTTGTCAATGTTGCAAACAAGGGTAGGAATAGATCAGGTCAAGCTAGGCTTTAGTTAAATAGGCCTGGCCTGTTACAAAAATTTTAAGGTCTGACCTGACCATTTTAAAAGTCTGGCCTGACCTGAAAGTAGGGGTGTTCATATCCAAACTAATCCAAAAGAAAATCGAAAACCGATCAAAAAATCGAAAATCGATTTCTATTGGATTTTTATGGATCTTGTTTTGTGAAAACCGATCGGATCGAATTTTGGATCCCTTATATTAAACCGAACAAATCCAAACCAAACCGATTATATAAAATTTAATATATATTTATTCGATTTTTTGTATTATTGATTTTTTTATTTGTTAGATTTTTTCTATTAATACATTCTACTTTGATTTGACATAAATTTTTATTATTTCTAAGTTCCAAACATAAAAAAAATGTTGTCGAATTAGTTGACAATGATATTTATTTATTTTGTACATATTTTATGAAATATTATTATATACATGTATAAACAAGTATATACATGTTTAAAATTTTATTTTATTTAATTTAACTTTTAATCTTGATTCTTTTACGTGATGTAAATATATAATGATATGTCGGAGAAAACCGAATCAACCGAATTGATCCAAATCGCATTTAATCGGATAGGATTATTCTAAGGAAGTCATTCAAACTGAATATTGGATGACTTTTACCTCAAATTCGATGGAACACCCCTACCCCAGGGCCTACACAAAAGCCTATCTGTGCCAATAAGAAATCTTGAAAAAGGCTTAAAAATTCAAATACAATTTAAAGAGATCAGATCCGTCACTATTTCTCCATCACATCTTCGCCCCCGTACTAGCTCCTCCGTGACCAGTTTGTGCGCTGCGCACCAACCACATCAGAATCGCAAGCCTGTGTGCACCAATCTGTACTGCCTATTCTGCCTTGAACCACCAGATCCGCCGTACAGTCACCATCGTCGCTGCTAGCACCGCCTCCATCGCGTCGTTTGGCCTCCGCCGCGCCGAACCCAGTCGCTGCGTAGCCCGCCTCTGTGGCGTCGTCTCGCCCTACGTGTTCAGCCACCCCTGCTGGCTTGCTTATTTCCATCTGCTTTCTGACTTTGGCTTCTATTTTATTTTATTGTTATCAAAGAAACCATGAAATGAACGAGGGTCACGGGTGAGAGTGTGTCCTCACTGAACTAGGTTTCTTTGATGGATACACAAACGAGGGTTTCAACTTTCAATTAGATAATTAGAAATAAATTATAATATTTAATTTTTTAATAAAATAATGGTTAAAGTAATCTTTTGATTCTATACGTGATACTGATTTTCAATTTGGTCCCTATACGTAAAAAGTTATCAATTTGGTCCCTATACGTGACACTTGTTTTCAATTTTGTCATCACCGTTAATTGGTCCCTATATAAAAGGGACCAAATTGCAAATGATTATCAAATATAAAACCAAATTGAAAATAATTGTTACATGTAGGGACCGATTTCAAAAAAAAATCTGTTGAATTGGTCCCTACATGTGACAATAATTTATAATTTGGTCCTCTTACATAGGGACCAATTAGCGGTGAGGACCAAATTGAAAACCAGTGTCACGTATAGGGACCAAATTGATAACTTTTTACGTATAGGGACCAAACTGAAAATCAGTGTCACGTATAGGGACCAAAAAATTACTTTAACCTAAAATAATATTGTACTATATTATTTATTATATATAATTTAATTCAAAATAATATTAATTTTATGCAGGCCGGCCTATCAGGCTTGAAAGGCTTTTTCAAATGCCTAAGCATGGCCTATTTAACTAAAAGGCTTTTTGAAAAGCCTAGATCTGACATTTTTAATAAACAGGTCAGGCCTTAAAAAGGCTAGGCCGTATGCCTCTGTCGGGCGGCCAGACCTATTCCCACCCTTAGTTGCAAATCTGATCCTTTTGTTCAATGTCTTTAAATTCTTTCAATGATCAACATAGAGTGCAACACCTCAACTTGGGCATCACATTATTACCCATTTTGCGGGGAAAAAAACTTTTAGAAATTGTCGATTACTATCGGCAATTTAAAATTTTTCTTAAGTAATTGTCCTTTAAAAAAATGATAAATTTTTTTTTCTTTTTTTCTTTTTCTTTCTCACACTAATAAACATAAACAGCATAAGCATAGACGAAACAAAGAGATACATAATACTTATATACATTAAACATAGGGCCTCCATGGAGACAGGTCGTTGACAGAAGTTTAATATGAGGAAAATAAAAGTTACACTAATTAGAGGCAAGGTCTAGAAAACACAGCTCAAAAGAAACATGACCCTCATTAGCCAGATACAAACTATCGAGACAACACTACCCCAAAAGACAAGGTCCTATAACTGGTCGGACTAGTGGTAACCATTGGGGAGACCATGGTGGCCATCCCCGTTCCCAGAAGGTGCGTCGGATGAAGACGCAGTTGCCCCGATTCCCTCATCGGGGGAGTCATCATCATCATCGTCAATAGGGTGGTACTGCAGCTCCTCCTCCATGAACTCCTCAGGGTCCTACTCGATGGGTGAGGCTGGTGCAATTGCCTGCTGAGGTGGGTCCTGTGGGGGGTCCATAACCAATTGTCCCTGGTTTGCCAAGTGATGCAAATAGAACCATGCTGGTGGCAGTGAGACCTCGATCGTCTCTATGGTGTGGGTCCTCCACTGCGGTCCTGCCGCCTCCGTACCATCAATTGTACACACCAGGCCTGTATATGTGGCAGAGTGGTTGCCCGGATGAAACACCCATGCGCCAGGGTCATGGGCATTCTCAAAAAAGAGAGCCCGCACCCTCGAGTGTGCCAGAGGGATTGCTGGATCCATCTATACTCAAATACAAATATATGCCACATAGGGAAAGAAAACCAACAAGAAAAATACAAGGGTGAGATACCAATATATGAATTAATTACGATAACTACATGCACGACACACAAAACAACATCTACAAATAGATATTCACATTCAACATAATATTTTCAAAATAAATCTAACATTCTATCAAAAGGGATTTCATATCCAATAATCATCGTCATTTAAAAAAAAATGCATGCTACTTCAATATTCAACGTCTATCCTAATCTTCGGAGATCCCAACTTCAATTTAAAAAGAGTTGATCAAGCTCGATTGCCAAATAAGGCACAACGTGTTTTCCATAGCACACTGTCCATTTCAAGGCTCGGTGATCAACGTATATGGATTTCATTGTCCATCAAGGCACACCGATACAACGTAGCATCAATACCTTACCCTTCGAGGCATTCATAGGGCACGTCTGCCAAATGTATGTAAAACGTTTTATTCTCGCCACTTTTCTTTGTGTTTCTTTTTTCCTTCGTCGAGGCTCAAGGCTCACAACCATTCATGAATTTTTCAACGTTTTAAAACTTTTCATCGTCAACACAGGAGGTTTAGTCCGAGTGTCCAATCACAAAAGTCCTAGACCGATGCACTAGCCTTAGACTTTGTGGTCAAAGAAACCAACATTCACCTTTTACCACGTTTCACCACATTTGTCACAACGTAAGTAGGACACATAGTCCACAACAACGTATATAGGACACAAGTCCACAACAACGTGATACGGATCATAGACCTACGTGTTTTTAAAATACTAGTATCCCGACGTCTCAGCTACTATGTTCACTTTCAACGTTATTTTCCATTCAGTGAAACACAAATACAAAACAAAACCTCCATAACTTATCCAAGTTATCAGAATATTTTTGTTGACTAAAACTCTTTTGTGAAAACCTTTTATACTCTGAAATTCATTTTTAAAAAGAAACTTTAAGTTATAAAGAAATTCATTTCTTTTTCAAATTTTCATTTTCTTTAAAAAAAATTCCTTTCTCTGAAGACAACATCGAAACTTTATAAATTTATTTCTATCCGAGAAGTAAACTTGTTTTCCCTCATGGTTTTTTTTTCACCATAAAATATTTTCTAAATTGATTTCTCTTAGGGTAAAATCATTCAAATTTTTAAATAATTTTCCTTCATAAAAAAAATATTTTGGCTCTTAAATTCTCATCAAATTTTGAAAAGATTATTATTTTCTCTTTTACCAAAAATATTTCCTCAAATAAATATTTATTTTCAATATTCTTCATAAGGTTTTCTTAAAGCTTTTATCTTGATGATTAATTGAGCTCTGACCATTGTCGGACTTTCCAGACAACAACCAATCAATCTCATAACAGATTATAACACGCATCAAACTACATTCACATATTCACAAATAATTAACTAAGCATAGAAATTTAAACATATTATTCAACCATGAAAATAACTAAAGCCGCCACATCAAAAACTCAAACAAACACATTGAGCTATTCACAAACAACATATAGCTATCGTAAAAATTATCCCTCAGGTAGTCTCCCCTTACCTTAGTTGAAGGGTATAAAAAGATCGTTGTTTTTCGTGTTTGTCTAAAACGAACTTCGTCTCCTTACAACGATTACAAGTCTAAAAATAATCAAGCATGTAATACAAGTTAAAAATTCACAAAAATCATCATATTTTCTCCATGCATATCTCGGTCATAGCTAAGAAAATGATGATAAAGATGTCAAATTTTTTTACAAACTTTTGGATCAATGATCATTAAGCATTAGAAAGGCAAAATCAATGATCATAACTCAAAAATAAAAACTCAACCCATCTACTCCATGATGGGTAGGTTTTGGCCTACACAAAATATAGGCTAGGGATTTTATTTTATTTTTTCTTTCAACTTTTGGACTTTATGCATGTAGTTAAGTGAGGATCAAAGCAAGCATCTTTCTTAAAAAAAATGAAACAAAACTTCCTCAACTCCCACAACTAGAGTTTCGGCCATATGAGTAAAAATAGGAAAGAAAATTCATTTTTGATTTAGCTCATGAACTTAGATAATATATATTAAACGGTTTTTAAATCAAGTATGAGTCTAAAAAAAATAACAAAGTCACTAACTTGCTCCTATGGGGTTTCGGCCACATCAAGAAAAATGAGTTTGAAAAACCTTTTTGTTACATGCAAACACATAAGATGAAAGTAGAGGTTGTTGTGAGTTTATAGAAATTTGTTTCCTATTAAAAGGATTTTTCTAAGATTTTCTAAAAAAATTTGAATGAAAACCTTGAACATGCAACCATGAAAACTTGACATGCATGAAGATGAAATGAATATTTTTGAGAAGATGAGGATTAAAAGTGAAGAGATTACCCTTGAGTGATGAAGAGAAGATGAGTAAGTGATTAGCTCTTCAAGAATCAACAATGGAGTTTTTGAGTTGGTGTTTGTGAATGAAGAGAAGCAAAGTGTGAAACTGAAGAAGAAGAGAAGTATATATAGGAGAGTGAGCCGAGAGTGAGGGAGAGAAATGGTTGCTTGTAAAACTTAAGAAAATAATTTTTTTTGTAAGTCATAATGACAACTTATTCTTATGACACCACCATCATGTTCTCACACCAAGTCCCATCAACCTTCATCCACTCCATTTGGTCAATTCAGCTCTCTATCTGGTTCCCTTATTTTACCCGACTTTAAATTTTGATCGTATTTCCTTTAAAGATTTCGTCCGAAAAAATAATATTATATTATTTATAAACGAAAATTTTCAAAATTATGGGAATTATTGTAAACGTGTTAGGAAATCTAACTGGTTTTCGCTTCACGAGCCAAAATTTGGTTTCCTGATCAGTAATGTTTTACTGATAGTGAAAACGCAAACCGGGTGCGACACCCCTTCTTAGAGTCATCACATAGTTACCCAAATGCGGAAAATAAAACTATAATTCGCTGGCTGATTTCGAAAAATAAACTTTTTATTTAAACATCTTATAGTAGAAATGGTGATAAAATTTTTTTTTCCTAAAACCATCGTGAACATACACAAACCTATAGGTATACATATATAGTAGCGAATAGTCTAGACCCATACAAAACTCATGGCTCTCAGTAGCCAGATCCAAAAACTGACGAAACTCGCTACCCAAAATAACTATACCTATAGCTGGTCAAGCTAATGAAAATCGTTAGGGAGATCATGATGATCACCCCCCACCTACAGCAGGAGGGTATAACTTAGGATCATCCTCAACGTACTCATCTGAGTCTTCCTCCACCTCATCCAAAACCACCTCGGCAGGAGGTGCTGTTGGTACTGCTACCTGAAGAGGCTGAATTGACTGAGGTGGAATATCAAGCAACCCATGCTCAGCCAAGAAATGTAGATATAGCCAAACTGGAGGTAGATGTACCTCAACAGTCTCCACGACACACGTCCTCCACTGTGGTCCCGCATCTATTGTGCCGGTGACCTCTCGACTAGGACCAGAATAGGTGGCGCTGAGTGCCCCTGGGTTAATCTCCCAAGCACCACCGTGATGTGCGTGATCAAACGTTATCGAACATAGCCTCAAATGAGCCATAGGCAAATCCAGCTCCATCTAACCTCAGATAAAAATATATGCACAAGTAGAGAAACCAACAAGAAAATATGCAAGAGTGAGAAACCAATATATAGATTTAACACGACACTAAAGAAAACAAATAACTATATACATGTTCATATCAATATAAGTATTCATATCAAAATGAATAGTTTATCAATGAGTTTCACACCCCAAACAACATCATATACTATTATTTTCAATATTTTCTTCCACTTCCATAAATCAAATCCCTTAGATTTCTCCTCGAGCTTTTTAAAGCTTTTATCTTTGATTTAATTGGGCACTGAAAACTGTCAGACTTTCAGTCAAACAATAAACCAAAACAGATAGTCCATACATCACAGATATCCATACATCAAATATATAGTCATGCTTTCACCAAAAACATTAAAACCACATAAGAATCATATAACAATTTAATTTTAACACCACCCATCACAACAAATAAAACCACATCAAATCCCCTCCTTTCAAACCTTTCACAGATGGTGTCAACAGGCACATCATACCTGTGTGGGAAACTGACCATTGCAAAGCAAATGCTCCATCAATCATCCATAAAAGGTTAAGAACAGAAGGAAGACCTCAATTCATTCTGGACAGAGAAACTTCTTGGGAGACTTTCAGACATCCAAATATTTATGACAGAGCTGTGAGTCTTGTGGACCACCTCATGTATGCCTTCCTACAGAATGAGTTTGAATTACCAAGATATGTCAGGGCTGCAAACTTTGTCCCCCCAACTTAGCAGTTTCACCAAGAAGAAGACAAAGATTGGTGTCAGACCCTATATGATTACTCCAAGATTACCAACGATAGATCTAAACAAAGACAAGGATCTGAAGAAACAGGGGAGCACTGCAAAGAAACTAGAAGACAGTTCCTGCTTTATCAATCCTGATACTGTTGAACCATATGATCAAAATATGATTAATTTTTGGTTGTCACAGCCAGTTGAAGACATTGATCAAGATTATGCTTTTTCCATTTGGGTAAATCACATACTGGACAGTGCTAAGGAAGCTTTTTCTTCTGGTCTGAGTGATGAAGAGAACAGAAGAATTCCTAAAGTTAGAGGCAAATGTGGACTCTCAAATGCCATATTCTTCATTTACAAGGACACTCTTTGGATTCCTGTCCTCAGTCTTGTCTATGAAGAAGACCATGTCCACTGGGCTAAAGAGTTGCCTCCTCCTATACTCACCTTTGCTTCATCACCACCACAATCTCCACCTTCAGAGCACACTGATGAGGAAATAATAATCGAAGACCTGCTATGGATGTTGACTCTGTTCAACCAGTTGCAGAGGTTGAGGAAGTTACTCAGTCTGTTCCTAGACCAAGCACTTCTGAGAAACACTCATCTCAGCCAATGGCTCTGACTGTCACTCATCCTAATGAGCACCCTCAAACTTCCAGAGCTCTAGACATTGTTCCAAGCCAAGCACATACTCAAGACAGTGCTGAAACTTCAAGGCCCTCACTGCCTCCAAACTTTGAAGAGACAATTGGAAAAATTATAGAAGAGAGAGTAAAGGTTGAGGTCAAGGAAAAAGTGAAAGAGCAAGTTGCAGAATCCCTAGCTCCAACGAATGTAATGATCAACCAGATGATGAGCATTGTGCAAAGTTTTCAACAGAGTCACAATCTGCCAACTCAACCTCATCCACCTCCACCAAACCAGAACCCTCCTTCACCACGTCCACCCTCTTCTTAGTCTTCTTTTATTCCTTTATACCGATAATGATGTTCCACTCCTGTTTCCTTTTTGTCTGATGACAAAAAAGGGGGAGAAAGGATATAGAAATTAAATTTTTAGTTTTTGGTTATACATATCTGTTTTCACATGCATACTATTTTGTTGCATACTTGTGCTTAATATGATCTGATTTTGCTATCTGTGTTTGGACTTATAAGCTCTGTTAAATTAGTTAACTCTGATACTATGTTTTCAACATGACTGATCTGATATGTTAAAACCGTTATATGATGTTGCTTATCTGTTTTACTCTTTAAGTTTGAATGCTTTGTCTTAGGGGGAGCTTTGTAGCTCTCTTAGACTTTGCTCACTCAAATTTAATTGGTTTTTGTCATCATCAAAAAGGGGGAGATTGTTAGAACCAAAGTGGTTTTGGATTAAAATAATCTCTTAAGTTTTGATGTTAACAAAAAGGTTAAATTTGTATGGCAAAGTATTTGTCAAAGATCTAACTTGTTTGTTATAAGTATGCAGGGATTACTTTTTACGAGTTAGAGGAACTAAAATTTAAAGTATGGAATCTACAAATTCTACTTCAAACCTCTAGACCAGTCTATAGCTCTTGGTAAAATTCTGAGTCTTTCGCTTTATGGTAGACGAGATAGAATAGATGAGGTCTTAGAGTTAACTAAGGTAGAAGTGTTACTAAGTCTAAAAAAAAATTAAGTAGACGAGACATTGAAATATAACAAGTTGCTTCACTATATGTCACATCAGCAGACGAGCTCTTAAGTATAGCACGTCCATCTCTCTGGACTAGGCGGAAAGTATGTAGACGCATTATCAGTAGACGAGCTCGTCTCACTGATAAGTAAATCTTGCTCGTTCGAAGACTTGAAAATAAGCTCGTCCATCTTGCCACGTCAGCAGACGGAAGCAATTAGCTAAGAAAAAGAACTAAAACACAAAGTAATCAAGTAGACGAGCTCCATATGGCACGTCATTTGACGGAGCTTCTCATTATGGACTTAGCAAGTCCAAAGACTTTTGTAGACGAGCGCTTCTATCATATTAGTAGACGAGCGCTTCTACCACTTTAGTGAACGAGCGCTTCTGCCACATCAGTGGACGGGCAGAATTAGAATCTTGTATAGATGCGTTCTTAAAACTAAGTAGACGGCTATATATGTTTTATATCTTTACTACCTTGAATATGATTTAATGCAATCTGGTCCACAACGTATTTCTTTCAAATGATTCCTTATTTAATTCAAAGAATATATGTCTTTTACCTTGATGCTTCTTTTGTATAAAATCTTTATCTCTTGGATAAAAGAACTTCGTATCATCGAAACCATAAACCTTTGTACTCTGTCAAAATACATTGTTGTAAAGATCAAGTCAAGTACAAAGATGGTTAGTCAGAAAGCAACCTTTGGTACAATAGAGAAGTGACAGTTCTACTTTGAGCATTCCTATGTTAAACAAAAGCACTTCTCAGTGAAGCATATCAAGTTATCAGTCTCAACGGATCCAAGCATTTAATGCTAAGTCTAAACGGATACAATTTGAAGACCGTTGAAGAAGATCAAGACAGAGAAGCACTTCAGCTATATATATACTTGAAGAACTTCAAGGAGAATTAGAGACATAGATTCAATATATAGATATACGCAGTAACACAAGCTTTGATATGATAGTGCAAAAACTCTGTTGAAATTGTAACACAAGTTTATGTATAAATCTTGTGGATCTTAAACTTTCAAATCCTCTCACATAGTGAGTTCTTAGATCAATGCTTTAAATCTCTTTGTTAGAGTTAGAGCCTGAAGAGGCTTGGTAGAGAAAGAATACTTGTTGCCTGAAGAGGTGTTGAATACTTGTAAAGCTATTGGATTATAGTGGAGAAAATCCTTCAGGTAGAAGGGACTGGACGTAACTCTTGGTTGGAAGAGAGTGAACCAGGATAAACACTTGCGTGAATCTTCAAAAACGTTTTCCTGTTTGTGTGTTGTTTTCATTGTTTTGCTTGTAAAAGGTTTGAGAAAAGACTTTTTCGAAAATATGTTAAGAAACACAATTCAACCCCCCTTCTTGTGTTTCCCTATGTCAACTTCAGTTGGTATCAGAGCTCAGCCTCGAAAGGGTTGAGCATCTAGCAAGTGCTAAGGGAGTACGATCCAACAAGCATGGATACTGAAGGTCATGCAATCAACAGACCTCATCTTTTTGTTGGTAGTGATTATGACTACTGAAAAAAGAGAATGGTGGCTTTTCTTGATGCACAAAACGTGGACATATGTGAGCTGATTGAAACTGGCTACACTGAGCCAAGAGGTGATGCTGGAGCTGTTATTCCTAGAGCTCAATGGACTCAAAAGCAGAAAAATCAACATCAACTCAATCTGAAAGCTAAGCACTATTTGATGTGTGCAATCACCAGATCTGAGCATGATAAAGTCCACAGCTGTAACACTGCTAAGGAAATATGGGATACTCTTGCCCTAGCTCATGAAGGGTCATCCCAAGTTAAGGAGTCAAAAATAAGCATGCTGGTTCATCAGTATGAGTTATTTAAAATGGCTGAGCATGAAACTATAGATCAAATGTTTGGAAGATTCCAAACTATCACCAACAATCTTAGATCTCTTGGAAAAACCTATGAAAATAGAGATTATGTCAGAAAATTTTTGAGGAGCTTATATAAACAGTGGAGACCTAAGGTCACTGCTATTCAGGAAGCAAAGAACCTCAATACTCTCACTTTGGAGGAACTTCTTGGATCTTTAAAAGTTCATGAGCTTGAGCTCAATGAAGAAGAAAGTTCTAGAAAAGGAAAATCTATTGCCTTAAAGGCAAAGAAGGCTAACTCTTCCAAAGTTCTTAAAGCTGAGGAATCATCTGATGAAGCAGACCCCTCTGACAGTGATGAAGGATTTGATGAAGAGAATGAAGCAGAGGAAGAGGCAAATATCTGTCTCATGGTTGGTACATCATCACAAAGTGAATACACTGATGTTGAGGTAATGGATTCTAACCCTTCCACTCTTCAAGATGCTTTTGATGAATTATTGTATAATTCATCAATTCTGTCTCATGAATATAGAAGTCTTAAAAAGAAATTTTCAAAACTATCTAAAGAATTTGATAGGGTTTGCATGGAGAAAATACCTCTTGTAAATGAAAATAACAAAATACAAACTGAAATCAGAGAATGTCAGTCTAACTGACAAACTCAAGTGTGAGCCAATTGTCTCCTGTGAAGTTGCAAAACTAAAACAAGATATAACATATCTGACAGACACTCTGTCTAAATTTGTAGGTGGCTCAGATAAGCTTAGTTTAATTTTAAGTTACTCTAGGTCACCACATGATAAGTCTGGCCTTGGTTATGACAAAGAAAAGCATGAAGCTTCTTATAAAAAGTCAAAACCACATGTGCATAATAGAACCTCAAAAGCTCAAACACAACATGTCAAAACTAAACTATGCTCGTCCAACACTTACTTAAAGTGTGTGGAAAAAGTGGTCACATAACATCTAGATGCATACATTATAAGCATATTAAGCATGCTAGTCCAGTGACTACTAACAAGAAAGTACCCAAGTCAATTTGGGTACCTAGAGATAAGATTGTACCTGTTGCAGACTGGATTAACAACAGGAAAGAAACATACATCCTGGTACTTGGACAGTGGTTGCTCACGTCACATGACGGGAGAAGGGTGTATGTTCCAAGACCTTAAACATAGGGATGGTGACTGAGTTACCTTTGGAGGTAATCAGAAAGGGAAGATCACTGGAGTAGAGCTTGATGAAGCTATTGCAGATTTGAATCTCAAGGACTCTGAAATTCAAGAAAAAGTCAAACCGGATGTTCAAGTGGACGACATTCGACAACATGAGTCAGAAAGCTTCAACCTCTCAACAAGAAATTGTTCAGAGATCTTGGTACTTCATGAATTATCATCCATAAGATCAAATCATTGGGAATCCTAATGATAAGCTAAGAACCAGATCTACATTCGAAGAACAAGATGATTCTGCCTCAATCTCTGAGTTAGAACCAAAGACAGTAGACGAGGCTCTATTGGACGAGGGCTGGATTCTTGCAATGCAAGAAGAACTAAACCAATTTGAGAGAAGTGAAGTGTGGACTTTTATGCCTTTACCAAAAGATAAATCAGTTATTAGAACCAAATGGGTGTACAGAAACAAACTTGATGAAAATGGTAAGGTAGTAAGAAATAAAGCGAACTTGTAGCACAAGGTTATTCTCAAGAAGAAGGTATAGACTATACTGAAACTTTTGCACCAGTTGCTAGATTAGAGGCTATTCGCATCTTATTATCATTTGCTTGCACATCATAATATAATGTTATATCAAATGGATGTAAAAAGTTCCTTTCTAAACGGTGTTATTGGTGAGGAAGTATATGTTATGCAACCTTCGGGTTTTGAAAACCTGAACATATATATAAGCTAAAGAAAGCTTTATATGGTCTTAAACAAGCTCCTAGAGCTTGGTATGAAAGGTTAAGTTCATTCTTAATGGACAATGGATTTAGTAGAGGAAAGGTTGATACATCCTTATTTAGAAAATCCAATAAATCAAGTTTTATTGTTGTTCAAATATATGTTGATGACATAATCTTTGGTGCTACTAATGAATCTCTATGTAAAGAATTCTCTAAGCTTATGCAGAAATAGTTTGAAATGAGTATGATGGGAGAACTCAAGTTCTTTCTTGGACTTTAAGTGAAGCAAACAGTGGACGAGGTGTACATCCATCAAACTAAGTATACAAAGGGATTATGAAAAAAATTCAAGATGGATGATTGCAAACAAATGAATACCCATATGCATCCGACGTCCATACTAAACAAAGATGACAAAGATAAGAAGGTAGACCAAAAGGTATATAGAGGTATGATAGGATCTCTGCTATACCTTACTACGTCTAGACCTGATATTATGTTTAGTGTATGCTTATGTTCTCGATTTCAATCTGATCCAAGAGAATCCCATTTATCAGCAATTAAGAGAATATTTAGATATTTAAAAGGTACTACTAATCTGGGTTTGTACTTTAAGAAAAATGATGATTGCAGATTAGTTGGTTTTTGTGATGCTGACTATGCTGGAGATAGAATAGAAAGAAAAAGTACCAGTGGACGATGTCACTTCATTGGAGCTAATCTAGTCTCATGGTCAAGCAAGAGACAAAGTGAAATAGACAGCTATAAACACAAGAAGGGGGGTTGAATTGTGTTTATCAGAATTTAAGCAAAGTTGAAATCTTTTCGCAAACAAAAAGGCTAGATTTGGACGAGTGGAAGAATACAGGATGGACGGGTGACTTTTGCAAGCACACCACTTGATAGACATAAGAAAACTAAGGCAATTAAAGAGTTTAAGGGAAGAGAGATTGACACGGTTATTTATCCTGGTTCGCTCTTCAAAACAAAGACTACGTCCAGTCCTTGGCAGCACCAAGATTTATCCACTATAACTGATAAGGTTACAAACTCAAGTATTATTTGCACACCTAGCCTCTTCAGGCTCAAGACAAGTATTATTTGCACACCTAGCCTCTTCAGGCTCAAGACAAGTATTATTTTCACACCTAGCCTCTTCAGGCTCACTCTGGTTTGTTTGAGAGATTGGGTTTGTAATAAATACAATTTCTCACGGGCAGATCTTTCATTAACACTCATAGAGTGGTTTAAATGTAAGGCTTAGGAAAGTCTGCGAAATAACTTCAAAATGATTGAAGAATACAGAATAAAAGAATGAAGAAATTAATGCAGAGTAATGGTGTTTTAATGCAATGTGTATTCTCTTGTTCTTCATCTTCAACGACTTCTGTATTTATGGTCTTTAAGCATTTAGGATTCGTTAGAGACATCCCCTCAGATGTTGGCTTCAAGCAGAACTTTATTAAATGCAATAGAGCCGTTCTGGGCAGCCATTAATGCAATAGAGTCATTCTGGGTAGTCATTAATGCAATAGAGTCGTTGGCTGTACTCTAACATGAAGGATCATGGCTTTATTCATCGTGCTACAGCCATATCAGGGTTGTGTAGAAAGCTTTTTGTACTTTATTGAGTACACTTCCATTTTCGTGTAAGGACCAGAGGTACTAGGGAATAAAGCACGTTGGAATCATTCTTTAACTGGTCTTTGGTTCTGATTATCCAAGGTTACTTGAGAGAGTAACTTCTGACTTTTCTTGATAATCGTGAAACTGAGTAGGAGAGAAGGCTTCAAGTCTCTTTCTGGTTCTTGAACTAAGATTCTGATAATCCTTATAGAATTCACGTTCATAAGATAAGTGCTTCCATCTTAAAAATAATCACGTCTATCTAGTCATTTGAGTTTTCATTCGGGCTAGTAGACGAGATCCATATTAAGGACTCAGCAAGTCCAAAGACTAGTGGATGAGCGCTTCTGTCACCTTTAGTGGACGAGCACTTCTGTTACTCTAGTGGACGAGAGCTTCTGTCACCTTTAGTGGATGAGAGCCTTTGTTACTTTAGTGGACGAGAGCCTCTGTTACTCTGGTGGACGAGAGCCTCTGTTACTTTACTGGACGAGAGTCTTAGTTAGTCTGGTGGACGAGAGTCTCAGTTACTTTGGTGGACGAGATTCTCAGTTACTCTGGTGGACGAGAGTCTCAGTTACTTTGGTGCACGAGAGTCTTAGTTACTCTGGTGGATGAGAGTCTTTTGCCACGTCATTGGACGGATACATTCTGACCTTAATGGACGAGCTCCAATTGCCACATCATTGGACGAGCCATTATGACCTTAATGGACGAGCTCCAATTGCCACGTCATTGGACGGATAATCATGATACCTCACTGGATGGGCTTTTCTGATACTTTGATGGACGCGCTCCAAGTGCCACGTCATTGGACGGATAATTCTGATACCTCACTGGACGAACTTTTCTGATACTTTGATGGACGCGCTCCAAGTGCCACGTCATTGGACGGATAATTCTGATACCTCACTGGATGGACTTTTCTGATACTTTGATGGACGCGAGCTTCAATCACTACAGTGTTAGACGTGCGTTTCAATCACTTCCGATGGACGTGAGCTTCAATCACTACAGTGTTAGACGTGCGTTTCAATCACTTGCGATGGACATGAGCTTCAATCACTACAGTGTTGGACGGATGATTCTCTTATTTAATCTGCACACTCGATAGATAGGTTAGCAACCAATATGAAGGTTAATTAAATCATTAACCAATGTTTAGTTTTCATCAAAACTTTAGGGAAATGCACATCAGACATTTTAGAGACTTAACAATCTCCCCCTTTTTGATGATGACAAACATTGAGATGATTTAATGAACCTCAAAATATCAACAAAGAAAATAGCATATATCAGACAGGTTGAAATTTTCTTAAGCGAACAGGTCATATCATATTCATTCTCCCATTCTCCTATAACATATTTCTATCACAAATCTCAATTTCTCCTATTCTCCCCCTTTTGTCAACATCAAAAAGAGTTATCAAGTTTGATTTATGAGATATGTTAATGGCAAGATAACATGTTAAGAAAATCATAGTAATGCAGCAAGCATATTAGACATACTCCACTTAAACTGTTGTATCATTACTCCCCCTGAACTAATGCTTAGTTGAAAGAACATGTATATAGGAGTAATGACAGATTTAGCATAGACAAGTTAACATTCATACATGTCATTCAACAATGCAATGCATGTTTAGATTATCTCTAATAAATAAAAACCTATCTTCTGCGAGGGGTTTAATGAAAATATCAGCCCATTGATTTTCAGTTTTAACAAACTTAATATCAAAGATGTCTTTTTGAACATAATCCCTAATGAAATGATGTTTGATTTCAATATGTTTAGCCTTAGAATGCTGAATTGGATTTTTAGCTAAGCATATAGCACTCGAATTATCACACCATACAGATATGTTATGTTCATAAATAGAGTAATCCTCAAGTTGATGTTTTACCCATAAGAGTTGAGAGCAGCAACTAGCAGCAGAGATGTATTCTGCTTCAGCAGTAGACAAGGCAATGGTTGTCTACCTCTTGCTTGACCATGAGACTAAACTTGCTCCAATGAAGTGACATCCTCCACTGGTGCTTTTTCTTTCTATTCTGTCTCCAGCAAAATCAGCATCACAATATCCCACTAATCTGTATTCTTTTGATCTTAAATACAGCAAACCAAGATTAGTAGTTCCAAGCAAATATCTAAATATTCTTTTTACAGCCTTAAGATGAGATTCTCTAGGATCAGATTGGAATCTAGCACACATACAGACACTAAATTGAATGTCAGGTCTGCTTGAAGTTAAGTACAGTAGAGAGCCAATTATACCTCTGTAGACAGTTTGATCTACCTTTTTACCTTCATCATCTTTGCTTAGTTTTGCATTGGGTTGCATAAATGTTCTCTTGAGCTTTGCACTTTCCATTTTGTATTTCTTGAGTATCTCCTTGGTATATTTTTGTTGATGAATGTAAATTCCATCACTTGTCTGCTTGATTTGTAATTCAAGGAAGAACTTCAATTCTCCCATCATGCTCATCTCAAATTCAGCTTGCATTATATTTGAAAATTCCTTGCACAGCTTTTCATTAGTTGCTCCAAAAATAATATCATCAACATATATTTGAACTATAATAAAGTTCTCTTTAGAGCATTTTTTTGAATAGAGTAGTGTCTATTTGTCCTCTAGTAAAACCATTATGCATGAGAAAAGAACTGAGTCTATCATACCATGCTCTAGGTGCTTGCTTCAAACCATATAATGCCTTTTTAAGTTTGAAAACGTGATCTGGTTTATCAGTATCCTCAAAACCAGCGGGTTGTTTAACATACACTTCTTCTTCAATTATACCATTTAGAAAAGCACTTTTTACATCCATTTGAAACAGGGTAATTTGGTGATGTGCAGCATATAACATTAAAATGTGTATGGCTTCTATTCTAGCTACAGGTGCAAAGGTTTCAGTATAATCAATACCTTCTTGTTGGTTATAGCCTTGAACTACCAACCTTGCTTTATTTCTGACAACTTTACCATCTTCATCTAATTTGTTTCTGAAGACCCATCTTGTTCGAATAACCGACTTGTTTTTAGGCTTAGAGACAAGAGTCCAGACATCATTTCTGGTGAAATGGTTAAGTTCTTCTTGTATAACAAGAATCCAGCTTTCATCCTCAAGAGCTTCTTCAATGCGTTTAGGCTCCAAATCTGAAATAAATACCACATTGCTTGATTATCTTAATGTGGATCTGGTTCTTACTCCCTCAGAAGGATTTCCAATAATAAGATCCTTAGGATGATGAGTGTTGAACTTCCAATCCCTTTTGAGATCATCATGAAGATCTTGACTTGTTTTTGTCGATGTCTGCTTCCACTTGTCTTTCAGCCTCAGGCACAGGTTCTGTTTTGGTTAGATCGGGTTGCTGACTTTCTGGCTTGTTTATATCAAGACCTGCAAGATCATCTTCTAGATATGATAGTTCTTTATCAGTCTTTAATCCATCATTGAATTTAACATGAACAGATTCTTCAATAATACAAGTTCTTGAATTGTATACTCTAAAAGCCTTAGACTTTTCAGAATATCCTACGAAAATACCTTTTTCTACCTTAGAATCAAACTTTCCAAGATTATCTTTGGTATTCGGAATAAAACATTCACATCCAAAAGCATGAAAATAAGATATGTTGGGGCTTTTTCCTTTCTACAATTCATAAGGAGTCCTTTTTATAAAAGGCCTAATAAGTATTCTGTTTTGTACATAACAAGCAGTGTTTACAGCTTCTGCCCAGAAGTACTTAGGGAGATTATTTTCATTGAGCATAGATCTAGCCATCTCTTGCAGAGATCTGTTCTTTCTCTCAACCACTCCATTTTGCTGTGGAGTTCTAGGTGCAGAGAAATTGTAAGAGATTCCATTCTCCTCACAGAACTGTCTAAACTGCTCATTTTCAAATTCTCCCCCATGATCACTTCTAAGAGTAGAAATACAGAAACCTTGCTCATTTTGTACTCTTTTGCAGAATACTGAGAAAGCATTAAAAGACTCATCCTTGTGTGTTAGGAAGAGTACCCATGTGTATCTAGAATAGTCATCAACTATGACAAATCCATATTTTCTTCAAGCCAGGCTGGCAACACTAACTGGTCCAAACAGATCCATGTGTAACAACTGAAGAGGTCTAGAGGTTGATACTTGGTTTTTAGATTTGAAACTTGATTTTATTTGGTTACCTCTCTGACATGCATCACACAAGACATCTTTCTTAAAGCTAATATCAGGCAATCCTCTCATGAGATTATTCCTTTTTAATTCAAAAATTAGTTTCATACTAGCATGTCCTAGTTTCTTATGCCATAACCATCTCTCATCCTCTTTAGACATCTGACAGGTGTAAATCTTATAAAGATTTTGTTGCCTTTTAGCTGAAAAGAAGGTTTTGCCACTACAGTCTTTAACTACGCATACATCCTTGGTAAAGGAAACATCAAAACCACTATCACATAATTGACTTATGCTAAGCAAATTGTGTCTTAATCCTTTAACCATAAGAACATTAGATAAAGAGGGAAGAGGGGGTTTACCACCAATAGTACCAATTCCTATAACTTTCCCTTTCTGATTTCCTCCGAAGGCAACGTGTCCTCCTTTCTTAAGTTGGAGGTCTAGGAACATAGACCTTTCTCCTGTCATATGACGCGAGCAACCATTGCCCAGGTACCAGCAGTGGTGTTTTCTTTGTCCTGTTGAGGACATCTGCAACAAAAATTATTTGATCTTTTGATACCCATATTTTTCTAGGTCCTTTTCTGTTAGTTCTAGGAGTCTGTAAAGACTTCCTTCTCTTCTTATGGATACACTTAGACATAACATGCCCAGTTTTTCCACAGAAGTTACAAATAGGTGTTGATTTGGTTACAGTTGACTTAACAGATACTGTAGGAACTTTAGTTGATACTTTATGATGTGTTTGATGGACATATCCAATACCTTCTTTGTTAAGAGAGTGCTTCTGAATGCCAAGAAGCTTAGTCAAATTGTCTCTACCATTAACAAATTTGGCAAGATCAGAAGTGAGCTCTTCCACTTTCTGTTGAAGTTTTCCAACTTCTTCAGATGGTGATGTTTCACTTGAGATCTTAGCTTCATTAGACTTTTCAGTCTTCAGCTCACTGTTCTCTTTAGCCAGCTTCTCACACTCTTGAGATTTCTGTTTATGCTCACTGGTGAGCTTTACATACTCTCTCTTGAGGGATTTGAAGGCTTTACATAAGAAGTTGGATTCTTCCAACAACTCCTCATAAGCATCAAGTAATTCCTCATAGTCAGGATGTACCTCATCATCAGAGTCTGATTCAGTGTTGGCCATCAAACAGAGATTGGCTTCTTCCTCAGTTTCTTCATCAAAAGATGTTGACTCCAGATCCTCCCAAGTAGCCATCATTCCTTTCTTCTTCTTCTTGAAGAATTTCTTAAAAGGGGCCTTCTTGAGTTGAGGACATTCAGCCATGAAGTGACCGGGCTTCTTGCACTCATAGCAAACAATTGGACTTTTGTCTGTTGAGGTGGATTCTTTGAAGTTCTTGTCCTTGTTGAACCTTCTGAATGGCCTATCCCTCTTGAACTTCTTTTTCTGTAGGAGAAGCTTTCTCTTCTTGGTCAGGAGAGACAACTCTTCATCACTCTCAGAATCCTCGAGTTCTAATAGGTCAGCATCACTGGATGACCCATCTGCCTTCAGAGCCTTGGAAACTTTTGCTGACTTTTGATCAGCTTTCAGAGCAATTGACTTGCCCTTCTTTAGTGCAACTTCATCTCCAAGTTCTTGCTCATGAACAGTAAGTGTTCCAAGAAATTTATCCATAGTCAAGGTAGTGAGATCCTTAGCTTGGGAGATAGTAGTGACCAAAGGTCTCCACTGTTTAGGTAGACTTCTCAGAATCTTTCCAACCTTCTCAGCATTGCTATAGACTTTGCCAAGAGATTTCAAACTGTTGATTATAGTTTGGAATCTTCCTATCATCTGAGCAACAGACTCACCTTCCTCCATAATGAACAGTTCATACTTTCTGACAAGTATGGCAATCTTTGATTCTTTGACTTTTGCTGTTCCTTCATGAGTGACAGCCAAAGTGTCCCATACTTCCTTCGCAGAGTCACAAGCACAAACCTTCTCAAACTCCTCCGGACTGAGAGCACGGATGATGTTATATCTAGCTTTGTGGTTAAGCTCCTATTTTGTCTTTTCAGCACCAGTCCACTGAGCTTTTGGTTTGTCAGTGTTATCATCATTTTTGGGAATGAATGGACCATTTATGATGACATCCCAAATATCAGAGTTTGTGGATAGAATAAACCACTGAAATCTATCTTTCAAGTAGTTGCAATTTCTCCATTGAAGTAAGGAGGTCTGGTTAGGGAGGCTCCTTCAGTCTGATGACTTCCACTTGTACTAGCTCCAGCCGTCATGTCTATTCTTCAGGACCTTTTACCTCTACACTGTTAAATGCTCAACCCAGAGGCTGAGCTCTGATACCAACTGAAATAGACAGCTATAAACACAAGAAGGGGGGTTGAATTGTGTTTATCAGAATTTAAGCAAAGTTGAAATCTTTTCGCAAACAAAAAGGCTAGATTTGGATGAGTGGAAGAATACAGGATGGACGGGTGACTTTTGCAAGCACACCACTTGATAGACGTAAGAAAACTAAGGCAATTAAAGAGTTTAAGGGAAGGGAGATTGACACGGTTATTTATCCTGGTTCACTCTTCAAACAAAGAGCTACGTCCAGTCCTTGGCAGCACCAAGATTTATCCACTATAACTGATAAGGTTACAGACTCAAGTATTATTTGCACACCTAGCCTCTTCAGGCTCAAGACAAGTATTATTTGCACACCTAACCTCTTCAGGCTCAAGACAAGTATTATTTTCACACCTAGCCTCTTCAGGCTCACTCTGGTTTGTTTGAGAGATTGGGTTTGTAATAAATACAATTTCTCACAGGCAGATCTTTCATTAACACTCAGAGAGTGGTTTAAATGTAAGGCTTAGGAAAGTCTGCGTAATAACTTCAAAATGATTGAAGAATACAGAATAAAAGAATGAAGAAATTAATGCAGAGTAATGGCGTTTTAATGCAATGTGTATTCTCTTGTTCTTCATCTTCAATGACTTTTGTATTTATGGTCTTTAAGCATTTAGGATTCGTTAGAGACATCCCCTCAGATGTTGGCTTCAAGCAGAACTTCATTAAATGCAATAGAGTCGTTCTGGACAGCCATTAATGCAATAGAGTCGTTCTGGGTAGTTATTAATGCAATAGAGTCATTGGTTGTACTCTAACATGAAGGATCATGGCTTTATTCATCGTGCTACATCCATATCAGAGTTGTGTAGAAAGCTTTTTGTACTTTATTGAGTACACTTCCCTTTTCGTGTAAGGACCAGAGGTACTAGGGAATAAAGCACTTTGGAAGCATTCTTTAACTAGTCTTTGGTTCTGATTATCCAAGGTTGCTTGAAAGAGTAACTTCCGACTTTTCTTGATAATCGTGAAACTGAGTAGGAGAGAAGGCTTCAAGTCTCTTTCTGGTTCTTGAACTAAGATTCTGATAATCCTTATAGAATTCATGTTCATAAGATAAGTGCTTCCATCTTGAAAATAATCACGTCTATCTAGTCATTTGAGTTTTCATTCGGGCTAGTAGACGAGCTCCATATTAAGGACTCAGTAAGTCCAAAGACTAGTGGACGAGCGCTTCTGTCACCTTTAGTGGACGAGCACTTCTGTTACTCTAGTGGACGAGAGCTTCTGTCACCTTTAGTGGATGAGAGCCTTTGTTACTTTAGTGGACGAGAGCCTCTGTTACTCTGGTGGACGAGAGCCTCTGTTACTTTACTGGACGAGAGTCTCAATTAGTCTGGTGGACGAGAATCTCAGTTACTCTGGTGGACGAGAGTCTCAGTTACTCTGGTGGACGAGAGTCTTAGTTACTCTGGTGGACGAGAGTCTTTTGCCACGTCATTGGACGGATACATTCTGACCTTAATGGACGAGCTCCAATTGCCACGTCATTGGACGAGCCATTCTGACCTTAATGGACGAGCTCCGATTGCCACGTCATTGGACGGATAATTCTGATACCTCACTGGACGGGCTTTTCTGATACTTTGATGGACGCGCTCCAAGTGCCACGTCATTGGGCGATACCTAATTCGTTCATCTTTCCCCCCTCCACCTCACTGGACGGGCTTTTCTGATACTTTGATGGACGCGAGCTTCAATCACTACAGTGTTGGACGTGCGTTTCAATCACTTGCGATGGACGTGAGCTTCAATCACTACAGTGCTGGACGGATGATTCTCTTATTTAATCTGCACACTCGATAGATAGGTTAGCAACCAATATGTAGGTTAATTAAATCATTAACCAATGTTTAGTTTTCATCAAAACTTTAGGGAAATGCACATCAGACATTTTAGAGACTTAACACAAAGCACTATGGCCTTATCAACTGTTGAAATTGAGTATAGTTCGGCTGCTAATTGCTGCTCACAACTTCTATTGATCAAACATCAATTGGAGGACTACAATGTGTTTGTAAGTAGTATTCCACTTATGTGTGATAATACTGCTGCAATAGATCTATCTAAGAATCCAATATTGCATTTTAGAGCTAAACATATAGAAATTAAGCATCATTTTATAAGGGATTATGTGCAACAAGGTGTTTTTGATATACAATTTGTAGATATTGACCATCAATGGGCAGATATCTTTACTAAAACTCTTGCAGAGGACAGATTCATATTTATTAGAAAACATCTTAATATGATTTGTGTGGATTAACTATGCGTCCAATGCTTACGTTTATTGCATAAGTGCATCCAATGCATGTTGCATGCACGTCTATTGCAAAAGTGCGTCCAATGCATGTTGCATGCACGTCTATTGCATGAGTGCATCCAATACATGTTGCATGCGCGTCCAGTGAGTATTGCGTATATTATTTGTTTGCATGGTTTTATCAGACTCGTCTATGCTATCTATTGTTATATTTGCATTAATTTATGTCCAAGTCATATTTAATAATATCCTTATGCTGAGTCGGTTATTTCCATCAATCCCATCAATAGCTTTTTTATGGTTTCAAAATCCTGCGCTTCATCAGTACTCATTATTCCTTTTCTCACACTTTTTCATTTTTTTAAATTAATTTCTTTGGGAAAACTCTTCAAATTCGAAACCTTTTTAAGTAATACTCTTTCCCTCTTAAAAACCTTTCACAATCTTCTTTTTTGAACCCTCGAGTGTACTCTGTTTTCTTGCTTCCAAATCCTAGCTCTCAAGCCTTCAACATTGGCTTCCTCTACCGGTGGTTTCAATGTGGACCAGTTGAACCTTGCTTCCGAACATCATTTCAACCTTGGGATTATGCAAGAATAAAACTTGGATGTAAGCAGGAATGTCTGCTGCTGATTTTGGTAAGATGAACATAGCCAATATGAATCTCAGTACTTATGCTGCTGCTGCCTTGGCCAAAACAGATGAATTGATGAAAATCAAACAGGAAGACTACTGCTGTTAGGAAACCTTATGCAAGAAAGCATGCAGCTGGAATTGTGAAGGGAACCTGAAGCTGTTGCCCCTCAACCTGCTTTAACTCATAAGAGAACAAGGAATGTGATCTTTTCTCATAATGAAGAAGAGGATGATGAGGACAGTATCCCCATCAGTGTTGTTTTGAAGAAGCAGAAAATTGTTGCTATTGCTACTGATGTTTCTGTTCCTACCAAGAGAAGGCAACCCTCAAGAAAAGCTTAGTCCTTTGTAACTTCTGTGGTAAATGTCTCTACTAGTGATCATGTTCAATTAGCAGTAGATGCCTTGGTAGAGAGTTTAGAAAGTAGGGATGATACCGGTACTGTTGATATGGTTGTTGACACTGATGTGTATATACCCACACTACAGTCTCACTTGCAAACTCACCTATATAAACCTCACCAAATAGACCACACTTTCAACCCATAATACCTGCAGATAATCCCTGGTTCAATCAACCAGATGATGTAGGGATTAACCCCGGAGCTCCCTTTCCCAAAATACCTAGAACCAAATTTCCTTACACTCACCCTTCAGTTCTCGATGACGGCAAACCTGAAAGTTGGGCCAAAGTAAAAAGAAACTGGAAAATCATCTACCATCAACATGAACCTGAACCTGTTTCAACCAGACCTTTCTATCCTTTACCAGAATATAAGTATGAACCTGAGTCCATACAATACCCAGAATACATAACCATTCCATATGTGCCAAACCACGACAATCCTCTTCCATCCACTCTGCACAACCACATTAGACCTACCCTTACTCACCTTCCACTACAAAATTCCCACCTAAAAAAATCTACCCAAACCTCATCAAATCCCCTCCTTTCAAACCTTTCATAGATGGTGTCAACAGGCACATCATACCTGTGTGGGAAACTAACCATTGCAAAGCAAATGCTCCATCAATCATCCATAAAAGGTTAAGAACATAAGGAAGACCTAAATTCATTATGGACAGAGAAACTTCTTGGGAGACTTTCAGACATCCAAATATTTATGAAAGAGTTGTGAGTCTTGTGGACCACCTCATGTATGCCTTCCTGCAGAATGAGTTTGAATTACCATGATATGTCAGGGCTGTAAACTTTGTCCATCAAACATGGCAGTTTCACACCAAGAAGAAGACAAAGATTGGTGTTAGACCCTATATGATTGCTCCAAGATTGCCAATGATAGATCTGAACAAAGACAAGGATCTGAAGAAGCAGAGGAGCACTACAAAGAAACTAGAAGACAGTTCCTGCTTTATCAATCCTGATACTGTTGAACCTTATGATCAAAATATGATTAATTTCTGGTTGTCACAGCCAGCTGAAGACATTGATCAAGATTCTGCTTTTGCCATTTGGGCAAATCACATGCTGGACTGTGCTAAGGAAGCTTCTTCTTTTGGTCTGAGTGATGAAGAGAATAGAATAATTCCTAAAGTTAGAGGCAAATGTGGACTCTCCAATGCCATATTCTTCATTTACAAGGACACTCTTTGGATTCCTGTCATCAGTCCTGCCTATGAAGAAGACCATGTCCACTAGGCTAAAGAGCTGCCTCCTCCTGTACTGACCTTTACTTCATCACCACCACCATCTCTACCTTCAGAGCACACAGATGAAGAAATAATAATCGAAGACCTGCTATGGATGTTGACTCTGTTCAACCAGTTGCTGAGGTTGAGGAAGTTACTCAGTCTGTTCCTAGACCAAGCACTTCTGAGAAACACTCATCTCAGCCAATGGCTCTGACTGTCACTCATCCTAATAAGCACCCTCAAACTTCCAGAGCTCTAGACACAGTTCAAAGCCAAGCACATGCTCAAGACAATGATGAAAGTTCAAGGCCCTCACTGCCTCCAAACTTTGAAGAGACAATTGGAAAAATTATAGAAGAGAGAGTAAAGGTTGAGGTCAAGGAACAAGTGAGAGAGCAAGTTGCAGAATCCCTGGCTCCAATGAATGTAATGATCAACCAGATGATGAGTATTGTGCAAAGTTTTCGACAGAGTCACAATCTCCCAACTCAACCTCATCCACCTCCACTAAACCAGAACCCTCCTTCACCACCTCCACTCTCTTCTTAGTCTTCTTTTATTCCTTTATACCGACAATGATGATCCACTCCTGTTTCCTTTTTGTCTGATGATAAAAAAGGGGGAGAAAGGATATAGAAATTAAATTTCCAGTTTTTGGTTATACATATCTGTTTTCACATGCATACTATTTTGCTGCATACTTGTGCTTAATATGATCTGATTTTACTATCTGTGTTTGGACTTATAAGCTCTGTTAAAATAGTTAACTCTGATACTATGTTTTCAACATGACTGATCTGATATGTTAAAACCGTTATATGCTGCTGCTTATCTATTTTACTCTTTAAGTTCAAATGTTTTGTCTTAGGGGGAGCTCTGTAGCTCTCTTAGACTTTGCTCACTCAAATTTAATTGTTTTTTGTCATCATCAGAAAGGGGGAGATTGTTAGAACCAAAGTGGTTTTGAATTAAAATAATCTCTTAAGTTTTGATGTTAACAAAAAGGTTAAATTTGTATGGCAAAGTATTTGTCAAAGATCTAACTTGTTTGTTATAACTATGCAGGGATTACTTTATGCGAGTCAGAGGAACTAAAATTTAAAGTATGAAATCTACAGATTCTAGTTCAAACCTCTAGACCAGTCTACAAATCTTGGTAAAATTATGAGTCTTTAGCTTTATGGTAGACGAGATAGAATAGACGAGGTCTTAGAGTTAACTAAGGTAGAAGCGTTACTAAGTCTAAAGAAAAATTAAGTGGACGAGACATTGAAATATAACAAGTTGATTCACTATACGCCACATCAGCAGACGAGCTCTTAAGTATAGCATGTCCATCTCTCTGGACTAGGCGAAAAGTATGTAGACGCATTATTAGGAGACGAGCCTGTCTCACTGATAAGTAAATCTTGCTCGTCCAAAGACTTGAAAATAAGCGCGTCCATCTTGCCACGTCAGCAGATGGAAGCAATTAGCTAAGAAAATGAACTAAAACACAAAGTAATCAAGTAGACGAGCTCAATATGCCACATCATTGGATGGAGCTTCTCATTAAGGACCTAGCAAGTCCAAAGACTTTTGTAGACGAGTGCTTCTATCATATTAGTAGACGAGCGCTTCTACCACTTTAGTGGACAAGCGCTTCTGCCACATCAGTGGACGAGCAGAATTAGAATCTTGTATAGATGTGTTCTTAAAACTAAGTAGACGGCTATATATGTTTTATATCTTTACTACCTTGCATATGATTTAATACAATATGGTCCACAACGTATTTATTTCAAATGATTGCTTATTTAATTCAAAGAATATATGTCTTTTACCTTGATGCTTCTTTTGTATAAAATATTTATCTCTTGGATAAAAGAACTTCGTATCATCGAAACCATAAATCTTTGTACTCTGTCAAAATACATTGTTGTAAAGATCAAGTCAAGTACAAAGATGGTAAGTCAGAAAGCAACCTTAAGTACAATAGAGAAGTGACAGTTCTACTTTGAGCATTCCTCTGTTAAACAAAAGCACTTCTCATTGAAGCATATCAAGTTATCAGTCTCAACGGATCCAAGCATTTAATGCTAAGTCTAAACGGATACAATTTGAACACCATTAAAGAAGATCAAGACAGAGAAGCACTTCAACTATATATATACTTGAAGAACTTCAAGGAGAATTAGATACAGAGATTCAATATATAGATATATACGGTAACACAAGCTCTGATATGATAGTACAAAAACTCTGTTGAAATTGTAACACAAGTTTACGTGTAAATCTTGTTGATCTTAAACTTTCAAATCCTTACACATAGTGAGTTCTTATATCAAAGCTTTAATTCTCTTTGTTGGAGTTAGAGCCCGAAGAGGCTTGGTAGAGAAAGAATACTTATAGCCCGAAGAGGTGTTGAATACTTGTAAAGCTATTGGATTATAGTGGAGAAAATCCTTCAGGTAGAAGGGACTGGACGTAACTCTTGGTTGGAAGAGAGTGAACCTGGATAAAACACTTGCATGAATCTTCTAAACCCTTCTCTTTTACAGTTTTTGTTTATACTAATTGTGGGGTTCTGAATCTGAGTTTATTAACTCTTCAAAAACGTTTTCCTGTTTGTGTGTTGTTTTTATTGTTTTGCTTGTAAAAGGTTTGAGAAAATACTTTTTCGAAAATCTGTTAAGAAACACAATTCAACCCCCCTTCTTGTGTTTCCCTGTGTCAACTTCATTATGTGCACATAGACCATATTATCTCTTCGTTGTGACGAATGGTAATCACATAAATGTACTATGAGCACTGAGCTCATAGGCCGTATTATCTCTTCGTTACGGTGAACGGTAACTACAAGGACTATGAGCACTCAACTCATAGGCTGCATTCTCTCTTTCGTTGCAGCAAACGGTATACTCATGAACTATGGGCATTTAACTCATAGGTTGCATTCTCTCTTCGTTGCAGTAAACGGTGTTTCATCATAGATCTCATAAAGGAAAACAACACATAAACGTCAACTAAATCATGACCATTACATTAAAACCAGGTTGCCAGAATGTACTTCACTTCACTATTTCACATAATCATCAATAATACAAATTTTAAACATAAGATATATTATAGTTAAGAACTCTAACAATAACGAAATCATTTCAGAACTATGAAATCAAAATTAATAGGAAGGGACAACAATCTATAAATATTATCCATTTCCAAAAAAAAAAAAATGCTCATAAAATTAAAATCAAGTTGTTCTCAAAAATGGAAATAAAAGTGCAACTCTTCTTTGTAGAAAAAAAATATTTTAAAAATAATTACTCCTCCCATATAGAAAACATTTTATGAAAACTTGCCACTAAGTAGATTAGTTGCTCACACTATGAAGGACCAACTCAATCTCTTGCTATGCCTTCAGGAGGAGTCACCGGGGTATTTTCCAACGAATCTGACCATCAACAAAAATAACTCTGATTCTTAGCAAACATATTCAATGTCATACTAGCAATAACTAAAGAATTGGACAAAATCCCCAAATTTACTAAACTTAGGGTTTCAAAGGAACCCATGGAAAAAGAGATTATGTTAACCATTTCACTACTCATTCATGCCCAAATTTAACTTCAAATTTCATGGGTTATAAAGTTTTACCTCAAATAGCTCTAAAGAAACAAATTTAGGGAGTGGGTAATGCTCCTTCCAACCAAAACATCAACATACACTTTAATTTTTTATGGGTGTAGGAGTTTTTGTGGAAATAAAAGGGAATATTGTGAGCATGGGAAGATGATATAGTGGGGAGATGGATATGGAATGAATGAAAGAAATGTGGGGGAGAAGGGTTTTAAGGAAGAGAGAAGTGTGCAGTGAGTGTTTTGTGAAATGGGGGGAGCCTTTATGCCCCGAAAGTAAACCCCCCCCCCCCCCCCCCCTCTATTTTTTTTTTTTAAAAAAATCCGCCCTTACTAAAATGGGACATTTCAGTACATGTTTTATGAAATGTTATTAAATGAATATATAAACAAGTACATAAATGTTTAATATTTTGTTCAATTTACTGAAATTAGCTTGTAATATAAATATAAAATGATGTGTCGGTAAAAATCGAATCAACCGAACCGATCCAAATCGCATTTAATCGGATCGGATCAGATTTTTTAAAGGAAGCCATCCAAACCGAACCGAACTGAACCGCTTGCTCTTTTTATCTTTGGATCAGATGACTTTTTACCTCAAAACCGATCCAAATAGAACCGCGAACACCCCTAGTTGAAAATCCCTTGCAGAGATCATGAAAAAGACGGGCGAGAAACAATTCAAATTCATATTTTCCTTTTTTCCCCCTATAATAAGACTACTTCTATATTTTTCTTGAGTACTATAAAATATGGAAAATATGACCCATCGAGTTAGCTCAGTTAGTTAAGTTACGAGACATAAATTGTGAGTACGTGGGTTCAAATCCCCCAATGTGCTCTTCTCCTTTTCTATTCCACTCTCTCCTCTCCCCCTCGTCTGTGTAAGGCGTCCTATAAGCCTCTCATTGGAAAAAAAAATGAGAGCTATTAATTAACTATTAGTTATATTTAGTAATTTTTAAATATTAATGTTGATAAAAATTTTGGCAGCTTATAACTGAAATTGTCAATTAACCTAATTAATGAAAGATTTAATTGGTATGTAATGTTGCTGTAAAAAAAATTACACTATCAATCAATTATAAATTATCACATATTTAAAAATCGTGGAATCTTATCAAAATTAATTTAAAAGTCAAACATAACATCGTATATATTTGGTTGATAGTGACGATATATCAAAATTAAACTCAAGGAGAAGTTCAATTTTGCTCTCTTTTTTTTTTAAAAAAAAAATTCATCATTCTCGTAACATTTTCAAGTATTTAAAACTGAGGTAAGAAGGTTACGAACTCCAACACACGGTCATTGACAAGAGAGAAATGCTAGCAACACACTCTTTAGCACACTCTTTTCAACATATTCCCTCATATTGTTGGAATTCATGTGGGTCCTACAAAATTCAAGTGGGACCCACGTAAATTAATTGAACTCACTTCCAAAAATGTGGTACCCACATAAATTTCAACTAATAGGGGGGGAGTATGTTGGAAAAAGTGCGTTAGAGAGTGTGTTGCTAGCATTCTTCTTGACAAAATTTAAGTTAACTAATAAGTATTCCATGCATTGCATAGTTTTGTTAAGTCTCTAAAATGTCTGATGTGCATTTCCCTAAGTTTTGATGAGAACTAAACATGGTTAATGATTTAATTAACTTTCATATTGGTTGCTAACCTGTATATCTAGTGTGCAGATTAAAACTGTAAGAATCATCTATCTGCTCATAAGTGACTACCTGTCTGGATAAGCGGAAGTCAACCTCTCTGTTGACTATGATTATTCACTTCTTTCAAGATACGTCTTCAACCTGTCTCCCCACGAGTTCCTACACTTGTCCGAGGTTACTCATTGAAGAATCAAGTACCAAACAAGCTTTTGTTGGCTGTCCCATCAGAAAGAGACTTAAAGCCTTCTCTCCTACTCAGTCTCACACCTATCAAGAAAAGTCAGAAGTTACTCTCTCAAGCAACCTTGGTTGTCAGAACCAGAGACCAGTTAAAGAATGCTTCCAACATGCTTTATTCCCCAGTACCTCTGGTCCTTACACGAAAAGGGAATTGTACTCAGCAAAGTACAAAAAGCTCTCTGCACAACTCTGATATGGCTGTATCACGATGCATAAAGCCATGATCCTTCATGTTAAAGTACAACCAACGTTCCTATTGCATTAATGGCTGCCCAGAACGACTCTATTACATTAAATGAAGTTCTGCTTGAAGCCAACATCTGAGGGAATGTCTCTAACGGATCCTAAATGCTTGAAGACTATAAATACAGAAGTCATTGAAGATGAAGTATACAGAATACACATAGCATTAAAGAGCCATTACTCTGCGCATTAATATCTTCATTCTTTCATTCTGTATTCTTCAATCATTTGAAGTTATTACGCAGACTTTCCTAAGATTTATATTTAAACCACTCTGAGTGTTAGTGAAAGATCTATCTGTCTGAAGTCGTATTTATTACAAACCAAATCTCTCAAACAAACCTGAGTGAGCCTGAAGAGGCTAGGTGTGTAAAGAATACCTGTCTTGGAGCCTGAAGAGGATAGGTGTGCAAACAATACTTGGAGTCTGTAACCTGATCAGTTATAGTGGATAAAACTTGGTGCTGCCAAGGACGTAGCTCTTTGCTTTGAAGAGTGAACTAGGATAAATAGCTATGTCAATCTCTCTTTCCTTATAAACTCTTTAGTTGCCTTAGTTTTCTTATCCTTTTTTCAAGTGGTGTGTTTGTCTAAGTCACTGTTAAAATTTCATCAGACAGGTCACCTGTCTGTCCTGTATCTTTCCACTCGTCTGAACCAAGCTTCTGTATGTGAAAAGATTTTAACTTTGTTTAAATTCTAATAAACACAATTCAACCCCTCCTTCTCGTGTTTATAGTTGTCTATTTCAGTTGGTATTAGAGCTCAGCCTCTAGGTTGAGCATCTAACAGTGTAGAGGTAAAAGGTCCTGAAGAATAGACATGACTGCTGGAGCTAGTTTAAGTGGAAGTCACCAGACTGAAGGAGCTTCCCTAACCAGACCTCATTACTTTAATGGAGAAAACTGCAACTATTGGAAAGATAGATTTCAACAGTTCATTCTATCTACAAACTCTGATCTTTGGGATGTCATTATAGATGGTCTATTCATTCCCAAGAATGATGATGACACTGACAAACCAAAAGCTTAGTGGACTACTACAGAAAAGACAAAATGGGAGCTGAACCACAAAGCTAGATATAACATCATTTGTGCTCTCAGTCCTGAGGAGTTTGAGAAGGTATGTGCATGTGGCTATGCCAAATAAATATGCGACACTTTAGCTGTCACACATGAAGGAACAGCCAAAGTCAAATAGTCAAAGATTGTCATACTTGTCAGAAAGTATGAACTGTTTGTCATGGAGGAAAGAGAATCTGTTGCTCAAATGATTAAAAGATTTCAAACTATAGTCAACAGTTTAAGATCTCTTGGTAAAGTCTATACCAATGCTGAGAAGGTTGGAAAGATTCTGAGAAGTCTACCTAAACAGTGGAGACCTTTGGTCACTGCTATCTCTCAAGCCAAGGATCTCACTACCTTGACTATGGATGAACTTCTTGGAACACTCACTATTCATGAGCAAGAACTTGGAGATGAAGTTGCACCAAAGAAGGGCAAGTCAATTGCTCTGAAAGCTGATCAAAAGTCAGTAAAAGTTTCCAAGGCTCTAAAGGCAGACGAGTCATCCAGTGATGCTGACCTGTCTGAACATGGGGATTCTGAGAGTGATGAAGAATTGTCTCTCCTGACCAGGAAGATAAAGCTTATCCTACAGAAAAAGAAGTTTAAGAGGGATAAGCCATTTAAAAGGTTTAACAAGGACAATAACTTCAAAGAATCCACTCCAACAGACAAAAGTCCAATTGTCTGCTATGAGTGCAAGAAGCCTGGTCACATCAAGGTTGAATGTCCTCAACTCAAGAAGGCCCCTATTAAGAAATTCTTCAAGAAGAAGAAGAAAGGAATGATGGCTACTTGGGAGGATCTGGAGTCAACATCTTCTGATGAAGAAACAGAGGAAGAAGCCAATCTCTGTCTGATGGCCCACACTGACTCAGACTCAGACAATGAGGTACATCCTGACTATGAGGAATTACTTGATGCCTATGAGGAGTTGCTGGAGGAATCCAACTGCTTATCTAAGGCTTTCAAATCCCTCAAGAGAGAGTATGTAAAGCTCACCAGTGAGCATAAACAGAAATCTCAAGAGTGTGAGAAGCTGGCTAAAGAGAACAGTGAACTGAAGACTGAAAAGTCTAATGAAGCTAAGATCTCAAGTGAAACATCACCATCTGAAGAAGTTGAAAAACTTCAACAGAAAGTGGAAGAGCTTACTTTTGATCTTGCCAAATTTGTTAATGGTAGAGACAATTTGACTAAGCTACTTGGCAGTCAGAGGCACCCTCTTAACAAAGAAGGTATTGGATATGTCCATCAGACACAACATAAAGTATCAACTAAAGCTTCTACAGTATCTGTTAAGTCAACTGTAACCAAATCTACACCTATCTGTAACTTCTGTGGAAAAACTGGACAAGTTATGCCTAAGTGTACCCATAATAAGAGAAGGAAGTCTTCACAGACTCCTAGAACTAACAGAAAAGGACCCAGAAAAATATGGGTACCTAAAAATCAAATAATTTTTGTTGTAGATGTCCTCAACAGGACAAAGAAAACACCACTGCTGGTACCTGGACGGTGGTTGCTCGCGTCATATGACAGGAGAAAGGTCTATGTTCCTAGACCTCCAACTTAAGAAAGGAGGATACGTTGCCTTCGGAGGGAATCAGAAAGGGAAAGTTATAGGAATTGGTATTATTGGTGGTAAACCCCCTCTCCCCTCTATATATAATGTTCTTGTGGTTAAAGGATTAAGACACAATTTGCTTAGCATAAGTCAATTATGTGATAGTGGTTTTGATGTTTCCTTTGCCAAGGATGTATGCATAGTTAAAGGCTGTTGTGGCAAAATCATCTTTTCAGCTAAAAGGCAACAAAATCTTTATAAGATTGAACTGTCTGATTTCTCAGATCAAAGTGTAACCTGTCTGATGTCTAAAGTGGATGAGAGATGGTTATGGCATAAGAAACTAGGACATACTAGTATGAAACTAATTTCTGAATTAAAAAGGAATAATCTTGTGAGAGGATTGCCTGATATTAGTTTTAAGAAAGATGTCTTGTGTGATGCATGTCAGAGAGGTAAACAGATAAAATCAAGTTTCAAATCTAAAAACCAAGTATCAACCTTTAGACCTCTTCAGTTGTTACACATGGATCTGTTTGGACCAGTTAGTGTTGCCAGCCTGGCTGGAAGAAAATATGGATTTGTCATAGTTGATGACCATTCTAGATACACATGGGTACTCTTCCTAGCACACAAGGATGAGTCTTTTAAGGCTTTCTCAGTATTCTGCAAAAGAGTACAAAATGAGTAGGGTTTCTGTATTTCTACCCTTAGAAGTGATCATGGGGGAGAATTTGAAAATGAGCAGTTTAGACAGTTCTATGAGGAGAATGGAATCTCTCACAATTTCTCTACACCTAGAACTAAACAGCAAAATGGAATGGTTGAGAGAAAGAACAGATCTCTACAAGAGATGGCTAGATCTATGCTCAATGAAAATAATCTCCCTAAGTATTTCTGGGCAGAAGCTGTAAACACTGCTTGTTATGTACAAAACATAATACTTATTAGGCCTTTTTCTAAAAATGACTCCTTATGAATTGTGGAAAGGAAAAAACCCCAACATATCTTATTTTCATGCTTTTGGATGTGAATGTTTTATTCTGAATACCAGAGATAACCTTGGAAAGTTTGATTCTAAGGTAGATAAAGGTATTTTCGTAGGATATTCTGAAATGTCTAAGGCTTTTAGAGTTTAAAATTCAAGAACTTGTATTATTGAAGAATCTGTTCATGTTAAATTCAATGATGAATTAAAGACTGATAAAGAACTATTAGATCTAGAAGATGATCTTGCAGGTCTTGATATAAACAATCCATAAATTCAACAACCCGATCTAACCAAGACAGAACCTGTGCCTGAGGCTGACAGACAAGTGGAACTGACAAGTCAGCAGACGAGTCAACATACCAGTCAGTAGACAAGTCAAGATCTTTATGATGATCTCAAAAGGGATTGGAAGTTCAACACTCATCACCCTAAGGATCTTATTAGTGGAAATCCTTCTGAAGGAGTAAGAACCAAATCCACATTAAGAGAATCAAGCATTGTGGCCTTTATTTCAGATTTGGAGCCTAAACGCATTGAAGAAGCTCTTGAGGATGAAAGCTGGATTCTTGCTATGTAAGAAGAACTTAACCAGTTCACCAGAAATGATGTCTGGACTCTTGTCTCAAAACCTAAAAACAAGTCGGTTATTAGAACAAGATGGGTCTTCATAAACAAATTGGATGAAGATGGTAAAGTTGTCAGAAATAAGGCAAGGTTAGTAACTCAAGGCTATATAACCAACAAGAAGGTATTAATTATACTGAAACCTTTGAACCTATAGCTAGAATAGAAGCCATACACATTTTAATGTCATATGCTGCACAACACCAAATTACCCTGTTTCAAATGGATGTAAAAAGTGCTTTTCTAAATGGTATAATTGAAGAAGAAGTGTATGTTAAACAACCCTGAGGATACTGATAAACCAGATCACGTTTTCAAAATTAAAAAAAGCATTATATGGTTTGAAACAAGCACCTAGAGCATGGTATGGTAGACTTAGTTCTTTTCTCATACATAATGGTTTTACTAGAGGACAAATAAACACTACTATGTTCAAGAAATACTCTAAAAAGAACTTTATTATAGTTCAAATATATGTTGATGATATTATTTTTGGAGCAACTAATGAAAAGTTGTGCAAGGAATTTTCAAATCTAATGCAAGCTGAATTTGAGATGAGCATGATGGGAGAATTGAAGTTCTTCCTTGGGTTACAAATCAAGCAGACAAGTGATGGAATTTACATTCATCAACAAAAATATACCAAGGAGATACTCAAGAAATACAAAATGGAAAATGCAAAGCTCACGAAAACCCCTATGCAACCCAAAGCAAAACTAAGCAAAGATGATGAAGGTAAAAAGGTAGATGAAACTGTCTACAGAGGTATGATTGGCTCTCTACTGTACTTAACTTCAAGCAGACCTGACATTCAATTTACTGTCTGTATGTGTGCTAGATTCCAATCTGATCCTAGAGAATCTCATCTTAAGGCTGTTAAAAGAATATTGAGATATTTGCTTGGAACTACTAATCTTGGTTTGCTGTATTTAAGATCAAAAGAATACAGATTAGTGGGATATTGTGATGTTGATTTTTCTGGAGACAGAATAGAAATAAAAAGCACCAGTCGAGGATGTCACTTCATTGGATTAGTCTCATGGTCAAGCAAGAGGCAGACAACCATTGCCCTGTCTACTACTAAAGCAGAATACATCTCTGCTGCTAGTTGCTGCTCTCAACTCTTATGGGTAAAACATCAACTTGAGGATTACTCTATTTATGAACATAACATATCTGTATGGTGTGATAATTCCAGTGCTATATGCTTAACTAAAAATCCAATTCAGCATTCTAAGGCTAAGCATATTGAAATCAAACATCATTTTATTAGGGATTATGTTCAGAAAGGCATCTTTGATATTAAGTTTGTTAAAACTGAAAATCAATGGACTGATATTTTCACTAAACCCCTCGCAGAAGAAAGGTTTTTATTTATTAGAGATAATCTAAACATGCATTGCATTGTTGAATGACATGTCTGAATGTTAACCTGTATGTGCTTTATCACCTGTCTATGCTTACCAGTCTGACTCTGCTGAGTCACTATGCTAGAACTCATAAGTTTTGTTGAAATAGTTATTATTTAATTAATGCCATTCCCTTATCTGAAGTTAATTGTGTGCACGGTGGTTTACATATCTCGAAAACATGTTTTCATTATGTCTTAAGTGGGCGTTGCAGTTCCCCATACAAATCATGCCATTTTTGAATTAAAAATGTCGTTTTTCTCTCTCCTACCTTTATGACTATAAAAGATAATAGATCAGAAAGGTTGAACATTTATGTTTCAATATTCCAAAATCTCTTTGTCTTCTCATCTTTAAAACCCTCTTCTCTCTCGAAACCCTAGAATCGTTTTCTCTAAAAAAAAAAAGGCATCATCCAAGCGTCTCTCTACAAAAGAAATCGCTGAGAAATACAATCTCAAGGTTACTGAGATAGAAAAGATCATTCCGGGAAAGACTGTTGATCTTCAACAGATGAAGAAACTAGGAATGGATGTCACTGAAGAGTTGGAGTACTCCAAGTGGACTCCTTTCTTCGACATCAAGGAGCTTGTTCACCCTAAACTCATTCAAACGTTCTGGAGAAATGATGTGGTTGTCACCAACCGATTCAACGGAATCAAAAGCTTTAAGGCTGAAATTGGGGATAAAACCCTTCTCTTCCCCATTAGCTCTCTGGAGCTTGTCACAAAATGTCCGAGAATCGCAGCTGGCTTCACACCAAACTGGGAAGATGAAGTGGGAGATGACAATGTCAACATTGCCATCTATGGTGTTCCCAAACTAGTGAACCCTAAGCCTGTCAACATGGTGGTCAAGTGCAGATTCCTGCACAAATTGTTGTTGGAGTGCATGATGCCAGGGAAAGGCTCATGAGACAGTGTGACCAAGATGGACAGATTTGTTCTGTACCACTTGATCCACAAAATCAAAGTTGACATTAACAACCTTATCTACATGTACCTTGAGATTCTGATCAAGAGAACCAACATGCAGACCTATCCTTATGGGATGTTACTGACAAGGGTATTCAGGAACAAGTTGTTTGTTCCTAGTGATGTTCACTTTGTGGACATGTCACTGCCCATAGACAGGAAAATACTATCTATGATGGACATCAAGGGAATCCCTCTTGCTGATGAGAAGGAAGACAAGAAGAAGAAGAAGAAGAAGAAGAAGAAGAAGAAGAAGAAGAAGCCTACTGTTGAGCAGAATGAGGAAGAACCAGTGGTTTCCACTGAGGAATCAGAAGTCCCCATTTCTGAAAGATTGTTCAAACCGTCTTGAAAGGTGGCCAGACTAAGACCAAATTCCAGAGCTACAACTCTCAGTATCTGAAGATTCTATTGAAACAGTTGAGCCCTTGAGGTTCAGGCTGAGGAGACCCTCTCTCAAGCGGAAGACTAGTGAAGCTGTGGAATTAGTGGATGTTCCTGCTTATCCCAGCAAGAAAAGGAAGCTGGTGAAGACCTTTGCCAAGGTCAGACAAGTTGAGTCTGAGCCTAGCAAAGAGGAAGCATCTACTTAGGGGGAGCAGACAGAGCAAGTCCTGGAAGAACCAAAGAAGACTTTCACTTTGGGAATTATTCCCAAAATGAGAAGATCTAGTTACCCTGTACCTACAAAAGCTAACACTGCAGAAGACCTGTTTGGAGGAGCTCAGACAGTTGTACCCAAGGATGACCAAGTGTCTCATTCTCACAAGAAGTTGAAGATATCTGAAGAGCAGACATCTCCTTCATTCCCTTCCCCTTCTCATCAAGGTATCATCAACCCATCTGTCTCTTCTCCATGCCCTTTTTGTTCAACCTCTTTCTGTTGCATCTCCTATTTCATCGCCTGTCTCCTCCTTTCAAACTCAAAAATCTTCTTTCACTATTGTATCTGATGACTGTCAGTACACAGTTGTTCACAGGGACTATGCTCCTAAAGAACAAACTGACATATCATCGAGACTCTTTGTGTCTGATCTGCAATCTCTTTTATTTGCAAGTATCTCAGATGTCTCTTTCATCCATTCTCCCCCACCTCATATTTTTAACCCCTATAGAGAACTTTTCTTCTACCCACCTATTATTATCTTCATTAGAACATTAGCTGGAACTCACTATCCTGCTTCTGTTGTAATGCTACCACATAGGTCTAAGTATTTCTTTATGTTAGTCACAGGATCTAATTCTTTTTTCTGCCATATTGATTCTTTATTACCTATCCCTCCCTCTGTTTTAGCTCAAACACCTCTTCCCCCACCTATTCAAATAACAATCATCAGACTGTCTCTGTCCGAGAGACTTTCCTGTGTGTTTCCTTCACCTGATACTGACTGTGTCAAAATCAGTCTTATCTTCAAATTCGTCTTTCTTCCTTTCTATGCCCTTCAAATTCTCCATGAACTTTTCTTCCCTTCCATCACCTCTCCCCCATCTCTACCTAAGGCACCCCCAGTTTTAGCCTTATCCTGTCACTCTTCTCTGTCCGTCTCTTCTCAAACAGTGACCTTACAAGACTTTCATCTGCTTCAAAGACAAGTAGAAGACTTAAGAAGACAGCTAGATGAAGAAAGGCGAGCTAGGCTGCTCTTAGAGCAAAGGGTTGCTGATTTATTTTTGTTAATTAGTCAATCTAGGTAGTTTTTAGGTATATAGACTACCTTGTACTTGTAAACGTTCATGACAAATAAAATAAATTTCTCGTTTATTTCTTTAATGCTTTCATAGTTTATTCCTTTTTGATGTTGACAAAAGGGGGAGAATGGGATAAATGTGATATAGGAGAATGGGAGAATGAATATGATATGATCTTAAATAATACATGGACATGAGTAAGTTCTGATAGGAGAATGGGAGAATGAATATGATATGATCTTAAATAATACATGGACATGAGTATGTTCTGATAGTTGCTATAATTGCTCAGATAAATCTTAAGTAAGATTGCTCTGATAATAATTTCAAAGTAAAACAAGTCAAATTTATGTGTGACTAAGTTAAACGGATTATATAATTAATCTTAATGTCTGATCAAGCATCTGCATGACCTGTCCGCTTTAGAAAATTTCAACCTGTCTGATATATGTTATTTTCTTTTGTTGATATTTTCTGAGGTATATTAAATTATCTCAATGTTTGTCATCATCAAAAAGGGGGAGATTGTTAAGTCTCTAAAATGTCTGATGTGCATTTCCCTAAGTTTTGATGAGAACTAAATATTGGTTAACGATTTAATTAACCTTCATATTGGTTGCTAACCTGTCTATCTAGTGTGCAGATTAAAACTGTAAGAATCATCATCTCAATGTTTGTCATCATAAAAAAGGGGGAGATTGTTAAGTCTCTAAAATGTCTGATGTGCATTTCCCTAAGTTTTGATGAGAACTAGACATTGGTTAATGATTTAATTAACCTTCATATTGGTTGCTAACCTGTCTATCTAGTGTGCAGATTAAAACTGTAAGAATCATCTATCTGCTCATAAGTGACTACCTGTCTGGATAAGCGAAAGTCAACCTCTCTATTGACTATGATTATTGACTTCTTTTAAGATACGTCTTCAACCTGTCTCCCCACGAGTTCCTACACTTGTCTGAGGTTACTCTTTGAAGAATCAAGGACCAAACAAGCTTTTGTTGGCTGTCCCATCAGAAAGAGACTTGAAGCCTTCTCTCCTACTCAGTCTCACGCCTATCAAGAAAAGTTAGAAGTTACTCTCTCAAGCAACTTCGGTTATCAGAACCAAATACCAGTTAAAGAATGCTTCCAACATGCTTTATTCCCTAGTACCTCTGGTCCTTACATGAAAAGGGAATTGTACTCAACAAAGTACAAAAAGCTCTCTGCACAACTTTGATATGGCTGTATCACGATGCATAAAGCCATGATCCTTCATGTTAGAGTACAGCCAACGTTCCTATTGCATTAATGGCTGCCCAGAACGACTCTATTGCATTTAATGAAGTTCTGCTTGAAGCCAACATCTGAGGGAATGTCTCTAACGGATCCTAAATGCTTGAAGACTATAAATACAGAAGTCATTGAAGATGAAGTATAGAGAATACACATGGCATTAAAGAACCATTACTCTGCTCATTAATATCTTCATTATTTCATTCTGTATTCTTCAATCATTTGAAGTTATTACGCAAACTTTCCTAAGCTTTACATTTAAACCACTCTGAGTGTTAGTGAAAGATCTGTCTGTCTGAAGTTGTATTTATTACAAACCAAATCTCTCAAACAAACCCGAGTGAGCCTGAAGTGGCTAGGTGTGCAAAGAATACTTGTTTGGAGCCTGAAGAGGCTAGGTGTGCAAACAATACTTGGAGTCTGTAACCTGATCAGTTATAGTGGATAAAACTTGGTGCTGCCAAGGACGTAGCTCTTTGCTTTGAAGAGTGAACCAGGATAAATAGCTGTGTCAATCTCTCTTTCCTTATAAACTCTTTAGTTGCCTTAGTTTTCTTATCTGTTTTTCAAGTGGTGTGTTTGTCTAAGTCATTGTTAAAATTTCATCAGACAGGTCACCTGTCTGTCTTGTATCTTTCCACTCGTCTGAACCAAGCTTCTGTATGCGAAAAGATTTCAACTTTGTTTAAATTCTGGTAAACACAATTCAACCACCCCTTCTCGTGTTTATAGTTGTCTATTTCAAGTTTCTAGCAAGTTACCATTGGGATGCACGGGATACAATAATGATTAATTAGCAATGATGTAAAAAGTACTTTCATTTTAAGGCTTAATAATCTAATTTTAAATATAAACATGATTCTTCTAATAATGTTGTTATAAAATTAAGGTGACAAAGATTAATCACGGTTAAAAAAATATATTTTTAGGCAGATAATTTAACTCCATATTATATTATTATTATTATTATACAAAGATAAAATACTATAAGAAGATAAATATTATATATCTTATCTTGGTATTTTTAACATTTGGCATTTTCTTCAATACATTGGTATTCCACTTTTTTCAACATTCAATTTTATAGTGTATTTGGTTTTTTTTTCAAAGTTAAATTAAAAATTAGCATTAATGATAATGCTTTAAAATCGTTGTCATTGTTTACCTCTTTTAAAAGTGTTAACTGTTAAGTCCCACATGAATATATCAAAGTTTCGGAGTTAATCGATTATCACACCAACATGTTAATCGATTAGCCTCTTTAGTATAATAAAGTATTGTTTGTGCACCTATCATCTTCAGGATAAGCTTACAATTGCAATGACTATTCTTTGCAAACCAAACTTCTCCAAGCTTAACTAGCAAAAGCTAAAAGTATTCTTGTCACACATATCATCTCCAAGCTCTACAACCTAGATTACAAACAGTTGAAGAAATTTAATACAACTTGCTAATCTTTATAAACACACAAAGAGTGAAATAAATGTGAAGTTCATAATGATAGCTTAATAATTTCTCTTTGGAATTAAAAAAAAAGAAAGAATAAGAAGAATTTATGCTTATGAAAGATAGCTTTATATGGTTCCCCAAATCTTCTATATAGCCTTCAAATCTTCTTTAGTTTGAAAGTCACTAAATGCAAAGAGTCTTTGATCTGGTTTTTAACAATTGTGAATTGTTTTTCTCACTTTTATGACACAATCAATGTGCTTTTGTCCTTTGAAGAAAGAAATATCTATTCTTGTTTAAAGAGAAGTCACAGCAGCAAAAAGACTTCCTTTGTAGCTCCCTTTAAAGTATTTTGTAGTCTTCTATGCAACATAACTTTACCTAGTTTTGATTTGGTACTTTTGAATCCTTCAGACGTTTAGCCTCTTAGTTACCCAGTTCACTACATGTTTGCTTTAGATGCTTGATCCTTAAATTGATAAGACACTTGTTGTTCACATGGACTAGACGCTTAATGCGACGACGAGATTAGATGCTTGATCCTTCACAAAATACTTGATCGATTTTGTCTCATGTACTCATATGGTTCATTTATTAATGTTTGAATTCATCAAAATTTAGGGTAAACAATCCATCGGATGCTTAGAGACTCAACACTATGTTCACAGGGGATAAGGTAGTAGCATTTGCTTAAAAGTACGGTATCAAGATTATTCATTCTTCTCCGTATTATGCTCAAGCTAATAGGCAAACTGATGCTACTAACAAAATCTTGATTGTTATGATTAAGAAGACATTCGAGGATATAAGCCGAGAAGATGACATGATGTTTTATCTGAAGTCTTGTGGGCTTATAGAAATTCTAAATCTACCACAATTGGACTTACTCCGTATCGGCTAACTTATTGTCAAGATGTTGTGTTACCTTTGGAAATTAATATTAAATCATTAATGATGGAAAAGTAGAATGATGTGGAAGTTGTTGAGTACCACCAATGTCTTTTTATGGAGTTAAAATTAGTTGATGAAGATGGGCTACTGGCTATTGATAGTATTAAGCTGAACAAACAAACGGTGGAAAAATCTTATAATAAGCGAGTCAAGAATAAAAAGTTTGTCGAGAGAGATTTGGTTTGGGAAACCAATTTATCGATTAGTACTAAATATCATAGGTTCGGCAAATGGTCACCAAATTAGGTGGGTCCTTTTATTATTAATCAATTTATTCCTAATGATGCTTATCGACTAATTGATATGCAAGGTGAAGAAGTAAACAAAAGCATTAATGGAATTATATTACCCTTTCGTGTGGTATAGTAGTCAAAACAATACCAATTAATGGTAGCTACATGCTAGCAATCTAGCTACAAAATACTTATTGTTTACACGAAAGAAGAAAAATGCAAACGACAGATCAACTATAGCTAATGCATCAGATTGCTCAGCAACAAACTCAACGACAAGAGTGGGATCATGTGCAACAACTAGATATGCAGGAGTAATTATTGTCTTTGCAGAAGAGGATGTCACACTTTTCTTGGCATCAGCTATGAGTTCCCTTACTCCTTCCCAGGACTTCCAAACTTCCAATAATTCATGTTCTCCTTTATCAAGTCTCTTTCCAGAGCATCTTTTTGCTACAACAAGTAAGATGGATTTTACTTAAATTATCAAGTTTAGGAGTTTGAATCTTAGAGTCGTTATCTTTTGAAAAGGTTTTATCTAACCATTATCTCAATCCAAAAGCTAGTCTCGTAGCTTTGGCCGTAGGAATACAAGGTCAAAGACAAAAAATTGATTAAATAATAAATGATAATAATATAATAATAATTTAAAATTTTCAATAATAATAATATTTATTATTAAAAATTAAATAATATTTATTTAATCCACATGGAATTAAAAAAAAGAAATAATTATACACGTGATATAAATGACATGACGCCTTGTCAATCATGTCATCACTTGATGGTGATCAAGTAACAGCATGAATTATTTCCAAAACTTTAAAGCTTATAAGGACCCTCTAAAAGAAAAATAATTGCATAGACTAAAACTAAAATAACCCCAATTTGCATGGACTAGGTCACCAAGATGTTCATTAAATAATAAGAATTTTTAATAAACATTTATTTTGATCCCGGAAAATTATCTTCCGGCTTCAACATTGCTTCTCCGTCAGAATTCATCTTATAATATGAATCAAATGTAAAATTTTAAAGCTCAATAATACTTTTAGTCTTCGAGGTTTTTAATTGCATCAATTGGATTCTCTAGGTATCAAATTGTGCAATTTTGATCCCATATATCATGATTGTGTAATTTTTAATGCCAGTAGTCTACTTGGCACACATAAGATTGATTTGGTTCCGATTTTGAGAAATATCCTTACAGACAAACATTAGATCCCTATACTCACATAATGTACACGTGATTAATAAAGTGTGTGAGGTGTCAAAAACATCATAAAGGAATATCATGTAAGCTTGATCAAGGTAGCCCCACTAAGTGTATATCTGGGAAAGATTGATTATTTCCGTTTGAGATGTTTTTCACCATAAAAACTGTTTCATGTTTAATCCATTATGTTTGACATTGTGCTTATATTTTAAAAACTGCTTTTTTTTAATGAAAAAACAGTTGTTTTCATACATCTTATTTGAAGAAGTGTTGTTGATACTAGATTATGATTATTACGCTCACTTTTCCGGTCTTGCCCCCACCCCACTCCACTCCCAGCATCACGTTTTGAATTTTGATATCGTACAGAAGTCTGGAACGTCAGCGTCAGGTGCTCAGGTTGACATATTTAATTATTGATTTATATTATTTTTTTATTAATTTTTTTGTTAAAAAATTAAATATTTTAACAAGTTTTAATATTAGAAAATCATAAAATTATTAATATAAACAAATAACTTCATACCTTTTTATAATTTACTATGTAAAAGTGATTTTTTTTACACAATCTAAACAAAATAGATTATTTTAAAATCGTTTTTCAGCAAACAGACCCAAACAAAAACAGATTCTGATTATAATCGATTATCACAATAACTGATTATATAAAAATCGATTATCAGCATAATCTTTTTTTTTCCAGCTTTCCCAAACACACTCTAAGTGTCAAAATAAGTCTCACATGTGTTATGTAGGTTATTGACATTAAAAATTACACAATGGTGATATCTGGGCATCAAAATTACACAATTGTGATACATGAGAGACCCAAATGACATAATTTGGACTTGAGTAAACTATACAATTAAGATGCCTAAGGCACTCAATTGTCACAATTGAAATCAAGATCAAAATTGCGTGATCGTAAAAACTTGGGGACGAAAAGTGACATTAAACGGATTTGGATCCTCTTCTTTTCTACTCACTTTTTCGCTCTCATGTTACTTAGGAGAGATAAAGACACAGAATACAAGTTTTAGTGGACCTTACATACAAAAGCAAACTTATTTTTGTGTCTTTCTCTCTATAATATAAAAGGGAAAACAGGAAAAAAAGAAGAAGGAGAGGATCCTAATCCACATTAAACTAATATTAAATCTATATCTAATATAATTGAGAATAATCTCCAAGATGAAACTTCCATGTGTTAATCTCTGAATCAATTCCTCAAGGAATTTTATCCCACTTGGCTTCACCAGAACGCTTCCCTCCAATTTTCGCTTAGGTGTCGTTCTCACATTCATTTGCACACAAACCATTATGATGATTCCAATCAGAATCAATATGGAAGCAATTCGAAATAATGTCATTAATGATCAGTAGCCTTAAGGAAGCAATTAATAATAAATTTCATTAATGAGATCAGTTTTTGTTGGGTGAGAAAAATTCAAAAGTCAAAATAATAATATTAGAGTAAACAATTTTAGAAAGTATGAATGTTAGAATCAATTGAATTTTAGAATCAATTTCGAATCTCAAAATAATAAAAATAATTTACCTATATATATATATATATATATATATATATATATATATATATATATATATATTAAACCATTTCTTATTCATTTTCCTCCCTACTTTTCACTTTGCCTACTTTTTTACCGCGAGGCCACCACCTGGCTCTTATTTTTTTTTCCTCTCAGGTTCTTCGAAGACCATCTCTAATCCCTCTCATTCTATATCACTATGTCTTTTTACCTCTCTGCATCTCTCTCTCCACTAAAGGCTACTACCCGCGAAGCCACCACCTGCCACTAACCGGAGAACAAGGAATAAGGTAAAGCGATCCCTTCTCTTATTCATTTCTATTTGCTCATTCTCTTAATTTCTTTTTTCCTATGTTTTTTGAAGACCATCTCTAATTCTTGCTCATTCTTGCTCATTCGGTTATCTCTCGTCACGGGTAATGACTTTCATCTCTTCGAAGGCTATCTCTGCTTTGTTCTTCTAACAAACCTCCTCCCCCGGCCATCATACCCAATCACGAAATCATGAACTACACGGACGAGGAGTTTCGTTAACACGTACAACCAGATGGTTCTCATATGAAATCACAATTGATTTAGTTAATATAAATCCAAAAACAAGATGAATATCATATTCTCATTTTTTATTTTGGTGAAAACATATTCTCATATTTAAATAATGGTACTTGATCCTATTTTCACCGTGGTTACAAGCTTTCTAAGGATAATGCCCCAAGTTGTTTTCCATTTTTATCTATAGTGTACAATATTTTGCCTTAATTTCAGAATCAATATCTAAAATAAATGCATTATTAGGATTAATACCACTCTAACTATCAATGTACATGAACAAATATGCACATTTGAATAGCTAGAATCTGAATCTCAGTTTTCCTAATAAATACATGTCCATTAAAAGGAAATGCAACAATTTAGCGTGTTAAATAAATATTCCCTGGCTTATTTTAGTGAATATGCTATATATCAATGGATTTTTGAAGGTAATGGATTTACATTTTATAATGAGCTATTATAGCCTGAATTTGAATATGAAAATAGGAATCCAAGAATTAAAAGCATTTTTAAAAACAATTTGATAGTGTTTTCAATACATTATATTGTATATCTTCATTATCTTGGATTTTGACATCAGTAATTATTGTACAGATTTTCAAATTTAATACTTAGTTAGTCATTTATAACTACAACAAACAATAATACAATCATGCCATCCATGTCAGCATTTTGAAATCTAAATTGAACTAAATCAATTGGTATAAAAAATGGAGGAATCGATGCACATATATTTGAAATTGAAACAAACTTAATACTCTAATAGATCATTTATGGAAAAGAGCACACCACGCTTTATGAATCATATATTTTAGAGTTGATTTGATGCAAAAAATAAAAATAAAAATTGATTGAAAACATATTTTTAAGAGAAATGCTAGCAACATACTCTCTAACACACTCTTCCCAACACACTTCTTCCTTGGTTGAAATTCATGTGGGTCCCACTTGAAAATAGTGTGTTAGATAGTATGTTGCTAGCACTCCTCTATTTTTAATACTTTCCTTACTTCTTAATTAAAAAAAAGAGATAATCAACAATAAAAGTACATTACTTGAAAGAATAGAATTTCAATCATTATTAATGGATTTACCATTTACAATGAACTATTATAGCCTGAATTCAAAATTGGAATCGAGTCATTTGATCTAAATCAATTAATTGTAGGTATGGTGAAATAATTAATCTACTGAGAATTGAAAATAACTAAAATCCCAGTAAAAAAAAAGAAACCTAAAATCCGAAGTCAATAATTAAAAGTCTTGCTTAAAAATATGAGAATTCAAATTTTTTTTTAATAATGAGATCAATCATTAAAAACATTGGTTAAATATATTACCATAAATAAATCATCAATCCACTATAATAATACTGGACAATCAAACTTAATTCGAAAATCACCCGTTATTGCACAAATATTTTAACTTAGTATTGATAAGGAACATGATTTTAATAACAGTCTAATCCTCTATACAAAAAATAGGAATGTGAATAAAAACATTTATGCTAATATTTTTTCACATGCAAAATATATAATTGAAATTATTTAATGCTGGATTATCCTCTATACGAAAGCTTTAGTGATTTTTATTTCTTATACATATTATATTTTAAATATATGTAAAATTATATTTTATATACTATATTGCATATTAAATATTATCCATTTACTATTGTTATTAAAATTCATTACAAGCATTACACTATTATTAAAATATATATTTAAAAATGACATTTTAAAAAAATGTCTTTTTTTTCCCTTTCAGATTCTAACATTCTATGACCAACTCTCACTTTAGTTTGGTTGAAAAACATATATTAAATATAGAAATTTTATTTTATATAATTTTTATATGCGTTACGTTTATATTTAAAATTAGATTACCGAGGCTTTTTTTTTTTAATTCTAAATCTCCAAATAATTTTCAAAATTTATATACCTTTTACATTTCTTTGTTCATATAAAACCACTTTAAGATTTACCTCTTTTATATGAATTTATTTTATATTTAAAATCAAACTTTTAAAAACCTTGCTTTTTTTAATTCTCACTACAAACATGTTTTTAATGATATGGATTTTTAATATTGGTGCAAATATTCGTTACATCACCTGTATCGCACATGTAACACAATATTATGGTACCAACTATTAAAAAAATAATGTTGCACGAATTGTTTTTTTCCTTCTTATTTGGTGGCCATTGTTGTGGAATATACATCATCCGTACGTGATTTGTAATGTGAATTTTATTTTATGTACACCATCTATTTGTGATTTTTTTTTCTGACGATGATCGGAAAATGCAAGGACAATAGCGGTTGGTGGTGGCTCCTCTGTCAATGTTGTCCGCTCGTGAAGCTAATCAAATAGAAATGTAGAGGAAGATAAAGAGAGTACACAAGATTACGGTGTTTGTTTGGTGAAATGTGACCCAACTTGTCGAAAAAGAAGAGAGAAGTGTGATTTTTGGTATTTGAAAGTGGAGAGAGAAGAGAGAATGAGAAATGAGGAAAAAAGTATCATTTTTTTCTATACTTTTTTTATATTATAATTTTAGTTTTTGATAATCACATAATATATATATATATATATATATTTATATTCTTTATACATTTTTAAATTATATTTTAATATTTAAAAATTATATAATAAACAATACATACTTATTATCTACGCTTAAGTGTCATTATTGTATTATAATATCAATAATAGTTATTAAATTAATATTTGTTACATTTTGTGATCAACGATTCATACAAAATAATTTTTGATATATAATTCCATACAAAAAAATTAATCTAAAAAATATGAAAACAATAATTACATTTTTTTAATAAAATCCTAAAAAATTTGCGTATTTCCCGTACACAGGAGAGTCCACGTACTGGTAACCATAATTACGAAATAGCCTAAGCACGCACGCTACCCACAATTCCACATACACAAACACAAACACAGAAACTCGAACAAATTAACAAAGCAAACATGATAAGATAGAAAGGCAATGGCATCGCAACCGTTGCCACTAACACTAACACCACCCTCACTTCCTTCGTCATCATCATCTTCTTTTTCTTCTTATCTTCCCACCTTCCACCATCACTACCACAACTCACATACCCTCTTTCTCAATGGAGCAGCACTCTCAAGGCTCCACCGTCGCAGAACCTCAACTATATTCCTTTCCCTTGTTCCCTCCGTGGGAAAGGAAGACACTGAGCTGCGTGTCTCCTCTCAGCAGGAACAGCAACAGGACGATGAGCCAACCCCTCAGGACCTTGAATATGTGGCCCAAATCAAAAGGGTATCTCTAATTTTGCAGAAAATTGATTTTTCTTCTTCTTATTTTTCCCCACACTTCTTAATTGCATTTTCATGCCAACTTGCAGGTTTTGGAGCTTCTCAGGAAAAACCGGGACATGCTCTTTGGTGAGGTACTTCAACCTTTTCACCTTTTCACCTTGTAAAAGAGTTTAATACATATGCAGTCATCCAATATTCTATATTGACAAATCAGCATTATTGGTATTTATCTATTAGTTATTAAAATAAGCATCCAATGTTTGATGGGTACATTCTTAACCATCCAATATACCCCATTGACTACGAATTTATACATCTTTAATCAGGTATAAAAAGGTAATTTGAGATGATGATTTTTGTATGAAAAGAGAGACAATTGTCAAGTGTAAGTGAAAATAAGCATCCTTTGCCAAAAATAATTTTTTAAAAAAGTGCTTGTTATTAAGATATTTGTGATACTGAGGTTTTCATGATGCTGTTATCATTAAATTTGCATCCTTTAGCTTCATTTTAAAACAAACTATTCAAAAGTGAAAGGCACCATTTTGTAACTTTTGAGTAAAAAACTAAGATGAATGGCAATATGTTCTTTTAAATAGTGCTATAGATAATTTGTCTTGTGAAGTTGAACTATCATATGACCATTTCTCTCTTTCAAATTCAAATTTGATAGCAGTGCATAAATAAGAAGCACGTTTGATCTTGTCTGGGTTAGAATGGTCTCAAAATATCCATCAAGATTGAAAAACCAAAGCCTTAGATTTTATATTTTGTTCCTATTCTTGCTTTCTATATCACTGCATCTCCCAAGCAGACCTTGTCCATAATGATGCAGTGATTCTTTCTTTATGCTATTTCCAGGTCAAATTAACCATAATGATTGAGGACCCTAGGGAAATTGAGAGGAAAAGATTACTTGGCATTGAAGACTTTGATTCCCCAACAAGAGATGATCTAGTTGCTGCTTTGGAAGAAGTAAGTTTGTTCTTCTTCTTTAAATTTCTTTTTTGATAGAAAAACAGTAAGTTTGTTTTTTCATAACATTATTATAAAAAATCATGATTGAAAGTGTAAAAGCATAAACACTTTTTCATATACCAAAAGCTTTAAATTTTTCCAAAATAATTTTTGGGTTGAAAGCTGGGTCATTTTTCAGGGTACAGGAGTTGGTCTTTTTATAGGCATTAAAGTGCCTTGCCGCGTATTTAGATCCAACCCAACTTGTCAAAATAACATAAAACATCCCCTCAAATGATGTGTCCAATTTTTTATCCTTTAGTGACTGCATCCATGCTTTGCTCTTTGAAGACAACTGTTTTTTTGTGCCCTAGCTCTCAACTACTCAGTGACAGGACCATAGATGACAGGCCTTATTTCTGCTACCATTAATGCGAATTTGTTTTATTAACCTCTGATAAGCTAAATACTAGAGATGAGAACCAAAACTGTACCTTTTATTGTAGAATTTGGGAGCTTGAGCCTTGAGGTAAAAGAGGCATGGAAGAGGATGGATAGTGTGGCAAAACAGTTGGACCAGATAATATAACTATTGAGGTATGGAAGGGTCTATGAGAGAAAGACATTAGTTGGCTCGCAAAGTTGTTTAACAAGATTATGAGGTCTAAGAAAATGGCAGACGAGTGGATGAGAAGCACTTTAATGCCTATTTGTAAGAATTAGGGAGATGTACAAAATTGCGCAAATTATAGGGGATTACCCATACCATGAAGCTATGGGAGAGGGTAATTTAGTGAAGACTAAGATAAGAGACATTACTGAAAATCAATTTGATTTTATGTAGAGGATGTGGACCATGGAAGCAATATACTTGCTAGGACAATTGATGGAGTGATATTGAAGGAATTAAATATACTTACACATGGTTTTCTTTGTTTTGGAAAAGGCGTATGATAGATTGCCAAGAGAGGTATTATGAAATGTGTTGGAGAAGAAAGCAGTTCGTATTACCTATATTCGAGCAATAAAAAACTATGTTATTAGTCCGCACCGTAATAGCAGCGAATAGCGGTGCCGAGAGGTGCCTTGCCGTGTTTAAAACAACCATCGCGGAGCCTTGCCTTGCCTTGCCGCAACAGTGAATAGAGGCTAAACACCCGTCAAAGTTACTGCACTTTCGAGAGCGAAGCAAGTTCTAAAATTGGGTTACGATGACCCATGCAACCCATAATGGGAACAGACACCCTTTCTTACCTTATTTGAGCATTTTTGCATATAATATAAATTACTTATATTGTTTCCCTAATCTTCGCTATAGCGGCCATCCCGCTTTATAGGACTGCACGAAGGGTCAACTTTGAGCTCCTGTCTTTTTTATTTTGGTCTTGGATGTGCTTACTGAAAATATTCAAGAGTTGGTGCCTCATTGCATGTTCTTTGTAGATGATATGGTCCTAGTTGGAGAGTCGAGAGAGGAAATAAATGCGAAGTTAGGCTCTATTTTGATAAACAACTTGTTTAAGCGCTTATGTAAGAAGGCCTTCTTTAAAAAGATTTTATGTCAAGCTCTTTTTAAACTAAGTTATTCAATATTAGGAAACATATTTGAAAAAGCGCTTTTAAATTGTACAAAGTTGAGATAGTTAAAGGTGAGAGATGAAGTGTTTGGTTTTCATGGATTTTCAAATCATGATGGGGATATAATTTTCCCGTAAATGTGCAAAACAACTTCCCGATCATGCTAAAATATAGCTTGTACACAAGGCTGTTCTAATAAGCTAAAAAAATTGGCTTCATAAAATAAGCTAAAAATAGTTTTTTGAGGTTAATAAGTTACTTATTTAAGCTTACCCAAACACTGTTTTTTTCACATAAAAGCACTTATATTAGTAGACAATCTCTAATAAGCTCTAAGCGATGCTATCCAAACAAGGCCTTAGAGATGTGAAGATATGCTTTTGAAGCACAAGACTTTTGTTTAAGTAGAAGTAAGGCTAAGTATATGGAATGTGTAAGTTTAGCAGGAGGCGCAAGTTAACCACACACAGTATATATTTTTGTTGGAAATAGAGTCACCTTAATATCTTGAGTGAGTAAACACCTTACATAATGTTTTAATTTTTCCATATGAAGATTACGAAGATAATAAATGTCAGGAGCAATTTACAAGAGAATAAGTAAGCTATCGATATTTCCTAAGATGCATTGATCTTTCTACTTGGTGTATAAAGAATCTAGGCTACCTGTAAAGTGGAACATTAATGTTATTCTATTTCCAACAATATTATAACTAATAAAAATATTTTGTGATGAGTTGGAAATCAGGACCGTAAAATGACGGTAAAAGTCATACCATTCAATGTGGAAAAGAGTTATCAATTTCAAAAGATGTTGGAGTTGGTTGCCCGACATGATCCTGGATTTAAGCCACCATCCTACCATGAGATTAGAGTGAAATACTTGAAGTAAAAAGTGAATTTGACAATGGAGGCTATTGAAGAACTTAGGGCTCTTTGGAAGAAGACGGGATGCACCATTATGAGTAATGGGTGGGCTGACAAAAGAAGGAAAACGATATTGAACTTCATAGTGAATAGCCCTGAGGGAACTGCTTTTTTGAATTCCATTGATGCATCTTGCATATCAAAAACAACTAATAAAATATTTTAGATGATAGATGACATTGTGGAGGAGGTTGGTGAAGACAATGTTGTCTAAATTGTGATGAACAATACAACAAATTATAAAGCTGTTGTTGAGATGTTGATGGAGGCAAGGAAAAATGTTGTATTGGTCAACTTTGCGCAGCTCATTGCAACATTTCACCAAAGGAAATGATTTGGTGAGACCGGCTAGGACTCGCTTTGCCACCTCTTATCTAACTTGGGGTGTCTCATTGACAACGAACGAGCATTGATAAAAATGTTCACATCTAGTGAATTGACATCCAGCCGGTTTGCAAGGACAATATATAAGAATCTTATTGAGGATATGATTATGGATAAGGGGTTTTAGAATAACATTGAGATTTACTTGAAGGGTTCTTATCCACTAATCAAAGTGCTCCATTTGGTAGATTTTGATAAGAAGCCAGCCATAGGGTTCATTTATGAGGAAATGGACCTAGTTAAAGAGAGGATATGAAGTGCTTTCAAATTTCAATGGTGTCAAAAAAAGGTAAATTATAAACTTCAGTTTAGTTTAAATTTTAAATTTTACTTTCAAAACTAATTCACTTTTTTTCCTGTTGAGAGTCCTGCATCGACTAGAGATAGAGACTAAGAAGTGCTTATAAGGCTTAGGCAATACTCACCTTACAAGCCGGTTTTGTGGGGTTGAGTTAGGCCTAAAGCCCAAATTTAAGATGATATCAAAGTCTATCCTAGATCTGTTCTTGAGCCAAGATCTCTATTACTCCACCCACATTTGTCCATGCTCTAGATGTCCAGTCCTGAGTGTGAGGGGGTGTGTTGAGATCCCCGTGATTCCACCGGCATCAGTCATGCTCCCGAATTTAAGATTATCCATTCCTTAGTTTCGTGCCTGTATGTGGTATCATTGATGAGAGATAGGACAAACTCCATAAACCATGCCTCTATGTGGTATCATTGACGAGAGATAGGACAAACAACTCCATAGGCCTTTGCATGCTGCAAGCTACCACCTTAACCCTCAATTGCAGTATAGTCCTAGACTTAAAGCTGACTTTGAAGTAAAATGCGGATTATATGATTGTTTACAAAGGATGGTAGGAGATGTTGAAGAAAATAACTAAGATTGATGCTCAACTTGAAGATTTCAAGATGCGAGCGAAGGTTTTTGGTAGTGTAGTAGCCATGGCTGCGCTTAAAACCAAAACTCCGTCACAATGGTGGGAATCTTATGGGGATGAACATCTAGAGCTCCAAAATTTTGCAATTCGTGTATTAAGCTTGACTTGCAGTTCATCTGGGTATGAGCGAAACTAGAGTGCTTTTGAGATTGTAAAATTTCTTTAGCATTTCATATTTAAAATTACCTACTACTTGCTATATATTAATTGAGTTTGTATCTATTTAGGTCCACACAAAGAGAAGAAACCGTTTGAAACAATAGACACTGAATGATGTTGTCTTTGTGATGACAAACTCAAAATTGGCCAAGAAGAAGCATCCTAGAAAGATGGTTGAGTATAACATTGATGATCTTGCATCCGATGATGAATGGATTGTGGATAATGATGAAAGTTCATCTCACATTGAAGATTTAACAATTGATAATGGAGATTTTGAATTGGATACTCCAAATGAAGGAGACTTGGCTAGTGGTGTGGTTGGTCCTCTCTAGATGATTTGGAGATTCCTAATTTTGATGATGATCTTGATGGAGTGGGAGAGGAAGATACCATGGATCAGTGTTATTAAACTCGGACTGGACCGGCCGGTCAGACCGGTTCGACCGGAAACCAGACCAATGACTGGTCCTGTCATCATAACAGACCGTATAAGCCTTTAAACCGGTATTGAGGTCATTGAATCGCGGTCGAACCGCAATAAATCGGCTGAATCGGTCCCGGATGAACCACTCGAGCTGACTCCCACCCGCACGCACGCTCCACGGTGCAACTCACACGCACGCCAATTGATGCCACACATGCTCACGGTCCTTCAAATCACAAGAAACTCGAAATTAACAAATCTTGTTGAAGTGCAGGTTCGAACACTGTACCTGGACGAGACATGCAAGGTGGATTACCACTGCGCCACAATGCGTTTTGTTATTAGAATTGTCAAATATTTAATATCAATATATTTAATATTAATATATACCTTATGGAAGTATAAAATTTATATATTAAATATATATGCCGATTCATCCAGTTCAACCATTGACTCATTGGTTTGACCAGTGACCCATTGACTCGGTCAGGTCCCATTGACCCGATGCCCTGATCGAGTCAATGACCGGTTCAGTTTTAATAACACTGCCATGGATCATTGTGTAGTAGGAGATGAAGATCATATGGAAGATGATGATTATGATCACCATGCCTTGGATGATTTGTTGATTTAGAGTTGGACTCCTTTATTTTGGTGTTTGAGCTTGTGACTTATTATTTGTATGTGACATTCTTATGTTAAGGTTATTTTGGTGTTTTAAGGTTATTTTTCTTATTTATGTTATTTTATATGATCTATAAATATTTAAATATTATTTTGTCTCTTTGGTGGGATTTTATGATTCATGTTACGATCCTACGAGTTACTATATTCCTTCCCGAAACGATCCTACGTAAGATCTAGAATTTGACAACCTTGATCAGCAATTTATTGCCTCTAAAGTTAATATCTTTGGTAATTGTGTTATGTCATCTTAGCTTTTTGATTTAATATAAGCTCGATTACTGCTTGCAATTAAAGTTTGACTCTGAATTGACTAGGTGAACGAAGGAAAAATTCCAAAGGATAGAGTTGCTCTCAAGATGCTTGCTGAGGAATTGTCTTCATGGCCTAATATAGAGGTAAGATTCATTTAGAGCATGTAATATTCTCTGGTTCAATAAGCACAACGTCTTCAGCTTGTTTAAGGTTGTTGACTGGTTTTTTACTTCATTTACTGTTTATATATTTTTGGATGGGTTAAATATGTTTTAACCCTTTTTGGATTTACTCCCCGGCAGCTTCCTTTAGTTGTTTAGTGGAGATTTAATTTTCTCAATGACTTGTGAAATGCATCAAACCAGAAATTGTATTTTTAAGATTGGAATTGAGCGATAATTCTAGGTATGGCCTCATAATCAGTTCGGTACCTTCCTTGGATATCAGTTTTAATATTTTTCAGATTGGAATTGAGCGATATTATCATATGTAATAATATATACATACATATATATGTAGATGTATAAAAATACTGCAACACTAATCATAATTACATTATCAATTATATTAATAATAATACTAACGTCATTAGTAACAATAACAATATAACAATAACTTATGTTTGTCCACAAAATTTCTCAATCGTTCACAATCCTCTTCCTCTAGACAAGATATAATTGGAGGTCAGCATCACAACTAAACTAATAAAAATTTGTTAAAAAGGGTAAGCAATAACCAAATATGGGCAAGAGTAATGACATTTGTGGGTCACTTACTGACCAACTTACCCCAAAGGGACTGTCCACTGTCCAGGCTGCATCTCATGTGGTTTGTCATAGTCAAATTCATTTAATAATGTGTCATTATATGATTAGATGGTAGTGTAGACCATTTTTACAGTGATTCCGATCAAAATTATAAAGGGAAAATAGGATAGAAAGACCTGGAAGAAACATCTATTATTTAGAAAGAGCATTGTCACCATTTGTTCAAAATTGAATCCTTTTGTCATTTTCTTACTTTTTTCTTTTTATAATTCGGAGGACCATGAGAGGATAGAAATTATATAACAGGATAGATCAACTATTTGTTTCATCATTGAAAAGTTTTGGACTCAGAATTTTTACCCTGATTGTAGTAAAATTAATCTCCCAGTCCCCAAATCTAGTTCTCCCATTAATATATTATAGATTATAGATTTGGAAGGGTGTTTAAATGATATGCTGGCTGTTAAGGGAAGTGTACTCAGCAATGCAGGCAATTTTGAATTTTAAACATCTTTGATACTAAATCAGAATGGAAACCTAATTCTGAGAGCTGTGATTAGCAAAATGAAGATCTAGCCTTTGATTTATCACTAATCCGAGTAAGTTGAGAATGAAAGCAAGAAGTTTTCTCCCTTTCCTTGTTTATGAATTTGTCCATAATGCCAAACCAAATTACCCTTGGACTAATGCTTGGTAGATCTAGGCATTTATCTGATGGAAGACATTATCAGGTGCCTTGTTAAATCATCTGCAGTTCTACATTGAACATATGAATTCATTTCCTTTTTGACTAGTGATTGCACCTACTCTGAGGACAGCATTTGTGAACAATTGCAAAACTAATTTGATATAGTTAACCAAAATGGCTGCTTATGTTGATTCAAATGGAATTGTAAAGGGGGTCCTATACTATGTAATTCCAAGTTAAAATTTCAAAGTTTGTCCCATACTAATTGTTCATTACCTTTCATTCTTCCCTTCGATATAATGTATCGGTACAATGACCTATAGGAATTTTCAAACTATGAATACATTTTCTTTTTCAGAATGTTTAATCAATCGGTGCTATTTATTAATTTTTGTTTAATAAAAATGACAGGCTGAAGCACCAAAGAAAAAGCCCACAAAATCTCTTTATGCAAAAGCCACTGACACTGGAATCGATCCTCTAGTGGCTGCAAAGAAACTGAACATCGATTGGGATTCAGCTGCTGAAATTGAAGATACAGATGTTGAAAACGAGACAGAAGTGCCTTCAGTGGTGGTCAGTTCCTAACCTGCCTCAGATAATTTGTGATTTTATTTTGCTTTAGTTTCCTTGGCCACCATGATTATTGCTATTTGAATCATGATGCTGTCATTATAATTCAAGGAACATCTGGTGAAGCTATAAACTTATTTTAAGCAGTGCGTGTCTCCTGCATTTTGGTTTTTAAACATAGATACAAGCTATTGTTTTACTTTATGACCACATGTTCATTAGTCAATTTAATTTTTTTGAGAATTAAATATTTGAACTAAATATCTAACTTGAAAAACCTAATAGTAATAATAATAATAGAATTTTAGCTTTATTTCTTCCTAGTTATATTTATTGGAGGGAGGCATTACATTTTGGGCTATGAATTTTGAAAAAAAAAAAGCTAGCAAACACACTCCTTTCAACATTCTATTTGATACTATTATTGGGTGAAAATCATGTGGGATTCACTGAATGAAGAGTGAAAGGGTTAAATGGAGTTTGTTGATAGTATTTTTCATAATTTTTTTTAAATTTGTTGAAGTGGAACAAGGAGTTCTTCCTTTTATTCCATAGATATGTTTTTGTTTTCTTTCATTTTCATTTTTTATTTTCGGTCAGCCCTTTGAACTTTCCACTGAGGAAGTTATTTCTCCTGCAGGGCTATGGAGCACTATACTTGGTGACGGCTTTCCCTGTTATTATAGGTATTTCAGTAGTTCTGATTTTGTTTTACAATTCACTTCAGTAGGAACGTGCATTCCACTCAAATTCAGTGTATAATAATGTTAGTTACACTATATGAAAACGAGTTAGACTTAGCACATCACACTGTTCATGTAACATCATCAAAACGTTGTTAGTCTAATTACAAAATTCATCTTTTGGTGGAAATCTGCTCATGAAAGAAAAGCAAATGTGTTGCGTTTGATATTTTATTTCCTACCGTGTAAATGTATGTTCACAATAATTACTCTTTATAGTTGGCCCTAAATTCTTTCGTTATGGCCTTTTTTTCAATGCCTACACGTTTGATGTAGCTTGTGATTTAGTCCAACTAGTCGTGCATACAATAATTTATATATAAAAAGTGGGCAATTAAATTATCATCATTATTTTCAACTTCTTGCCCATTCTTGCCTGTACTATATGCAAAACCAACATTTTCTTTTAGGTAAAATATATAATTAATCTATATTAGAGAAAGAACATGGTCATCACGACTAAAATGTGGATGGACATGCAGCCATGCTGCACATTATATGCTTCTTTATTTTCATCCCCTATAAGTAGCTCAGTCAGCTACCTTGTCACATTCCACGAGTGATAGCTGAAATATCAAGTCCAGTTTCTGGTACTGATATCCCTATTATCAAAAGTATGGCTTCCAAAAACTAGATAAGACCAGCAAAAGATGAAGCAGAGGTTGCAAAGATAGCTGAAGTTGATTTCCTTGTAACAATGATGGAGGAACCCAAAATCTCAATCAAGGATAGCTTGCAAAAAGAAAAGCAGATTGTGATTGATCCACTCTCCCTTAAAGGATCTTCTTTTAAACAGGAATTGTTTGAGACTGCTCAGCCACCACCACCACTACAACCTCCAAAGCAAAAATTCTTGAGCCTTAGTCTTCCAAATTCGGCCAGTTCATCGCCTCAGTTCACTTCAACTCTGTTGAAGAAGAAATCAATAGGTGAAAGTCTAGAATCACCACATCAAGCTAGTAACTTGATCAGCAAGGATCAGCACCTGCTACAAGGAATCCACATAAGGAGGAGCAAGTCATGTGGTGAACGTAGAGAGCGTCCACCGTCGGATGAATTTGATCTATGGTTGACCAAACCAACTGCAGTGGAACATGATAACCGGAGTCGCGACAGCTGCTCCAAAACTGAAGCTATCAACGAAAGTCCGGTCAGTGGCAAGGAGCTGGAAACACCTGCAGATGAGGGATTTAAATGCAGTGCTCTTTGCCTGTATCTGCCAGGTTTTGGTAAAGCAAAGGCAACTAGAGCAAGGAAGGAAGGATTAGAAATGGAAGCTGTAATATCTAGGACTGTTTCTTTGGAAAAGTTTGAATGTGGTTCTTGGGCTTCTTCAGCACCATTCCATGAGATTGAAGGAGGAGACCCCATGAACTCCTCTTACTTTGATTTGCCAATGGAATTGATCAAATACAGTGCCAATGATGTACATGTACCTGTTACATCAGCTTTTGTCTTTGAGAAGGACCTTAAAGGGGTTCTCAAGAATGGTTCAGCTAGAGCAAGTGCTAGAAAATCAAAAGCATCACCTCGCCATGTTCGGTTTTCTACATCATCTCCAACATCCCACCCTGCCTCTCCAGCATCCTGCATTACTCCTCCTTTAAGAAAAGCCGTAGAGGATTTTAATACCTTCTTAGAAGCACAGAGTGCATGAGAATGATGGAATCATTCTTATGGAAAGTGGAGTAAAAAACTGCTCCAACACTTTGTTTGGTGTCAATTCTGCCACATTCAACACAATTGTTTTGGTCGAGGTACATGTTAACCTACTAATTTGTAAGGGAAAATTGGTGGGTACTATAAAATCCAATTTGAATTAACCTATTAATTTTAAATCCAGCCTGTAAAATGCTTTAATCCATGAAGTATGAGTCGGAACTTGAATATTTGGAAATGGACAAACACCCCACGTTCCCCCTTTCACTAGTCATTCATACTTTCTTTTTCCATTATACGGATGATGTTTGTAAATTTAAGTTACATATAGTATTAGCGGATAATATATATATTTTTTTAAAAAACAAACTGTTTTACTAACAATTTTGAGTTTCAATACAATACATTTTTTTTAAGAGCCAAGCTAGTACTTTAGGCATCACAATAGTAGATTGACATCCCAACTATGTTGGCACCCCAATCCCTATCTATCATTTGCAGCACCTTAACAATTTTATTAATAGAAGAAAAAATAAAAAGAAATACAAGAAACATGGGGGACCGAACCTAAACCCATGTGAACGAAAACAATCATAATGAAATCTATAAGAAATACAACCAAACCTATTCTGGTTAAAATCGTTCAAAATAAAATCGGGTGGAGAATCCCACCAAGAGTTACAACGACTAGAAACTCCATAATATGCTAGTTTGTTCGTACATGTGTTACCCTCCCTAAAGACACGAGAAACTACAAATTTCATTTTCTTGGTCAAGTGAACACAATTGATCCATTTATTTTTAATCTTCCAAGGCACTAAACTAGAGTTGGTAAATGCAGCAACAACCAATTGCGAATCGCTTTCTAACCAAAACATTGGCCATCCTTTTTTGTCAGCCTGTTCTATAGCAGTAATCGCAGGAGATATTTCAGCCAACAATGAAGATTGAATTCCTGAGTACATTGCAAAACAACCCATGAATTCTCCCCTGCTTCCTCTGAAAATTCCAGCAGCCGAGGCATGTCTAGGATTTCCCCCTGAAGCTCCATCTGTGTTGCACTTCACCCAGCCGCAAAAAGGAGGTAGCCAAGAAACCTGTGTAATCTTTGGAGCTTTGGAAACATGGCCCGAGGTGTTGAAGGACCTTAGGATTTCAAATTCTTCAATTGAATTCGACATAGTTCTTGCAGAAATAGAACCAGACAGAACCACAGCAACCGAAACCAAGTGTATAACAGATTGTATTGAATGCAAATAGGTGTCAAATCTTCCTTTATTTCTACTTACCCAGATATACCAAAAAACATGAGTAACAACATATAAAATAATATCAACAATTTGAGATGACCATTTTCTCTTACAAATAGAAATTACACATGCAGTGGTAGAGAGATCAATTTTTACATTTAAGACATAAGCTAACCAATTCCAAAGTTCAGAAGCAAATTTACACTTCAAGAACAGATGTTCAGTCGATTCATCACATTGGTAGCTGATACAAACCAAGAATAATATGAGCCCAATGGAACCCATCATGGATCAAGATGCCATTCAAGGACTTGGTGGGCCCATGATAAGAGCTAGGACCAAAAAGGCCCAACAAGCTCTAAATCAATTGGTGGTTCTCTTAATGGACACAAGCCCAAGTTCAAGTCAAGAAGATAATGATCCCAATTGCACAACTTTGCTCATTCAAATAGAAGAAACATGAGGAAGGGCGTGTGGGTCCAATTCGAGTTGTTAATATTGTTCTCCTAGGTTCTTGGTTGAACCAAACTAAGTTCTTATCAAGAATCCAAGATTCTTGTGGCGAACATCATTTGGCTTATCAAACTACATGTTTGTGGCGCCATCCATCTCTCATCTTCTTCCATTTTTTTATTTCTTTCTTCACTTGATTTTGGTTACAAAGTGTTACACTAAGTTCTTGTCTAAAAATTCAACCAAATAGATCATCAACAAGGCAACCTCACCATTTGGTTGTCATTAGTAGCATAGGCTACAAACTGACACAATATTAACACCTCTCTTTTTAAGATTCTCATCAGTTGAAACCTTGTTGTGTAGCATTCTCCATATAAGGAATGTCCTAGATGGAGGGATACAAGGTTTCCAAATCAACTTACCCCAAGAAACCACTTGATCATTCCTATTAAGGAAAGTGTAGGAATCTTTAAATTCCAAACTAAACAATCATCAAAGTCCACACTAGATGTAACCACAAAATTAATTTGGTTTGCAATTTCAGGGATTTTGCAGGATATTTGTAATGGAATTGACCATTTTTTTACCTAATATAAAATCTGCAACCTTAGCACTGAGTTTTTTCCTATTAGAAAGTGGGATATGCATTAAGTCAGACAAAGAATGATCAAACCAAACATCATTATAAAAATGAACTGTCACCTTTGCCAATCAACCAACAACTCTCATTCCTCACAGTTTCCATATGAAGCCTAATACCTGACCAAATTGATGATTTTACATAGTGACCAATTAAAGTAATCTCATCAGAATTGCCCAGTCTTGATCAGAGGACATCATTTCCCAAGCTAACTTGAGTAAGGCAGTATCATTAATAGACTTTAAAGATCTTAACCCTAAGCCACCCGCATCAATAGGTGAACAAACCTTCTTCCATGCTACAGTTACAATTCTTTTAGAATATATGTCACCAGACCATAAACAATTCTTGATCCATCTATCCAAATTTTTAACTAAAGAGCTAGGCCATACATATATATATGAAATTGTATGCAATCATGCCATGAATGATGGATTTTACTAGTTGAACTCTACCCATAATGGATAGAAGACATCCTTTCCATGTAGCCAATTTAGATTTAATCCTATCAACAATATTCTGGAGATGAATAGATCTAGGCTTACCTTGGAATAAAGGAACCCCAAGGTAGTTTAAAGGAAGCCCTCCTGCTAAAAAACCTAGAACATTACTAATTTCCAACCTTCTTTTGTTGGATATAGCTCCTACACAATACCTGCACTTATCAAGACTATGATGCTGTCCTGAAATTTCAGCATAGCTCCTAAATAGAGACATCAAAGCTATTAAATTTGTCTTAGTTCCTTTACAAAAAACTAAAATATCATTAGCATACAAAGAACGGGAAGGAACCAGAAGTCCTTTTGGTCCTGACATATGTTTTAAAACACCAGACCTAACCAAATGAGTTATGCCTATACTTAAAACATCCTCTGCTAAACAAAACAAAATAGGAGACAAGGGGTCACCTTGCCTTACCCCCCTCCTACATTTAAAATAACCAACAGGCCTACCATTGACAAAAATGGAAATACTAGCTGACTTAAGCATTACAGCAATCCAATTACAGAACTTTGAATGAAATCCAAAAGCTTTCAAAACCTTTAAAAGGAATTTCCAATCCAAGGTGTCAAAGGCTTTCTTAATATCAAATTTAAGCATAATGTTTCCTCCAAAAGATTTATAGTTCAGCATGTTTACAGACTCCGAGGCTATGCATGTACAATCATGGATATGTCTACCTTAAATAAAGCCTATCTGCTGAGAAGATATAATCCTAGGAGCAATGGAAGCAAGTTTGTCAGCATTCACTTTGGTTATTAACTTAAATTGAAAGTTTACCAAAGCTATTGGCCTGAAATCAACAATTCTATCAGCCCCTTTAAATTTGGGTATAAGAACTAAAAAATTCGAGCTTAGGCTAGGCAATATCCAGGAATCAGTAAAAAATTCCAAGATTGATCTATGCACATCTTCCTTAACAATATCCCAATAGTGTTGATAAAAAGCCCCTCCAAACCCATCCGGACCAGGTGCACCTGCTGCATTCATAGAGAAAACAACAAGTCTAACCTCATATAGAGTGGGAATGTTAGTTAAAACAACATTATCTTCATCAGTGACCATACTGGGGATGATACTTTCCACTAGGCCATTATCAGTGCAATCATTATTCACAGAAAGCAAAGATCTATAAAAATCTAAAACATGCATTTCTATTTCATCTTGGTTATCTAGGAACCTATCTTCATGCTTTAGGAAAGATAAATGCTTAGAAGAGGATTTTACCTTGGCCACCTTATGAAAATAAGATGAATTTCTATCACCAAAAGAAAACCATTTTAAACTTGCCTTTTCTTTCCAAAACTGCTCCTGGAAATGCAGAGCTTGATTTAAATCCACTTGAGCCTTTAACTCCAAATCCAGCAAGCCATCCGAATAGCCTCCTTCTGAAATTTGCTCCTGAATAGAATCCAAAGATTCCATAGCCAAGTTCACTTTCTGATGCACATTTCCAAAAATGTTTTTATTCCAAATCCTTAATTCAGCCTTTAGATTTCTGAGTTTCTAAGCAAGCACAAACATAGGGCAGCCTATTACATGTTTAGACCAGACCTCCTCAACTAATCTCCTACAATCCTCATGATCAAACCACATGCTTTGAAACCTAAAGGATGAATAAAATACTGAAGAGTCACTCTGAAAATCCAATAGAAGAGGAAAATGATTTGACTGGTTTCTTGCTAAAGTGCACCAAGAGGATGAAGTCCAAAAATCCAACCAACCATCATTACAAATGCCTCTGTCTAGTCTTTTTTCAGTGTGAGCTGATGGTTTCCTTCTATTAGACCATGTAAACTGAGCACCACTAGTCTCTAGGTGAGTGAGCTTACAAGGATCAGACCATGCAGAAAATTCTTCACAAGACAGTCTAGAAGGGAGACCCCTACCTCTCATTTCATGTGCACCAATAATAGCATTAAAATCTCCAACAAATAGCCATGGACCAGGATTATTTTGCAACAGATTAGACAATTCCAACCATAGCTGTCTCCTCAAAATGTATGTTGTACAAGCATACACAGCCGAGATAAATATCCTATGATTATGCACTGTAACAGAAAATGCTATATGCTGGTTTGATACAGAAAGCAGAACAGGATCCAAACTAGAATTACAAGCAACCCTCAGATTAGGAGATAAGGGGTTCCTATTGTTAACAGCAAGAATTTGGATGAACTAGTATTTGTTCTCGCTCAGCAAGAGTATCCAGGAATTACAATTCCGGCGGTGACACCACTCTTGCAACCTCTTCATGGTAAGCAATGGTCTTCCATGCTAAGCGATGAACAACCATGACAACATTCATGCTAGGCGATGACAAATCCATGCTAAGCGATGAGTATCATATCAAAACACAAAGTTGATAACGACAACTTGAAAAAGGCCTGTAACCACCGCCACTACTTAGTAATACATTTTTCTTAACAAAAACACATAATTTGTTTTTTTTTTAATTCAATTAATATATCTATTGAATTGTTCATCTAACTTCATCTTGTTCAGCACGTCTTTTCTATAAATTCATAACAAACCAATAGTTGAAAGCGACAGCTTGAAAAGGGCCTGTAATCATGGTCACTACTTACTAACACATTTTTACTTAACAAAACCATATAATTTGTTTTTTTAATTCAATTAATATCTCTGTTTGAATTGTTCATATAACTCCAATTTGTTCTACACGTATGTGTTTTAAATACTTTTTTGGAAACGTTGTAGTTTAACCTATAAGACACAAAGATGCGTCGGATAAAAAGAAGATTCACTTTCAAACCCAGTTAGCACAATTAAAGTAAAGCAAACTAAAAAGATTAAGCTAAGAAAATGAGACACAGATTTATACTGGTTCACCCCAAACCTTGGGCTACGTCCAGTCCTTGGCTTCACCAAATATTTGCATTATAGCTGATCAGGTTACAGAAGGTATTATTTGCACACCTAGCCTCCACAGGCTCAACTAACAAGTATTGTTTGCACACCTAGCCTCTAAAGGCTCAAACAAGTATTCTTTCAGCAAGCCTCTTCAGGCTCTACAAACAGTAAGAGTTTGAATGAAGCAGCAGCTTCGCGGATTACAACTTTGCAAATCTACGGAGGAACACTCACAGAGTGAATAAGTATTTGAGGTAGGTGAGATCGCAATAAAGACTTCTCAATAAATACAAATTATTTGGGCAGAGAAGTTTTGTGTGAAGAATTTAAGAGAGCTTTGAATACTTGAGAGTATTGAATGCGTGAGTTAATATATTCAGGTGTGTGTCTTCAATGATCTTCAAAGTCTTCTATTTATACTCAAGTGAGATAAGTCCGTTGAGGAGAGTTCTTCAGCTGAGTATTCTTTTGTTCTTCATCAATAAATGCCAATAGAGTCGTTCTGGTTTTGCATTTAATGTTTATGATCGTTGGTGAGCTTCAAGACAACTTGAACGTATAGGTTGGCATAGCTTTATCAGAGTGTAGTTTGATTCAGAGCAGCGTTTGTTGCTTTTCTGACTTGGGCAGCGCGACTTTCCTTATTTGTGCTAAGCGGGTCTGTGTTCAAGTAAAGTTCATTTTGTTTTTTGTAACAAAAAGATTCTTCAGGTGCGAAATGATGCTTTGAGCTTTCTGAGAATGAATTTCTTTATTCGGAATAATCTGAGAATATTCTTCGAGTTATGAATATTGTTAAAGCGAGGGACTTTCAGTTGCTTGATCAGAATTTGGTAGAGACCAAGTCATTGTTCAGACACATCATACTACAGACGCATCATTAAGTCTTCGTTTCTTTGTCATGAGACTCTTGCATACCGATCTGCACACCTAATACACATATTAGTAGATTTCACAAGGTTCACTTAAAATCAATCTTTGTTTGGATTCATCAAAATCAGAGACGTCTAACGATGTAGTCCTAACAAAAATGACAACTTGAAAAGGGTATGTAACAGCCGTCACTGCTAATACCACATTTTTACGTAACAAAACCATACAATTTGTTTTTTTAATTCAATTAATATCACTATTTTATTTGTGTGCGTGTGTGTGTGCGCGTGTGCGTGTGTGTGTGCGTGCGGTGTGCGTGTGTGTGTCCTAGAATTAGCCCTCTTCATCAACAAGCCATGCATATAGTCCATCCTTTCTTTCACCATCAATCCAGTCCTTTTTTTCCCATGATACTTGACATCAAACACCCTTTCAAATGCCAATGCGTTGCAGAAGCCATTCCAGCAGGATTTAAATTCCACCACAACTTTCCCACAAGGTCCACCAACATCTGTCTAAATGGGACCCACTCACACCACCCATTTTGCCATCTTAATTCGACAATTTAGTATGGATATTGACAATAATGGCAACCTATGGCCACACAAACCGTCGAGGCACCGATCCTGGCCATTACTTTCGTATGTGACTCTCCTCTTTTGGGAACTACCTCCCCCTTCGCCAACGCCATCTGGATATCATTCCTTGCCTCCGCCATCGCGACTTCTTTTTTTGACCGTCATTGTTTGGTTCTCAAACTCGTTAGCTATCAGTTATCATTCTAAGTTTAGGCTATTGATCACTGAAGAAGGGAGTGGTGGAGGGTTGTTACATTAGAAGGTTAAAAAGATTAAGGGATACTAGTTCAAGCAACTAAATGGTCTATTTTATGGAAATGAAAATGGTGCCTTGGTGGCAACCAAAGAGTCCTTTTTGACCTTCTATTGAGGCTTACATTTTTTTTTGTTTATTAATTTCTTATTAGGTAATATGGCGTTATATTTAAAAAAAAACTCACTTAAATTTAAAAATGTTATTTATTTATATTTAATTATAAAAATATATTATTTATTTATTACTTATATTAGTTTGGAAATATTTTTATTTATTTAAGTATGTTATTGAATTATATGAAGGAAAACATATAATACTAAATACCATACAGATACAAATCATAGCATGTGATTCATGTTAATCAAAGTAAAGAGGAGGATTTCATACCTTGGAGATTCGCAGAATCCATCACAGCAGATCAAAGGATGAGAAGAAGATGAACAGTTTCAGAATGTTGGAGAAGATGAGAGGTTACTCCTCTCTTCTCAGTAGGTTTTGGTTACGTATTCTTCGATCGTTAGAATGCCTAATGGGAGGCTATTCTTATAACCTACCAAAGCAGAGTAGTAGGACCTCTCAATGGGTTAATATTAGAAATGACCCATCCCATCATAGGGTCATTCTTTAGTAAATACCCAACAACTATTTTATCAATTGGTTACGTAATTAGGAATTAATATTATAAATCGATATATTAATAATTTAATTATAATTTAATAACTAATTAATGCTAATCCATTATTATACATATTAAAATTTAACATTCTCCCACTTGGATAGCATTAATCAATTATTAAAGAGAAATACCGATTACGATCAAAGCACACGTTGACCCCAAGAATATAAGAAATACAAGCTTTAACAATGCGTAAATAGTATCCGATAGGGAAGTAAATCATACATGCTAAAGACTCATATTTCACATAAAGATTGATGAATATAAAATTGCATATAATTAATAAAGAGAAATATGCAATTCAAAAGATGGTCCAAGCATCTTAAAATGCTATAAGAGATATGAAACCAAGAATGACGTCAATTTACATATCTCATAAAAACGATAATGGGCAAATAATGGTTTCAGACTCCCACTAATCCAATACATCAAAAGACTTAACTAAGCCCATATGAATTACATGATTCCGAATATTCCAACAGTTAAGCCTTTGGTTAGTGGATCGACAAGCATGTTTCCTGTATCAATATGCTCAATACGAGTCCGAAACTCCCGAATCTTCTCTCTAACGAACAAATATTTCACATCAAAATGCTTAGTGCGAGAAGAGCTTCTATTGTTATGAGAGAAGTTCACAGCAGCAGAGATTGTCACAATATATCACAAGTGGCCTAGATATGCTTTCAACAATATGAAAGCCTGAAATCAAATTTTTTCACCACATGGCTTGACAAGTAGCCTCATAGCAAGAAACATACTCGCTTCCATGGTAGAAGTAGCTGTAAGCGTCTGTTTGACGCTTTTCCAAGAAATAGCTCCTCCCGCCATCATAAAGATAAAGCCGGAAGTAGATTTTTGGTCGTCAGGGCAACTCGCTAAATCGTAATCGGAATAACCTGAGTGACCAAGTTGATCGGACTTCTTATAGGTCAACATATAATCTTTGGTTCCCCGCAAATATCTCATGACCTTTTTACGGCTTTCCAATGACCCAAACCAGGTTGCTCAAGTATCTCCCTAAAGCATTTACAGCAAAAGCAATGTCGGGACGAGTACAAACTTGAGCATACATTAAACCGCCAACAATGGGAAGCATATGGGACCTTTTTCATTTCATTTATTTCTACATCATTTTGAGGACATTGAGATTTAGAGAATTTTTCTTCACCCTTTTGAACAAAGTGCAGCACATGGGGAGCAAGAATGCATGTTAAACCTTTTGAGGACCTTTTCAATATATCCTTTTTGAGACAATCCAAGAACACCACGTGACCTATCACGATAAATCTGGATGCCTAAAACAACAGAAGCATCACCAAGGTCTTTCATATCAAAGTGGCTGCTCAACATGAGTTTTGTCTCAGTCAGGATTTTAACACAACTGCTAGCAAGAAGTATATCATCAACATATAGAACGAGAATGATGAATCCACCCTCACAAGTCTTCAAGTAAACGCACTGATTTGAGGCATTTTCTTTGAAGCCAAGAGAAGTGACAACCTGATCAAACTTCAAATACCATTGTCTGGAGGCCTGTTTCAGTCCATAAATAGACTTATTCAGCTTGCAAACCAAGTGCTCTTTGCCTGTTTCAGAGAAACCTTCAAAGCTGAACCATGTAAACATCTTGAGAAGGTCTCCATTCGTAAATGCCGTCTTCACATCCATCCGGTGAAGTTCTAGATCAAAATGAGCTACCAAAGCCATGACAACTCGAAATGAATCTTTCAGAGAGACCGGTGAGAAGGTCTCCTTATAGTCAATGCCTTCTCTTTGGTTATAGCCTTTAGCTACTAATCGGCTTTGTACCTTTCAACTTTACCATCCGGAGTACGTTTGGTTTTGAAAACCCATTTGCATCCAACAGGTTTACAACCTATTGGCAATTCCTCCGCACTCCAAACACCATTATGAGACATAGACGACAACTCATCATGCATAGCATTCAGCCAATCGAAGCATGAGAGTTAGAAATTGCCTCCTCAAAGGTAATAGGATCATCATCATCATTGAGGTCAAACTCATGTTCCCGAAGATATACAACATAATCATCTGGTATGGAAGGTCTGCGCACTCTTTGAGATCGTCTCGGTGGAATTTCATCAACAATAAGATCATGTTCTTGTTCATCTACAAGCGGTGCTTTGCCACACCATCTTCATGTTGAAGATTCGATCAATATCATCATCTGGAATCAAAACTTCAGTAGGAAAAGGAACAATTGGTATAGGAACAATGGTGCGATCTTCTTTAAGAGTAACCGATCGTGGTATATCACTCCCACTATCCAAGTCATCCTCAAAGAAAACCGCTCGATCGATTCAACGACTCGCATAGAATGAGATGGACAATAGAATCGCTACCTCTGGAACCCACACAATAGCCAATAAAGAAGCCACTAACAGTCTTAAGATCAAGCTTCTTAGACCGAGGATTATAAGGTCTAACTTCTCGCCTTACAACCCCATACATGAAAATGTTTCAAACTCGGCTTCTTTCCACTCATGAGCTCATATGGAGTTTTTGGTACAGACTTCTTTGGGTACTTGATTTAGAATGTAGACAGCAGTTTTTAAGGCATCTCCCCAAAGAAAGTCGGCAATGATGAATGGCTCAACATACATCTTACCATCTCCATAAGTGTGCGGTTACGCCTCTCCGCAACTCCATTTTACTCAGGAGTACCAGGCATAGTGTATTGAGCTTCAATACCGCATTCCTCAAGAAATCGGCAAAAGGTCCCGGGTTTTTACCCGTCTCATTATATCTACCATAGAATTCTCCACCTCGTCGGATCTTACACATTTTATTTTCCTACCTGTTTTCAACTCAACAAGAAACCTTAAAGGATTTGAAAGCATCTAGAGAACTAGACTTTTCTTGCAGAAGATCTATCCATCCATATCTCGAGAAATCATCTATAAAGGTAATAAAATACCCATATCCACCCATGGCAAGTGGGTGTAATAGGTCCACACAGGTCGGTGTGAATCAACCGTAACACATCGTCACACCTATTTGCCGCTTTATTCCTAACATTGGCAATAAATTTGCCCTTGATGCAATCAACACATGTATCAAAATCGGAGAAGTCTAGATCATGGAGAATACCTTCCTTGACTAGCCTCTCAATACGGGGCCTAGAAATATGCCCCAAACGCCGATGCCATAACATAGAAGATTGTTCATTAATCCTACTGCGTTTGTTTCCAACAAAGAGAACTAATGCACATGTCATGCAGATCTAACATATAAAGGCCATCACGTAAAATTCCCGAACCAACGGAAACAGAATCCGAATAAACAAGCAATTTCCCACTACCAAACTTAAAAGTGTAACCACATTTATCCAAAGCGAAACAGTAAATCAAGTTCCTTCTCATAGAAGGTGCATACACAAAGATCTCTTAAAAGCAAATTATGTCCAGAAGGCAAAAGTAAAGAAACAATCCCAATGTCAATAACGTAAACTCCAGCTCCATCTCCCATTATAATCTTGGACTAAGCATCACTTGGTTTCCTCAGGCTTGTGAACCCAAGCAAGGAATTCACCAAATGAATGGTTGCACCTGAATCTAACCACAAAGTATTTGGAGGAACATCAATGACATTGGATTCAAAGCATGTTAAAGCCAGGAATATACCTTGCTTCTCTTGTTTCTTTTTCAAGAAATAGCAATCCTCTACCTTGTGGCCATACTTCTTACAATATTTGCAGTTACCCTTGAAGAAACCTTTCTTAGCATGCAGATGCTGTTTTGCATTTTTCTTCTTTCCCTTTTGATCTTTCTTCACAAACCTTGAGCCCGACTTAGAAGTTTGATTTGGATCGAGATGCGACAAAATGAGCACCGTGAGATTTACCCTTTCTAATGGAATCTTCTTCTTGTGTAACAATGGCAATCATCTCATCCATCGTCCATTCAAACTTTCGAGTATTGTAAGAGGTCTTCATTACATCGAATTGTGAAGGAAGAGATTCAAGAACCCGGTAGATTAAAGTGCTTTCACCAATTTCCACTTTAAGAGATCTCGTTTGTTGTAATAGTGCATCGACTTCATGATATGCTCACGCACACCACTCGACCCCATCATATTTGGTCTTGTCAAACAAGGAAAGATATTGACTTTTCCGAGCCTTCTCAAAAGTCATAAATTTCTCCCCAACAGACTTTCTCGATATTCTTTAGCATTATTGGTCTCTCGTGATACTCGCCTGATGGATTTCTCCATAGTGTACTTCATCACTTTCGTGCACACTCTATTAGAGTGTTCCCATTTCTCATAAGCAATCTTCTGTGCTGCAGTAGATTCATCAGTGAGAGCTGCTGGCTTGTCTTCCCTTAAGGCTAGATCCAAGTCAGCAATAGTTAAGTAGAGATCTAGAGACTCTTTCCAGTCCTCATAGTTTGTCCCATTCAGAGTTTTGTGAGAATTTGGGAAGGAGGCTGATATAAAACAGAGAATAGGAATCATTAAGAGTTGAAGGCAATATGATTCCATATATATATATATATATATATATATATATATATATATATATATATATATATATATATATATATATATATATATATATATATATATATATATGTTCAGCCAATCTTGCCCATAATAGAAATTTCTTATTCATTAGAATTCCGCCTAAGGGTCCCGAATCATAATAAATAAGAAATACAATAAGAAGAATAATACAATGTACTGAACTTACATCACCAAAATTTCTAATACCGGTAGGGTACTTGAAACCATAATTGACATAAGCTTAAGACAATAGTACAATGTATAATAACGAATTACATTAATAATAATACACCGATAGGGTATAATTATTATTAATATAATACCATACACATTAGAATAATTAATTGTTTAACAACACAAATTTTGTATAATTATACCCACGATAGGTGAGTTCATAACTATACAAAATATCAATAGTCATGCTACAATTATACATTAGAAAAAATATTTTGTATAACAAATGCAGCATAGAACACACAACTTAATTCACATAAAATATTCGCGAGGCGAGAGGTATCTCGCGAGGCGAATCTTGTGAAAAGTCAGCAACGTTTGGTCTTCTCGCGGGTACTCGCGAGGCGAGTAAAGTGTTCGCGAGGCGACCCTGAAACCTTTCATTTTCCTAGAACAGTCAGCCTTCGGGGTCGCGAGGCGAGGAGCATGTTCGCAAGGCGACCCGGAGACCTTTCATTTTCCTAGAACAGTCAGCCTTCGGGGTCGCGAGGCGAGAAACGTAATCGCGGGGCGACCCAGAGAGGATGACAATTTCACTGTTCTGCTGGCTTCCAGATTCGCGAGGCGGGAATAATCTCGCGAGGCGAATGCGGAATTCCAACTTATTCTTCGATGCCCAGAATCGCGAGGCGAGCAAAACTCGCGGGGCGATTGAACCAGTTTCACGCAAAAGGGAAACGAAAAACATCGATTTCTCACGTTTTATTTAATGAAATCCAACGATTTTCGAGTATGTTACTCGAATAACATGTGAGAAGAAAAGCCCTTAAACAATTTTCGAAATCATTGGCCAGAATCATAGTTTCGAATTTTGAAGAACAAGCATGAAAACGAAAGTTGTTGAAGGAAAACTTACAATTTTCATATTGATATAACATGATATGAAAATCCCTAACAATTTTCAGAACAGCTATAACATGTATCTATCCATGGCTCTGATACCAATTGAAGGAAAACATATAATACTAAATACCATACAGATACAAATCATAGCATGTGATTCATGTTAATCAAAGTAAAGAGGAGGATTTCATACCTTGGAGATTCGCAGAATCCATCACAGCAGATCAAAGGATGAGAAGAAGATGAACAGCTTTCAGAATGTTGGAGAAGATGAGAGGTTACTCCCTCTCTTTCTCGGTAGGTTTTGGTTACGTATTCCGATTGTTAGAATGCCTAATGGGAGGCTATTCTTATAACCTACCCAGAGAGAGTAGGGACCTCTCAATGGGTTAATATTAGAAATGACCCATCCCATCATAGGGTCATTCTTTAGTAAATACCCAACAACTATTTTATCAATTGGTTACGTAATTAGGAATTAATATTATAACTGATATATTAATAATTTAATTATAATTTAATAACTAATTAATGCTAATCCACTGTTATACATATTAAAATTTAACATTCTCCCACTTGGATAGCATTAATCAATTATTAAAGAGAAATACCAGTTACGATCAAAGCACACGTTGACCAGCAGTATAAGAAATACAAGCTTTAACAATGCGTAAATAGTATCCGATAGGGAAGTAAATCATACATGCTAAAGACTCATATTTCACATAAAGATTGATGAATATAAAATTGCATATAATTAATAAAGAGAAATATGCAATTCAAAAGATGGTCCAAGCATCTTAAAATGCTATAAGAGATATGAAACCAAGAATGACGTCAATTTACATATCTCATAAAAACGATAATGGGCAAATAATGGTTTCAGACTCCCACTAATCCAATACATCAAAAGACTTAACTAAGCCCATATGAATTACATGATTCCGGAATATTCCAACAGTTAAGCCTTTGGTTAGTGGATCAGCAAGCATGTTTCCTGTATCAATATGCTCAATACGAGTCTCGAAACTCCCGAATCTTCTCTCTAACGAACAAATATTTCACATCAAAATGCTTAGTGCGAGAAGAGCTTCTATTGTTATGAGAGAAGTTCACAGCAGCAGTATTGTCACAATATATCACAAGTGGCCTAGATATGCTTTCAACAATATGAAAGCCGAAATCAAATTTTTCAGCCACATGGCTTGACAAGTAGCCTCATAGCAAGCAACATACTCTGCTTCCATGGTAGAAGTAGCTGTAAGCGTCTGTTTGACGCTTTCCAAGAAATAGCTCCTCCCGCCATCATAAAGATAAAGCCGGAAGTAGATTTTTTGGTCGTCAGGGCAACCTGCGAAATCAGAATCGAATAACCAGTGACCTGAAGTTGATCGGACTTCTTATAGGTCAACATATAATCTTTGGTTCCCCGCAAATATCTCATGACCTTTTTACGGCTTTCCAATGACCCAAACCTGGGTTGCTCAAGTATCTCCCTAAAGCATTTACAAGCAAAAGCAATGTCGGGACGAGTACAAACTTGAGCATACATTAAACCGCCAACAATGGAAGCATATGGGACCTTTTTCATTTCATTTATTTCTACATCATTTTGAGGACATTGAGATTTAGAGAATTTTTCTTCACCCTTTTGAACAGTGCAGCACATGGGGAGCAAGAATGCATGTTAAACCTTTTGAGGACCTTTTCAATATATCCTTTTTGAGACAATCCAAGAACACCACGTGACCTATCACGATAAATCTGGATGCCTAAAACAACAGAAGCATCACCAAGGTCTTTCATATCAAAGTGGCTGCTCAACATGAGTTTTGTCTCAGTCAGGATTTTAACACAATCGCTAGCAAGAAGTATATCATCAACATATAGAACGAGAATGATGAATCCACCCTCACAAGTCTTCAAGTAAACGCACTGATTTGAGGCATTTTCTTTGAAGCCAAGAGAAGTGACAACCTGATCAAACTTCAAATACCATTGTCTGGAGGCCTGTTTCAGTCCATAAATAGACTTATTCAGCTTGCAAACCAAGTGCTCTTTGCCTGTTTCAAGATAAAACCTTCAGGCTGAACCATGTAAACATCTTGATGAAGGTCTCCATTCAGAAATGCCGTCTTCACATCCATCTGGTGAAGTTCTAGATCAAAATGAGCTACCAAAGCCATGACAACTCGAAATGAATCTTTCGTAGAGACTGGTGAGAAGGTCTCCTTATAGTCAATGCCTTCTCTTTGGTTATAGCCTTTAGCTACTAATCTGGCTTTGTACCTTTCAACTTTACCATCTGGAGTACGTTTGGTTTTGAAAACCCATTTGCATCCAACAGGTTTACAACCTATTGGCAATTCCTCCAGACTCCAAACACCATTATGAGACATAGACGACAACTCATCATGCATAGCATTCAGCCAATCAGAAGCATGAGAGTTAGAAATTGCCTCCTCAAAGGTAATAGGATCATCATCATCATTGAGGTCAAACTCATGTTCCTGAAGATATACAACATAATCATCTGGTATGGAAGGTCTGCGCACTCTTTGAGATCGTCTCAGTGGAATTTCATCAACAATAAGATCATGTTCTTGTTCATCTACAAGCTTTGCCGCCACACCATCTTCATGTTGAAGATTCTGATCAATATCATCAGCTGGAATCAAAACTTCTGTAGGAAAAGGAACAGCTGGTATAGGAACAATGGTGCGATCTTCTTTAAGAGTAACTGATCGTGGTATATCACTCCCACTATCCAAGTCATCCTCAAAGAAAACCGCTCGATCAGATTCAACGACTCGCATAGAATGAGATGGACAATAGAATCTGCTACCTCTGGAACCCACACAATAGCCAATAAAGAAGCCACTAACAGGTCTTAAGATCAAGCTTCTTAGATCGAGGATTATAAGGTCTAACTTCGCCTTACAACCCCATACATGAAAATGTTTCAAACTCGGCTTCTTTCCACTCATGAGCTCATATGGAGTTTTTGGTACAGACTTCTTGGGTACTTGATTTAGAATGTAGACAGCAGTTTTTAAGGCATCTCCCCAAAGAAAGTCCGGCAATGATGAATGGCTCAACATACATCTTACCATCTCCATAAGTGTGCGGTTACGCCTCTCTCGCAACTCCATTTTACTCGAGAGTACCAGGCATAGTGTATTGAGCTTCAATACCGCATTCCTCAAGAAATACGGCAAAAGGTCCCGGGTTTCTACCCGTCTCATTATATCTACCATAGAATTCTCCACCTCTCGTCGGATCTTACACATTTTATTTTCCTACCTGTTTTCAACTCAACAAAGACCTTAAAGGATTTGAAAGCATCTAGAGAACTAGACTTTTCTTGCAGAAGATCTATCCATCCATATCTCGAGAAATCATCTATAAAGGTAATAAAATACCCATATCCACCCATGGCAAGTGGGTGTAATAGGTCCCACACAGTGTCGGTGTGAATCAACTGTAACACATCGTCACACCTATTTGCCGCTTTATTCCTAACCTTGGCAATAGAATTTGCCCTTGATGCAATCAACACATGTATCAAAATCGGAGAAGTCTAGATCATGGAGAATACCTTCCTTGACTAGCCTCTCAATACGGGGCCTAGAAATATGCCCCAAACGTCGATGCCATAACATAGAAGATTGTTCATTAATCCTATTGCGTTTGTTTCCAAAAGCAGACTAATGACATGTCATGCAGATCTAACATATAAAGGCCATCACGTAAAATTCCCGAACCAACGGAAACAGAATCCGAATAAACAAGCAATTTCCCACTACCAAACTTAAAAGTGTAACCACATTTATCCAAAGCGTAAACAGTAAATCAAGTTCCTTCTCATAGAAGGTGCATACACAAAGATCTCTTAAAAGCAAATTATGTCCAGAAGGCAAAAGTAAAGAAACAATTCCAATGTCAATAAACGAAACTCCACTCCATCTCCCATTATAATCTTGGACTCAGCATCACTTGGTTTCCTCAGGCTTGTGAACCCCTGCAAGGAATTCACAACATGAATGGTTGCACCTGAATCTAACCACCAAGTATTTGGAGGAACATCAATGACATTGGATTCAAAGCATGTTAAAGCCAGGAATATACCTTGCTTCTCTTGTTTCTTTTTCAAGAAATAGCAATCCTCTACCTTGTGGCCATACTTCTTACAATATTTGCAGTTACCCTTGAAGAAACCTTTCTTAGCATGCAGATGTTGTTTTGCATTTTTCTTCTTTCCCTTTTGATCTTTCTTCACAAACCTTGAGCCTGACTTAGAAGTTTGATTTGGATCAGATGCAGCAAAATGAGCACTGTGAGATTTACCCTTTCTAATGGAATCTTCTTCTTGTGTAACAATGGCAATCATCTCATCCACTTGTCCATTCAAATTTTCCGAGTATTGTAAGAGGTCTTCATTACATCGAATTGTGAAGGAAGAGATTCAAGAACCCGGTAGATTAAAGTGCTTTCACCAATTTCCACTTTAAGAGATCTCAGTTTGTTGTAATAGTGCATCAGCTTCATGATATGCTCACGCACACCACTGACCCCATCATATTTGGTCTTGTCAAACAAGGAAAGATATTAACTTTTCTGAGCCTTCTCAAAAGTCATAAATTTCTCCCCAACAGCTTTCGATATTCTTTAGCATTATTGGTCTCGTGATACTCGCCCGATGGATTTCTCCATAGTGTACTTCATCACTTTCGTGCACACTCTATTAGAGTGTTCCCATTTCTCATAAGCAATCTTTCTGTGCGCAAGAGATTCATCGGTGAGAGTCGCTGGCTTGTCTTCCCTTAAGGCTAGATCCAAGTCAGCAATAGTTAAGTAGAGATCTAGAGACTCTTTCCAGTCCTCATAGTTTGTCCCATTCAGAGTTTTGACAGAATTTGGGAAGGAGGCTGATATAAAACAGAGAATAGGAATCATTAAGAGTTGAAGGCAATATGATTCCATATATATATATATATATATATATATGTTCAGCCAATCTTGCCCATAATAGAAATTTCTTATTCATTAGAATTCCGCCTAAGGGTCCCGAATCATAATAAATAAGAAATACAATAAGAAGAATAATACAATGTACTGAACTTACATCACCAAAATTTCTAATACCGATAGGGTACTTGAAACCATAATTGACATAAGCTTAAGACAATAGTACAATGTATAATAACGAATTACATTAATAATAATACACCGATAGGGTATAATTATTATTAATATAATACCATACACATTAGAATAATTAATTGTTTAACAACACAAATTTTGTATAATTATACCCACGATAGGTGAGTTCATAACTATACAAAATATCAATAGTCATGCTACAATTATACATTAGAAAAAATATTTTGTATAACAAATGCAGCATAGAACACACAACTTAATTCACATAAAATATTCGCGAGGCGAGAGGTATCTCGCGAGGCGAATCTTGTGAAAAGTCAGCAACGTTTGGTCTTCTCGCGGGTACTCGCGAGGCGAGTAAAGTGTTCGCGAGGCGACCCTGAAACCTTTCATTTTCCTAGAACAGTCAGCCTTCGGGGTCGCGAGGCGAGGAGCATGTTCGCGAGGCGACCCAGAGACCTTTCATTTTTCTAGAACAGTCACCCTTCGGGGTCGCGAGGCGAGAAACGTAATCGCGGGGCGACCCAGAGAGGATGACAATTTCACTGTTCTGCTGGCTTCCAGATTCGCGAGGCGAGAATAATCTCGCGAGGCGAATCTGGAATTCCAACTGTTGCTGATGCCCAGAATCGCGAGGCGAGCAAAACTCGCGGGGCGATTGAACCAGTTTCACGCAAAAGGGAAACGAAAAACATCGATTTCTCACGTTTTATTTAATGAAATCCAACGATTTTCGAGTATGTTACTCGAATAACATGTGAGAAGAAAATCCCTTAAACAATTTTCGAAATCATTGGCCAGAATCATAGTTTCGAATTTTGAAGAACAAGCATGAAAACGAAAGTTGTTGAAGGAAAACTTACAATTTTCATATTGATATAACATGATATGAAAATCCCTAACAATTTTCAGAACAGCTATAACATGTATCTATCCATGGCTCTGATACCAATTGAAGGAAAACATATAATACTAAATACCATACAGATACAAATCATAGCATGTGATTCATGTTAATCAAAGTAAAGAGGAGGATTTCATACCTTGGAGATTCGCAGAATCCATCACAGCAGATCAAAGGATGAGAAGAAGATGAACAGTTTCAGAATGTTGGAGAAGATGAGAGGGTTACTCCTCTCTTTCTGGTAGGTTTTTGGTTACGTATTCTGATCGTTAGAATGCCTAATGGGGAGGCTATTCTTATAACCTACCAGCAGAGAGTAGGGACCTCTCAATGGGTTAATATTAGAAATGACCCATCCCATCATAGGGTCATTCTTTAGTAAATACCCAACAACTATTTTATCAATTGGTTACGTAATTAGGAATTAATATTATAACTGATATATTAATAATTTAATTATAATTTAATAACTAATTAATGCTAATCCACTGTTATACATATTAAAATTTAACATTCTCCCACTTGGATAGCATTAATCAATTATTAAAGAGAAATACGATTACGATCAAAGCACACGTTGACCAAAGAAGTATAAGAAATACAAGCTTTAACAATGCATAAATAGTATCCGATAGGGAAGTAAATCATACATGCTAAAGACTCATATTTCACATAAAGATTGATGAATATAAAATTGCATATAATTAATAAAGAGAAATATGCAATTCAAAAGATGGTCCAAGCATCTTAAAATGCTATAAGAGATATGAAACCAAGAATGACGTCAATTTACATATCTCATAAAAACGATAATGGGCAAATAATGGTTTCAGACTCCCACTAATCCAATACATCAAAAGACTTAACTAAGCCCATATGAATTACATGATTCGGAATATTCCAACAGTTAAGCCTTTGGTTAGTGGATCGCCAAGCATGTTTCCTGTATCAATATGCTCAATACGAGTCTCGAAACTCCTGAATCTTCTCTCTAACGAACAAATATTTCACATCAAAATGCTTAGTGCGAGAAGAGCTTCTATTGTTATGAGAGAAGTTCACAAAGCAGCAGTATTGTCACAATATATCACAAGTGGCCTAGATATGCTTTCAACAATATGAAAGCCGTAAATCAAATTTTTCAGCCACATGGCTTGACAAGTAGCCTCATAGCAAGCAACATACTCTGCTTCCATGGTAGAAGTAGCCTGTAAGCGCCTGTTTGACGCTTTTCCAAGAAATAGCTCCTCCCGCCATCATAAAGATAAAGCGGAAGTAGATTTTGGTCGTCGGGGCAACCTGCGAAATCGTAATCGGAATAACCAGTGACCTGAAGTTGATCGGACTTCTTATAGGTCAACATATAATCTTTGGTTCCCCGCAAATATCTCATGACCTTTTTACGGCTTTCCAATGACCCAAACCTGGGTTGCTCAAGTATCTCTCCTAAAGCATTTTAAAGCAAAAGCAATGTCGGACGAGTACAAACTTGAGCATACATTAAACTCGCCAACAATGAAGCATATGGGACCTTTTTCATTTCATTTATTTCTACATCATTTTGAGGACATTGAGATTTAGAGAATTTTTCTTCACCCTTTTGAACAAAGAGGTGGGGGAGCAAGAATGCATGTTAAACCTTTTGAGGACCTTTTTAATATATCCTTTTTGAGACAATCCAAGAACACCACGTGACCTATCACGATAAATCTGGATGCCTAAAACAACAGAAGCATCACCAAGGTCTTTCATATCAAAGTGGCTGCTCAACATGAGTTTTGTCTCGGTCAGGATTTTAACACAGCTGCTAGCAAGAAGTATATCATCAACATATAGAACGAGAATGATGAATCCACCCTCACAAGTCTTCAAGTAAACGCACTGATCTGAGGCTTTTTCTTTGAAGCCAAGAGAAGTGACAACCTGATCAAACTTCAAATACCATTGTCTGGAGGCCTGTTTCAGTCCATAAATAGACTTATTCAGCTTGCAAACCAAGTGCTCTTTGCCTGTTTCAGTAAAACCTTCAGGCTGAACCATGTAAACATCTTGATGAAGGTCTCCATTCGAAATGCCGTCTTCACATCCATCCGGTGAAGTTCTAGATCAAAATGAGCTACCAAAGCCATGACAACTCGAAATGAATCTTTCAGAGAGACTGGTGAGAAGGTCTCCTTATAGTCAATGCCTTCTATTTGGTTATAGCCTTTAGCTACTAATCCGGCTTTGTACCTTTCAACTTTACCATCCTGGAGTACGTTTGGTTTTGAAAACCCATTTGCATCCAACAGGTTTACAACCTATTGGCAATTCCTCAGACTCCAAACACCATTATGAGACATAGACGACAACTCATCATGCATAGCATTTAGCCAATCGAAGCATGAGAGTTAGAAATTGCCTCCTCAAAGGTAATAGGATCATCATCATCATTGAGGTCAAACTCATGTTCCTCGAAGATATACAACATAATCATCCGGTATGGAAGGTCTGCACACTCTTTGAGATCGTCTCAAGTGGAATTTCATCAACAATAAGATCATGTTCTTGTTCATCTACAAGCGGTCTTTGCCACACCATCTTCATGTTGAAGATTCTCGATCAATATCATCACATGGAATCAAAACTTCAGAGGAAAAGGAACAGCTGGTATAGGAACAATGGTGCGATCTTCTTTAAGAGTAACTCGATTCGTGGTATATCACTCCCACTATCCAAGTCATCCTCAAAGAAAACCGCTCGATCGATTCAACGACTCGCATAGAATGAGATGGACAATAGAATCGCTACCTCTGGAACCCACACAATAGCCAATAAAGAAGCCACTAACAGTCTTAAGATCAAGCTTCTTAGACCGAGGATTATAAGGTCTAACTTCCGCCTTACAACCCCATACATGAAAATGTTTCAAACTCGGCTTCTTTCCACTCATGAGCTCATATGGAGTTTTTGGCAGGACTTGTTGGGTACTTGATTTAGAATGTAGACAGCAGTTTTTAAGGCATCTCCCCAAAGAAAGTCTGGCAATGATGAATGGCTCAACATACATCTTACCATCTCCATAAGTGTGCGGTTACGCCTCTCCGCAACTCCATTTTACTCAGAGTACCGTGCATAGTGTATTGAGCTTCAATACCGCATTCCTCAAGAAATCGGCAAAAGGTCCCGGGTTTTTACCCGTCTCATTATATCTACCATAGAATTCTCCACCTCGTCGGATCTTACACATTTTATTTTCCTACCTGTTTTCAACTCAACAAAGACCTTAAAGGATTTGAAAGCATCTAGAGAACTAGACTTTTCTTGCAGTAAGATCTATCCATCCATATCTCGAGAAATCATCTATAAAGGTAATAAAATACCCATATCCACCCATGGCAGTGGGTGTAATAGGTCCACACAGGTCGGTGTGAATCAACCGTAACACATCGTCACACCTATTTGCCGCTTTATTCCTAACATTGGCATAGAATTTGCCCTTGATGCAATCAACACATGTATCAAAATCGGAGAAGTCTAGATCATGGAGAATACCTTCCTTGACTAGCCTCTCAATACGGGGCCTAGAAATATGCCCCAAACGTCGATGCCATAACATAGAAGATTGTTCATTAATCCTACTGCGTTTGTTTCCAAATGCAGAATTAAAGTACATGTCATGCGGATCTAACATATAAAGGCCATCACGTAAAATTCCCGAACCAACGGAAACAGAATCTGAATAAACAAGCAATTTCCCACTACCAAACTTAAAAGTGTAACCACATTTATCCAAAGCAGAAACAGAAATCAAGTTCCTTCTCATAGAAGGTGCATACACAGCATCTCTTAAAAGCAAATTATGTCCAGAAGGCAAAAGTAAAGAAACAATCCCAATGTCAATAACATAAACTCCAGCTCCATCTCCCATTATAATCTTGGACTCAGCATCACTTGGTTTCCTCAGGCTTGTGAACCCCTGCAAGGAATTCACAACATGAATGGTTGCACCTGAATCTAACCACCAAGTATTTGGAGGAACATCAATGACATTGGATTCAAAGCATGTTAAAGCCAGGAATATACCTTGCTTCTCTTGTTTCTTTTTCAAGAAATAGCAATCCTCTACCTTGTGGCCATACTTCTTACAATATTTGCAGTTACCCTTGAAGAAACCTTTCTTAGCATGCAGATGTTGTTTTGCATTTTTCTTCTTTCCCTTTTGATCTTTCTTCACAAACCTTGAGCCTGACTTAGAAGTTTGATTTGGATCAGATGCAGCAAAATGAGCACTGTGAGATTTACCCTTTCTAATGGAATCTTCTTCTTGTGTAACAATGGCAATCATCTCATCCACTGTCCATTCAGCCTTCTGAGTATTGTAAGAGGTCTTCATTACATCGAATTGTGAAGGAAGAGATTCAAGAACCCGGTAGATTAAAGTGCTTTCACCAATTTCCACTTTAAGAGATCTCGGTTTGTTGTAATAGTGCATCGCCTTCATGATATGCTCACGCACACCATCGACCCCATCATATTTGGTCTTGTCAAACAAGGAAAGATATTGACTTTTTCGAGCCTTCTCAAAAGTCATAAATTTCTCCCCAACAGACTTTCGATATTCTTTAGCATTATTGGTCTCGTGATACTCGCCCGATGGATTTCTCCATAGTGTACTTCATCACTTTCAGGCACACTCTATTAGAGTGTTCCCATTTCTCATAAGCAATCTTCTGTGCTGCAGAGATTCATCGGTGAGAGTCGCTGGCTTGTCTTCCCTTAAGGCTAGATCCAAGTCGGCAATAGTTAAGTAGAGATCTAGAGACTCTTTCCAGTCCTCATAGTTTGTCCCATTCAGAGTTTTGACTGAATTTGGGAAGGAGGCTGATATAAAACAGAGAATAGGAATCATTAAGAGTTGAAGGCAATATGATTCCTATATATATATATATATATATATATATATATATATATATATATATATATATGTTCAGCCAATCTTGCCCATAATAGAAATTTCTTATTCATTAGAATTCCGCCTAAGGGTCCCGAATCATAATAAATAAGAAATACAATAAGAAGAATAATACAATGTAACTGAACTTACATCACCAAAATTTCTAATACCGATAGGGTACTTGAAACCATAATTGACATAAGCTTAAGACAATAGTACAATGTATAATAACGAATTACATTAATAATAATACACCGATAGGGTATAATTATTATTAATATAATACCATACACATTAGAATAATTAATTGTTTAACAACACAAATTTTGTATAATTATACCCACGATAGGTGAGTTCATAACTATACAAAATATCAATAGTCATGCTACAATTATACATTAGAAAAAATATTTTGTATAACAAATGCAAGCATAGAACACACAACTTAATTCACATAAAATATTCGCGAGGCGAGAGGTATCTCGCGAGGCGAATCTTGTGAAAAGTCAGCAACGTTTGGTCTTTCGCGGTACTCGCGAGGCGAGTAAAGTGTTCGCGAGGCGACCCCGAAACCTTTCATTTTCCTAGAACAGTCAGCCTTCGGGGTCGCGAGGCGAGGAGCATGTTCGCGAGGCGACCCGCAGACCTTTCATTTTTCTAGAACAGTCACCCTTCTGGGTCGCGAGGCGAGAAACATAATCGCGGGGCGACCAGCAGAGGATGACAATTTCACTGCTCGCTGGCTTCCAGATTCGCGAGGCGAGAATAATCTCGCGAGGTGAATCTGGGAATTCCAATTCTGCCGATGCCTGGAATCGCGAGGCGAGCAAAACTCTCGGTTCGATCGAACCAGTTTCACGCAAAAGGGAAACGAAAAACAACGATTTCTCACGATTTATTTAATGAAATCCAACGATTTTCGAGTATGTTACTCGAATAACATGTGAGAAGAAAATCCATTAAACAATTTTCTAAATCATTGTCCAGAATCATAGTTTCAATTTTGAAGAACAAGCATGAAAACGAAAGTTGTTGAAGGAAAACTTACAATTTTCATATTGATATAACATGATATGAAAATCCCTAACAATTTTCAGAACAGCTATAACATGTATCTATCCATGGCTCTGATACCAATTGAAGGAAAACATATAATACTAAATACCATACAGATACAAATCATAGCATGTGATTCATGTTAATCAAAGTAAAGAGGAGGATTTCATACCTTGGAGATTCGCAGAATCCATCACAGCAGATCAAAGGATGAGAAGAAGATGAACAGTTTCAGAATGTTGGAGAAGATGAGAGGGTTACTCCTCTCTTCTCGGTAGGTTTTGGTTACGTATTGTTACCGATCGTTAGAATGCCTAATGGGAGGCTATTCTTATAACCTACCAGCAGAGAGTAGGGACCTCTCAACGGGTTAATATTAGAAATGACCCATCCCATCATAGGGTCATTCTTTAGTAAATACCCAACAACTATTTTATCAATTGGTTACGTAATTAGGAATTAATATTATAACTGATATATTAATAATTTAATTATAATTTAATAACTAATTAATGCTAATCCACTGTTATACATATTAAAATTTAACATTCTCCCACTTGGATAGCATTAATCAATTATTAAAGAGAAATACCCGATTCACGATCAAAGCACACGTTGACCAAGAGTATAAGAAATACAAGCTTTAACAATGCGGAAATAGTATCCGATAGGGAAGTAAATCATACATGCTAAAGACTCATATTTCACATAAAGATTGATGAATATAAAATTGCATATAATTAATAAAGAGAAATATGCAATTCAAAAGATGGTCCAAGCATCTTAAAATGCTATAAGAGATATGAAACCAAGAATGACGTCAATTTACATATCTCATAAAAACGATAATGGGCAAATAATGGTTTCGGACTCCCACTAATCCAATACATCAAAAGACTTAACTAAGCCCATATGAATTACATGATTCCGGAATATTCCAACAGTTAAGCCTTTGGTTAGTGGATCCCAAGAAGCATGTTTCCTGTATCAATATGCTCAATACGAGTCCGAAACTCCCGAATCTTCTCTCTAACGAACAAATATTTCACATCAAAATGCTTAGTGCGAGAAGAGCTTCTATTGTTATGAGAGAAGTTCACAAAGAGCAGATTGTCACAATATATCACAAGTGGCCTAGATATGCTTTCAACAATATGAAAGCCGTAAATCAAATTTTTCAGCCACATGGCTTGACAAGTAGCCTCATAGCAAGCAACACATACCGCTTCCATGGTAGAAGTAGCCGTAAGCGTCTGCTTGACGCTTTTCCAAGAAATAGCTCCTCCCGCCATCATAAAGATAAAGCCGGAAGTAGATTTTCTGGTCGTCAGGGCAACCTGCGAAATCGAATCGGAATAACCAGTGACCTGAAGTTGATCGGACTTCTTATAGGTCAACATATAATCTTTGGTTCCCTGCAAATATCTCATGACCTTTTTACGGCTTTCCAATGACCCAAACCTGGGTTGCTCAAGTATCTCCCTAAAGCATTTACAAGCAAAAGCAATGTCGGGACGAGTACAAACTTGAGCATACATTAAACCGCCAACAATGGGAAGCATATGGGACCTTTTTCATTTCATTTATTTCTACATCATTTTGAGGACATTGAGATTTAGAGAATTTTTCTTCACCCTTTTGAACAAAAAGCACATACATGGGAGCAAGAATGCATGTTAAACCTTTTGAGGACCTTTTCAATATATCCTTTTTGAGACAATCCAAGAACACCACGTGACCTATCACGATAAAACTGGATGCCTAAAACAACTGAAGCATCACCAAGGTCTTTCATATCAAAGTGGCTGCTCAACATGAGTTTTGTCTCAATCAGGATTTTAACACAATCGCTAGCAAGAAGTATATCATCAACATATAGAACGAGAATGATGAATCCACCCTCACAAGTCTTCAAGTAAACGCACCGATCCGAGGCATTTTCTTTGAAGCCAAGAGAAGTGACAACCTGATCAAACTTCAAATACCATTGTCCGGAGGCCTGTTTCAGTCCATAAATAGACTTATTCAGCTTGCAAACCAAGTGCTCTTTGCCATTTTCAAGAAAAACCTTCAAAGCTGAACCATGTAAACATCTTCATAGAAGGTCTCCATTCGTAAATGCCGTCTTCACATCCATCCGGTGAAGTTCTAGATCAAAATGAGCTACCAAAGCCATGACAACTCGAAATGAATCTTTCAGAGAGACTGGTGAGAAGGTCTCCTTATAGTCAATGCCTTCTCTTTGGTTATAGCCTTTAGCTACTAATCTGGCTTTGTACCTTTCAACTTTACCATCCCGGAGTACGTTTGGTTTTGAAAACCCATTTGCATCCAACAGGTTTACAACCTATTGGCAATTCCTCCGACTCCAAACACCATTATGAGACATAGACGACAACTCATCATGCATAGCATTCAGCCAATCGAAGCATGAGAGTTAGAAATTGCCTCCTCAAAGGTAATAGGATCATCATCATCATTGAGGTCAAACTCATGTTCCCGAAGATATACAACATAATCATCTGGTATGGAAGGTCTGCGCACTCTTTGAGATCGTCTCAGTGGAATTTCATCAACAATAAGATCATGTTCTTGTTCATCTACAAGCGGTGCCGCCACACCATCTTCATGTTGAAGATTCCGATCAATATCATCATTGGAATCAAAACTTCGTAGGAAAAGGAACAACTGGTATAGGAACAATGGTGCGATCTTCTTTAAGAGTAACTCGATCGTGGTATATCACTCCCACTATCCAAGTCATCCTCAAAGAAAACCGCTCGATCGATTCAACGACTCGCATAGAATGAGATGGACAATAGAATCTCGCTACCACTGGAACCCACACAATAGCCAATAAAGAAGCCACTAACAGTCTTAAGATCAAGCTTCTTAGACTCGAGGATTATAAGGTCTAACTTCGCCTTACAACCCCATACATGAAAATGTTTCAAACTCGGCTTCTTTCCACTCATGAGCTCATATGGAGTTTTTGGTACGGACTTGCCGGGTACTTGATTTAGAATGTAGACAGCAGTTTTTAAGGCATCTCCCCAAAGAAAGTCCGCAATGATGAATGGCTCAACATACATCTTACCATCTCCATAAGTGTGCGGTTACGCCTCTCTCGCAACTCCATTTTACTCAGGAGTACCAGGCATAGTGTATTGAGCTTCAATACCGCATTCCTCAAGAAATCCGGCAAAAGGTCCCGGGTTTCTACCCGTCTCATTATATCTACCATAGAATTCTCCACCTCCATCGGATCTTACACATTTTATTTTCCTACTGTTTTCAACTCAACAAAGAAACCTTAAAGGATTTGAAAGCATCTAGAGAACTAGACTTTTCTTGCAGTAAGATCTATCCATCCATATCTCGAGAAATCATCTATAAAGGTAATAAAATACCCATATCCACCCATGGCAAGTGGGTGTAATAGGTCCACACAGGTCGGTGTGAATCAACCGTAACACATCGTCACACCTATTTGCCGCTTTATTCCTAACCTTGGCAAGAATTTGCCCTTGATGCAATCAACACATGTATCAAAATCGGAGAAGTCTAGATCATGGAGAATACCTTCCTTGACTAGCCTCTCAATACGGGGCCTAGAAATATGCCCCAAACGTCGATGCCATAACATAGAAGATTGTTCATTAATCCTATTGCGTTTGTTTCCAACAAAGCAGAATTGAGACATGTCATGCAGATCTAACATATAAAGGCCATCACGTAAAATTCCTGAACCAACGGAAACAGAATCCGAATAAACAAGCAATTTCCCACTACCAAACTTAAAAGTGTAACCACATTTATCCAAAGCAGAAACAAATCAAGTTCCTTCTCATAGAAGGTGCATACACAAAGATCTCTTAAAAGCAAATTATGTCCGTAAGGCAAAAGTAAAGAAACAATTCCAATGTCAATAATGAAACTCCAGCTCCATCTCCCATTATAATCTTGGACTCAAAGATCACTTGGTTTCCTCAGGCTTGTGAACCCCCGCAAGGAATTCACAACATGAATGGTTGCACTGAATCTAACCACCAAGTATTTGGAGGAACATCAATGACATTGGATTCAAAGCATGTTAAAGCCAGGAATATACCTTGCTTCTCTTGTTTCTTTTTCAAGAAATAGCAATCCTCTACCTTGTGGCCATACTTCTTACAATATTTGCAGTTACCCTTGAAGAAACCTTTCTTAGCATGCAGATCTTTGCTTTTGCATTTTTCTTCTTTCCCTTTTGATCTTTCTTCACAAACCTTGAGCCCCGACTTAGAAGTTTGATTTGGATCGAGATGCAGCAAAATGAGCACTCGTGGAGATTTACCCTTTCTAATGGAATCTTCTTCTTGTGTAACAATGGCAATCATCTCATCCACTTGTCCATTCAGCCTTTTCCGAGTATTGTAAGAGGTCTTCATTACATCGAATTGTGAAGGAAGAGATTCAAGAACCCGGTAGATTAAAGTGCTTTCACCAATTTCCACTTTAAGAGATCTCGGTTTGTTGTAATAGTGCATCGCCTTCATGATATGCTCACGCACACCATCGACCCCATCATATTTGGTCTTGTCAAACAAGGAAAGATATTGACTTTTCCCGAGCCTTCTCAAAAGTCATAAATTTCTCCCCAACAGACTTTTCCGATATTCTTTAGCATTATTGGTCTCGTGATACTCGCCCGATGGATTTCTCCATAGTGTACTTCATCACTTTCGTGCACACTCTATTAGAGTGTTCCCATTTCTCATAAGCAATCTTCCCGTGCCGCAGAGATTCATCAAGGTGAGAGCCGCTGGCTTGTCTTCCCTTAAGGCTAGATCCAAGTCAAGCAATAGTTAAGTAGAGATCTAGAGACTCTTTCCAGTCCTCATAGTTTGTCCCATTCGTAGTTTTGTGAGAATTTGGGAAGGAGGTCGATATAAAACAGAGAATAGGAATCATTAAGAGTTGAAGGCAATATGATTCCATATATATATATATATATATATATATATATATATATATATATATATATATATATATATATATATATATATATATGTTCACCAATCTTGCCCATAATAGAAATTTCTTATTCATTAGAATTCCGCCTAAGGGTCCCGAATCATAATAAATAAGAAATACAATAAGAAGAATAATACAATGTACTGAACTTACATCACCAAAATTTCTAATACCGATAGGGTACTTGAAACCATAATTGACATAAGCTTAAGACAATAGTACAATGTATAATAACTAATTACATTAATAATAATACACCGATAGGGTATAATTATTATTAATATAATACCATACACATTAGAATAATTAATTGTTTAACAACACAAATTTTGTATAATTATACCCACGATAGGTGAGTTCATAACTATACAAAATATCAATAGTCATGCTACAATTATACATTAGAAAAAATATTTTGTATAACAAATGCAGCATAGAACACACAACTTAATTCACATAAAATATTCGCGAGGCGAGAGGTATCTCGCGAGGCGAATCTGGTGTAAAGTCAGCAACGGTTGGTCTTCTCCGTGGTACTCGCGAGGCGAGTAAAGTGTTCGCGAGGCGACCCCGAAACCTTTCATTTTCCTAGAACAGTCGGCCTTCGGGTCGCGAGGCGAGGAGCATGTTCGCGAGGCGACCCAGAGACCTTTCATTTTTCTAGAACAGTCACCCTTCGGGGTCGCGAGGCGAGAAACGTAATCGCGGGGCGACCCAGAGAGGATGACAATTTCACTGTTCTGCTGGCTTCCAGATTCGCGAGGCGAGAATAATCTCGCGAGGCGAATCTGGAATTCCAACTGTTGCTGATGCCCAGAATCGCGAGGCGAGCAAAACTCGCGGGGCGATTGAACCAGTTTCACGCAAAAGGGAAACGAAAAACATCGATTTCTCACGTTTTATTTAATGAAATCCAACGATTTTCGAGTATGTTACTCGAATAACATGTGAGAAGAAAAGCCCTTAAACAATTTTCGAAATCATTGGCCAGAATCATAGTTTCGAATTTTGAAGAACAAGCATGAAAACGAAAGTTGTTGAAGGAAAACTTACAATTTTCATATTGATATAACATGATATGAAAATCCCTAACAATTTTCAGAACAGCTATAACATGTATCTATCCATGGCTCTGATACCAATTGAAGGAAAACATATAATACTAAATACCATACAGATACAAATCATAGCATGTGATTCATGTTAATCAAAGTAAAGAGGAGGATTTCATACCTTGGAGATTCGAGAATCCATCACAAAGAGATCAAAGGATGAGAAGAAGATGAACAGTTTCAGAATGTTGGAGAAGATGAGAGGGTTACTCCTCTCTTTCTGGTAGGTTTTGGTTGTGTTACTGACTGTTAGAATGCCTAATGGGGAGGCTATTCTTATAACCTACCAGCAGAGAGTAGGGACCTCTCAATGGGTTAATATTAGAAATGACCCATCCCATCATAGGGTCATTCTTTAGTAAATACCCAACAACTATTTTATCAATTGGTTACGTAATTAGGAATTAATATTATAACTGATATATTAATAATTTAATTATAATTTAATAACTAATTAATGCTAATCCACTGTTATACATATTAAAATTTAACATTCTCCCACTTGGATAGCATTAATCAATTATTAAAGAGAAATACCGATTCACGATCAAAGCACACGTTGACCAAGTAAGTGATAAGAAATACAAGCTTTAACAATGCAGAAATAGTATCCGATAGGGAAGTAAATCATACATGCTAAAGACTCATATTTCACATAAAGATTGATGAATATAAAATTGCATATAATTAATAAAGAGAAATATGCAATTCAAAAGATGGTCCAAGCATCTTAAAATGCTATAAGAGATATGAAACCAAGAATGACGTCAATTTACATATCTCATAAAAACGAGAATGGGCAAATACTGGTTTCTGACTCCCACTAATCCAATACCTCAAAAGACTTAACTAAGCCCATATGAATTACATGATTACGAATATTCCAACAGTTAAGCCTTTGGTTAGTGGATCAGCAAGCATGTTTCCCGTATCAATATGCTCAATACGAGTCTCAAACTCCCGAATCTTCTCTCTAACGAACAAATATTTCACATCAAAATGCTTAGTGCGAGAAGAGCTTCTATTGTTATGAGAGAAGTTCACAGCAGCAAAGATTGTCACAATATATCACAAGTGGCCTAGATATGCTTTCAACAATATGAAAGCCCGAAATCAAATTTTTCAGCCACATGGCTTGACAAGTAGCCTCATAGCAAGCAACATACTCTGCTTCCATGGTAGAAGTAGTCGTAAGCGTCTCTGCTTGACGCTTTTCCAAGAAATAGCTCCTCCCCGCCATCATAAAGATAAAGCCGGAAGTAGATTTTCGGTCGTCGGGGCAACCTCGCGAAATCGAATCGGAATAACCAAGTGACCTGAAGTTGATCGGACTTCTTATAGGTCAACATATAATCTTTGGTTCCCCGCAAATATCTCATGACCTTTTTACGGCTTTCCAATGACCCAAACTGGGTTGCTCAAGTATCTCCCTAAAGCATTTACAAAAAAAGCAATGTCGGGACGAGTACAAACTTGAGCATACATTAAACCGCCAACAATGAAGCATATGGGACCTTTTTCATTTCATTTATTTCTACATCATTTTGAGGACATTGAGATTTAGAGAATTTTTCTTCACCCTTTTGAACAGAAAAGCACATGGGGAGCAAGAATGCATGTTAAACCTTTTGAGGACCTTTTCAATATATCCTTTTTGAGACAATCCAAGAACACCACGTGACCTATCACGATAAATCTGGATGCCTAAAACAACGAAGCATCACCAAGGTCTTTCATATCAAAGTGGTCGCTCAACATGAGTTTTGTCTCGGTCCAGGATTTTAACACAACTGCTAGCAAGAAGTATATCATCAACATATAGAACGAGAATGATGAATCCACCCTCACAAGTCTTCAAGTAAACGCACCGATTTGAGGCATTTTCTTTGAAGCCAAGAGAAGTGACAACCTGATCAAACTTCAAATACCATTGTCCTGGAGGCCTGTTTCAGTCCATAAATAGACTTATTCAGCTTTGCAAACCAAGTGCTCTTTGCCTGTTTCAAGAAAACCTTCAAGCTGAACCATGTAAACATCTTGATGAAGGTCTCCATTCGGAAATGCCGTCTTCACATCCATCTCGGTGAAGTTCTAGATCAAAATGAGCTACCAAAGCCATGACAACTCGAAATGAATCTTTCGTGAGAGACTCGGTGAGAAGGTCTCCTTATAGTCAATGCCTTCTCTTTGGTTATAGCCTTTAGCTACTAATCCGGCTTTGTACCTTTCAACTTTACCATCCGGAGTACGCTTTGGTTTTGAAAACCCATTTGCATCCAACAGGTTTACAACCTATTGGCAATTCCTCCGGACTCCAAACACCATTATGAGACATAGACGACAACTCATCATGCATAGCATTCAGCCAATCGAAGCATGAGAGTTAGAAATTGCCTCCTCAAAGGTAATAGGATCATCATCATCATTGAGGTCAAACTCATGTTCCCGAAGATATACAACATAATCATCCGGTATGGAAGGTCTGCGCACTCTTTGAGATCGTCTCGGTGGAATTTCATCAACAATAAGATCATGTTCTTGTTCATCTACAAGCGGTGCTGCCACACCATCTTCATGTTGAAGATTCCGATCAATATCATCGAGTTGGAATCAAAACTTCGTAGGAAAAGGAACAGCTGGTATAGGAACAATGGTGCGATCTTCTTTAAGAGTAATCGATCGTGGTATATCACTCCCACTATCCAAGTCATCCTCAAAGAAAACCGCTCGATCGGATTCAACGACTCGCATAGAATGAGATGGACAATAGAATCGCTACCTCTGGAACCCACACAATAGCCAATAAAGAAGCCACTAACAGTCTTAAGATCAAGCTTCTTAGACTGAGGATTTTAAGGTCTAACTTCTGCCTTACAACCCCATACATGAAAATGTTTCAAACTCGGCTTCTTTCCACTCATGAGCTCATATGGAGTTTTTGGTTCAGACTTTCTGGGTACTTGATTTAGAATGTAGACAGCAGTTTTTAAGGCATCTCCCCAAAGAAAGTCTGGCAATGATGAATGGCTCAACATACATCTTACCATCTCCATAAGTGTGTGCGGTTACGCTCTCTCTGCAACTCCATTTTACTCGAGGAGTACCAGGCATAGTGTATTGAGCTTCAATACCGCATTCCTCAAGAAATCCGGCAAAAGGTCCCGGGTTTCTACCCGTCTCATTATATCTACCATAGAATTCTCCACCCTGTCGGATCTTACACATTTTATTTTCCTACCTGTTTTCAACTCCAGTGACCCTTTAAAGGATTTGAAAGCATCTAGAGAACTAGACTTTTCTTGCGGAAGATCTATCCATCCATATCTCGAGAAATCATCTATAAAGGTAATAAAATACCCATATCCACCCATGGCAGTGGGTGTAATAGGTCCACACAGTCGGTGTGAATCAACTGTAACACATCGTCACACCTATTTGCTGCTTTATTCCTAACCTTGGCAGTAAATTTGCCCTTGATGCAATCAACACATGTATCAAAATCGGAGAAGTCTAGATCATGGAGAATACCTTCCTTGACTAGCCTCTCAATACGGGGCCTAGAAATATGCCCCAAACGTCGATGCCATAACATAGAAGATTGTTCATTAATCCTATTGCGTTTGTTTCCAACAGCAGAATTAACAGACATGTCATGCAGATCTAACATATAAAGGCCATCACGTAAAATTCCTGAACCAACGGAAACAGAATCTGAATAAACAAGCAATTTCCCACTACCAAACTTAAAAGTGTAACCACATTTATCCAAAGCAGAAACAGAAATCAAGTTCCTTCTCATAGAAGGTGCATACACAGCATCTCTTAAAAGCAAATTATGTCCAGAAGGCAAAAGTAAAGAAACAATTCCAATGTCAATAACAGAAACTCCAGCTCCATCTCCCATTATAATCTTGGACTCAGCATCACTTGGTTTCCTCAGGCTTGTGAACCCCTGCAAGGAATTCACAACATGAATGGTTGCACCTGAATCTAACCACCAAGTATTTGGAGGAACATCAATGACATTGGATTCAAAGCATGTTAAAGCCAGGAATATACCTTGCTTCTCTTGTTTCTTTTTCAAGAAATAGCAATCCTCTACCTTGTGGCCATACTTCTTACAATATTTGCAGTTACCCTTGAAGAAACCTTTCTTAGCATGCAGATGCTGTTTTGCATTTTTTTCTTTCCCTTTTGATCTTTCTTCACAAACCTTGAGCCCGACTTAGAAGTTTGATTTGGATCGAGATGCAGCAAAATGAGCACTCGTGAGATTTACCCTTTCTAATGGAATCTTCTTCTTGTGTAACAATGGCAATCATCTCATCCACTGTCCATTCAGCCTTCCGAGTATTGTAAGAGGTCTTCATTACATCGAATTGTGAAGGAAGAGATTCAAGAACCCAGTAGATTAAAGTGCTTTCACCAATTTCCACTTTAAGAGATCTCGAGTTTGTTGTAATAGTGCATCGACTTCATGATATGCTCACGCACACCATCGACCCCATCATATTTGGTCTTGTCAAACAAGGAAAGATATTAACTTTTTCGAGCCTTCTCAAAAGTCATAAATTTCTCCCCAACAGACTTTCACGATATTCTTTAGCATTATTGGTCTCTCGTGATACTCGCCTCGATGGATTTCTCCATAGTGTACTTCATCACTTTCGTGCACACTCTATTAGAGTGTTCCCATTTCTCATAAGCAATCTTCTGTGCTGCAGTAGATTCATCAGTGAGAGCTGCTGGCTTGTCTTCCCTTAAGGCTAGATCCAAGTCAGCAATAGTTAAGTAGAGATCTAGAGACTCTTTCCAGTCCTCATAGTTTGTCCCATTCAGAGTTTTGACAGAATTTGGGAAGGAGGCTGATATAAAACAGAGAATAGGAATCATTAAGAGTTGAAGGCAATATGATTCCATATATATATATATATATATATATGTTCAGCCAATCTTGCCCATAATAGAAATTTCTTATTCATTAGAATTCCGCCTAAGGGTCCCGAATCATAATAAATAAGAAATACAATAAGAAGAATAATACAATGTACTGAACTTACATCACCAAAATTTCTAATACCGATAGGGTACTTGAAACCATAATTGACATAAGCTTAAGACAATAGTACAATGTATAATAACGAATTACATTAATAATAATACACCGATAGGGTATAATTATTATTAATATAATACCATACACATTAGAATAATTAATTGTTTAACAACACAAATTTTGTATAATTATACCCACGATAGGTGAGTTCATAACTATACAAAATATCAATAGTCATGCTACAATTATACATTAGAAAAAATATTTTGTATAACAAATGCAAAGCATAGAACACACAACTTAATTCACATAAAATATTCGCGAGGCGAGAGGTATCTCGCGAGGCGAATCTTGTGAAAAGTCAGCAACGTTTGGTCTTCTCGCGGGTACTCTGCGAGGCGAGTAAAGTGTTCATGAGGCGACCTCGAAACCTTTCATTTTCCTAGAACAAGTCAGCCTTCGGGGTCGCGAGGCGAGGAGCATGTTCGCGAGGCGACCCAGAGACCTTTCATTTTTCTAGAACAACACCCTTCGGGGTCGCGAGGCGAAACATGTCGCGGGGCGACCCGCAGAGGATGACAATTTCACTGCTCATTCGCTGGCTTCCAGATTCGCGAGGCGAACTCGGAATTCCAATTGCTGCTCGATGCCCGGAATCACGAGGCGAGCAAAACTCGCGGGCGATTGAACCAGCTTTCACGCAAAAGGGAAACGAAAAACATCGATTTCTCACGTTTTATTTAATGAAATCCAACGATTTTCGAGTATGTTACTCGAATAACATGTGAGAAGAAAATCCCTTAAACAATTTTCGAAATCATTGGCCGGAATCATAGTTTCAATTTTGAAGAACAAGCATGAAAACGAAAGTTGTTGAAGGAAAACTTACAATTTTCATATTGATATAACATGATATGAAAATCCCTAACAATTTTCGGAACAGCTATAACATGTATCTATCCATGGCTCACGATACCAATTGAAGGAAAACATATAATACTAAATACCATACAGATACAAATCATAGCATGTGATTCATGTTAATCAAAGTAAAGAGGAGGATTTCATACCTTGGAGATTCGCAGAATCCATCACACAGATCAAAGGATGAGAAGAAGATGAACAGGTTTCGAATCGTTGGAGAAGATGAGAGGTTACTCCTCTCTTTCTCGGTAGGTTTTGGTTACGTGTTCTTGATCGTAGTTAGAATGCCTAATGGGAGGCTATTCTTATAACCTACCACAGAGAGTAGGGACCTCTCAATGGGTTAATATTAGAAATGACCCATCCCATCATAGGGTCATTCTTTAGTAAATACCCAACAACTATTTTATCAATTGGTTACGTAATTAGGAATTAATATTATAACCGATATATTAATAATTTAATTATAATTTAATAACTAATTAATGCTAATCCACTGTTATACATATTAAAATTTAACATTCTCCCACTTGGATAGCATTAATCAATTATTAAAGAGAAATACCGATTCACGATCAAAGCACACGTTGACCCCCATTATAAGAAATACAAGCTTTAACAATGCGTAAATAGTATCCGATAGGAAGTAAATCATACATGCTAAAGACTCATATTTCACATAAAGATTGATGAATATAAAATTGCATATAATTAATAAAGAGAAATATGCAATTCAAAAGATGGTCCAAGCATCTTAAAATGCTATAAGAGATATGAAACCAAGAATGACGTCAATTTACATATCTCATAAAAACGATAATGGGCAAATAATGGTTTCGGACTCCCACTAATCCAATACATCAAAAGACTTAACTAAGCCCATATGAATTACATGATTCCGGAATATTCCAACAGTTAAGCCTTTGGTTAGTGGATCGACAAGCATGTTTCCTGTATCAATATGCTCAATACGAGTTGCGAAACTCCCCGAATCTTCTCTCTAACGAACAAATATTTCACATCAAAATGCTTAGTGCGAGAAGAGCTTCTATTGTTATGAGAGAAGTTCACAGCAGCGATATTGTCACAATATATCACAAGTGGCCTAGATATGCTTTCAACAATATGAAAGCCGGAAATCAAATTTTTCAGCCACATGGCTTGACAAGTAGCCTCATAGCAAGCAACATACTCTGCTTCCATGGTAGAAGTAGCTGTAAGCGTCTGTTTGACGCTTTTCCAAGAAATAGCTCCTCCGCCATCATAAAGATAAAGCCGGAAGTAGATTTTCTGGTCGTCAGGGCAACTCGCTAAATCGAATCGGAATAACCGGTGACACGAAGTTGATCGGACTTCTTATAGGTCAACATATAATCTTTGGTTCCCTCGCAAATATCTCATGACCTTTTTTACGGCTTTCCAATGACCCAAAACGGGTTGCTCAAGTATCTCCCTAAAGCATTTACGACCAAAAGCAATGTCGGGACGAGTACAAACTTGAGCATACATTAAACTCGCCAACAATGGAAGCATATGGGACCTTTTTCATTTCATTTATTTCTACATCATTTTGAGGACATTGAGATTTAGAGAATTTTTCTTCACCCTTTTGAACAAAAAGCACATGGGGAGCAAGAATGCATGTTAAACCTTTTGAGGACCTTTTCAATATATCCTTTTTGAGACAATCCAAGAACACCACGTGACCTATCACGATAAATCTGGATGCCTAAAACAACAGAAGCATCACCAAGGTCTTTCATATCAAAGTGGCTGCTCAACATGAGTTTTGTCTCAGTCGGGATTTTAACACAACTGCTAGCAAGAAGTATATCATCAACATATAGAACGAGAATGATGAATCCACCCTCACAAGTCTTCAAGTAAACGCACTGATCTGAGGCATTTTCTTTGAAGCCAAGAGAAGTGACAACCTGATCAAACTTCAAATACCATTGTCCTGGAGGCCTGTTTGATCCATAAATAGACTTATTCAGCTTGCAAACCAAGTGCTCTTTGCCTGTTTGAAGTAAAACCTTCAGGTGAACCATGTAAACATCTTGATGAAGGTCTCCATTCGTAAATGCCGTCTTCACATCCATCTCGGTGAAGTTCTAGATCAAAATGAGCTACCAAAGCCATGACAACTCGAAATGAATCTTTCAGAGAGACTGGTGAGAAGGTCTCCTTATAGTCAATGCCTTCTATTTGGTTATAGCCTTTAGCTACTAATGCGGCTTTGTACCTTTCAACTTTACCATCCGGAGTACGTTTGGTTTTGAAAACCCATTTGCATCCAACAGGTTTACAACCTATTGGCAATTCCTCCGGACTCCAAACACCATTATGAGACATAGACGACAACTCATCATGCATAGCATTCACCAATCGAAGCATGAGAGTTAGAAATTGCCTCCTCAAAGGTAATAGGATCATCATCATCATTGAGGTCAAACTCATGTTCCCGAAGATATACAACATAATCATCCGGTATGGAAGGTCTGCGCACTCTTTGAGATCGTCTCAGTGGAATCATCAACAATAAGATCATGTTCTTGTTCATCTACAAGCGGTCTTGCCACACCATCTTCATGTTGAAGATTCTCGATCAATATCATCACTGGAATCAAAACTTCGTAGGAAAAGGAACAGCTGGTATAGGAACAATGGTGCGATCTTCTTTAAGAGTAAGCGATCGTGGTATATCACTCCCACTATCCAAGTCATCCTCAAAGAAAACCGCCGATCGATTCAACGACTCGCATAGAATGAGATGGACAATAGAATCGCTACCTCTGGAACCCACACAATAGCCAATAAAGAAGCCACTAACAGTCTTAAGATCAAGCTTCTTAGACTCGAGGATTATAAGGTCTAACTTCGCCTTACAACCCCATACATGAAAATGTTTCAAACTCGGCTTCTTTCCACTCATGAGCTCATATGGAGTTTTTGGTACAGACTTGCTGGGTACTTGATTTAGAATGTAGACAGCAGTTTTTAAGGCATCTCCCCAAAGAAAGTCCGCAATGATGAATGGCTCAACATACATCTTACCATCTCCATAAGTGTGCGGTTACGCCTCTCTGCAACTCCATTTTACTCGGGAGTACCAGGCATAGTGTATTGAGCTTCAATACCGCATTCCTCAAGAAATGCAAAAAGGTCCCGGGTTTCTACCCGTCTCATTATATCTACCATAGAATTCTCCACCTCTGTCGGATCTTACACATTTTATTTTCCTACTGTTTTCAACTCAACAGCGACCTTAAAGGATTTGAAAGCATCTAGAGAACTAGACTTTTCTTGCAGAAGATCTATCCATCCATATCTCGAGAAATCATCTATAAAGGTAATAAAATACCCATATCCACCCATGGCAAAGTGGGTGTAATAGGTCCCACACAGTCGGTGTGAATGAATCAATCGTAACACATCGTCACACCTATTTGCCGCTTTATTCCTAACCTTGGCGAAAGAATTTGCCCTTGATGCAATCAACACATGTATCAAAATCGGAGAAGTCTAGATCATGGAGAATACCTTCCTTGACTAGCCTCTCAATACGGGGCCTAGAAATATGCCCCAAACGCCGATGCCATAACATAGAAGATTGTTCATTAATCCCTCTGCGTTTGTTTCCAACAAGAGAATTAATGACATGTCATGCAGATCTAACATATAAAGGCCATCACGTAAAATTCCCGAACCAACGGAAACAGAATCCGAATAAACAAGCAATTTCCCACTACCAAACTTAAAAGTGTAACCACATTTATCCAAAGCAGTAAACAGAAATCAAGTTCCTTCTCATAGAAGGTGCATACACAAAGATCTCTTAAAAGCAAATTATGTCCAGAAGGCAAAAGTAAAGAAACAATTCCAATGTCAATAACGGAAACTCCAGCTCCATCTCCCATTATAATCTTGGACTCAGCATCACTTGGTTTCCTCAAGCTTGTGAACCCCCGCAAGGAATTCACAACATGAATGGTTGCACCTGAATCTAAACACCAAGTATTTGGAGGAACAACAATGACATTGGATTCAAAGCATGTTAAAGACAGGAATATACCTTGCTTCTCTTGTTTCTTTTTCAAGAAATAGCAATCCTCTACCTTGTGGCCATACTTCTTACAATATTTGCAGTTACCCTTGAAGAAACCTTTCTTAGCATGCAGATGTCTTGTTTTGCATTTTTCTTCTTTCCTTTTGATCTTTCTTCACAAACCTTGAGCCCGACTTAGAAGTTTGATTTGGATCGAGATGCAGCAAAATGAGCACTGTGAGATTTACCCTTTCTAATGGAATCTTCTTCTTGTGTAACAATGGCAATCATCTCATCCACTTGTCCATTCAGCCTTCTGAGTATTGTAAGAGGTCTTCATTACATCGAATTGTGAAGGAAGAGATTCAAGAACCCGGTAGATTAAAGTGCTTTCACCAATTTCCACTTTAAGAGATCTCAGTTTGTTGTAATAGTGCATCAGCTTCATGATATGCTCACGCACACCACTGACCCCATCATATTTGGTCTTGTCAAACAAGGAAAGATATTGACTTTTCTGAGCCTTCTCAAAAGTCATAAATTTCTCCCCAACAGCTTTCTGATATTCTTTAGCATTATTGGTCTCGTGATACTCGCCCGATGGATTTCTCCATAGTGTACTTCATCACTTTCGTGCACACTCTATTAGAGTGTTCCCATTTCTCATAAGCAATCTTCTCGTGCTGCAGTAGATTCATCAGTGAGAGCTGCTGGCTTGTCTTCCTTAAGGCTAGATCCAAGTCAGCAATAGTTAAGTAGAGATCTAGAGACTCTTTCCAGTCCTCATAGTTTGTCCCATTCAGAGTTTTGACAGAATTTGGGAAGGAGGCTGATATAAAACAGAGAATAGGAATCATTAAGAGTTGAAGGCAATATGATTCCATATATATATATATATATATATATATATATATATATATATATATATATATATATATATATATATATGTTCAGCCAATCTTGCCCATAATAGAAATTTCTTATTCATTAGAATTCCGCCTAAGGGTCCCGAATCATAATAAATAAGAAATACAATAAGAAGAATAATACAATGTACTGAACTTACATCACCAAAATTTCTAATACCGATAGGGTACTTGAAACCATAATTGACATAAGCTTAAGACAATAGTACAATGTATAATAACGAATTACATTAATAATAATACACCGATAGGGTATAATTATTATTAATATAATACCATACACATTAGAATAATTAATTGTTTAACAACACAAATTTTGTATAATTATACCCACGATAGGTGAGTTCATAACTATACAAAATATCAATAGTCATGCTACAATTATACATTAGAAAAAATATTTTGTATAACAAATGCAAAGCATAGAACACACAACTTAATTCACATAAAATATTCACGAGGCGAGAGGTATCTCGCGAGGCGAATCTTGTGAAAAGTCAGCAACGTTTGGTCTTCTCGCGGTACTCGCGAGGCGAGTAAAGTGTTCGCGAGGCGACCCCGAAACCTTTCATTTTCCTAGAACAATCAGCCTTCGGGGTCGCGAGGCGAGGAGCATGTTCGCGAGGCGACCCGCAGACCTTTCATTTTTCTAGAACAGTCACCCTTCGGGGTCGCGAGGCGAGAAACATAATCAGGGGCGACCAGCAGAGGATGACAATTTCAGCATTCTGCTGGCTTCCAGATTCGCGAGGCGAGAATAATCTCGCGAGGTGAATCTGGAATTCCAACTGTTGCTGATGCCCAGAATCGCGAGGCGAGCAAAACTCGCGGGGCGATTGAACCAGTTTCACGCAAAAGGGAAACGAAAAACATCGATTTCTCACGTTTTATTTAATGAAATCCAACGATTTTCGAGTATGTTACTCGAATAACATGTGAGAAGAAAAGCCCTTAAACAATTTTCGAAATCATTGGCCAGAATCATAGTTTCGAATTTTGAAGAACAAGCATGAAAACGAAAGTTGTTGAAGGAAAACTTACAATTTTCATATTGATATAACATGATATGAAAATCCCTAACAATTTTCAGAACAGCTATAACATGTATCTATCCATGGCTCTGATACCAATTGAAGGAAAACATATAATACTAAATACCATACAGATACAAATCATAGCATGTGATTCATGTTAATCAAAGTAAAGAGGAGGATTTCATACCTTGGAGATTCGCAGAATCCATCACAGCAGATCAAAGGATGAGAAGAAGATGAACAGTTTCAGAATGTTGGAGAAGATGAGAGGGTTACTCCCTCTCTTTCTCAGTAGGTTTTGGTTCGTGTTATCGATTGTTAGAATGCCTAATGGGGAGGCTATTTTTATAACCTACCAGCAGAGAGTAGGGACCTCTCAATGGGTTAATATTAGAAATGACCCATCCCATCATAGGGTCATTCTTTAGTAAATACCCAACAACTATTTTATCAATTGGTTACGTAATTAGGAATTAATATTATAACTGATATATTAATAATTTAATTATAATTTAATAACTAATTAATGCTAATCCACTGTTATACATATTAAAATTTAACATTATATTTATTGTGCCACAAATATACCACTATCGATTGAAACCAAAATTAGGCAACATTTTCAAATGAAACCAAAAGCCAACTTCTTTTAGCCGATAGTGATAGCTAGTTTCCCACTTGAAATGTGATCCATTCACAACACTGATACTATTATTGAATGTAAGTTTTGTAAGATACCCAACAAAATCTTTTATCCAAAGTATTTATATTCTTAGAATCGAACCAATTTCCTAGATGCATCAACAAAAAGAAGCTTGGATATTTGGAAATGTACAAACACCCCACATTCCCACCTTTCACTAGTCATTCATACTTTTTTTTCCATTCTGGGGTTGACGTTTGAAAACTTAAGTTACATATAGTATTATTAGATAACTTTTTTTTGTAAAAAAATGTTTTACAAACAATTTTTAGTTTCAATTATCTAGATAACTGATAATTGTTAGTAAAAATTGTTGAGTTTCAATACAATACAAGAATTTGGATGAACTATTATATGTTCTCGCTCAGCGAGAGTATCTAGGAATTACAATTTCAGATATGACACCACTCTTGCAAGCCTCTTCATGCTAAGTGATGGTATTCCATGCTAAATGATGAACAACCCTGACAACATTCCTGCTAGGCGACGACAAATCCATGCTAAGCGATGAGTACCATATCACAACACAACAGATGAAAACGACAGCTCGAAAAGAGCCTGTAACCTCCGTCACTACTTAGTAATACATTTTTTTTAACAACCCATATAATTTGTTTTTTCAATTCAATTAATATCTCTGTTTGAATTGCTTATCTAAGTGTGTGTTTGGTTCCATTTTTAGAGGTACCAGAAGTGCTTCTGCACCTGTCAAACGTGATTCTGGTAATAAAAGAGGTGTTTGGCAATACGTTTGTGGAATCAATTTTGCATCCAGAATTGATTCTACCAGAAGCAGCTTGGAGTAGCTTCTGCTTTTCAATTGAAAAATTACACTAGGTTTTACATCAAACTTGCTTTCAAAGTAAAAACATCCAAACAAAAATTACTTTACTTCAAACTCAATTGTATTAAAATCAATTCTACAAAATCTATTCCATCCAAAATCACGTTTGTCAAACGTTCATCCAAACACACACTAACTCCAACTTGTTCAGCATGTCATTTCTATAAATACATCACAAAACAATAGTTGAAAATGACAACTTGAAAAGGGCCTGTAACAGTCGTCACTACTTAGTACTACTTTTTTACATGACAAAACCATGTAATTTGTTTTTTTATTCAATTAATATCACCATTTAAATTCTGTCTATGTGTGCGCGAGTGCGTGTGCATGCAGCGCGTGTGTTTATTTGTCACAAAATAGTCCTCTTCATCAGCCAGCCAAGCATAGAGTCCATCCATTCTCTCACCATCAAACCAGTCATTTTTCCCCATGATGGTCGACACCAAATGCCCTTTCAAATGCCAATGCATTGCAGAAGCCATTCCACCACGGCTTTTCCACAGTGCCCACCAACATCTGTCCAAATGGGAGTCACTCTCTCAAGTTTAAACCCATTTACTTTCAACTCATACCTCTTTTTAGACCTACTTGCACCCACCATTTTGCTATCTTAATTTGACAATTTAGTATGGATATTGACAACATTGGCAACCCACGACCACACAAGTCGTCGATCCTGGCAAGCATGTTCGTATGCGACTCTCCTCTTTTGGGAACTACCTTCCCCCACCCCAACGCATCTAGATATGATTCATTGTCTCCGCCATCGCGATTTCTTTTTTCAACCGTCATTCTTTGGTTCTCAAATTCATTAGCCATCAGTTACCATTCTAAGTTTATACTATCAATCACTAAAGAATGGAGTGGTGGAGGGTTGTTATACTAGAGGGTTAAAAAGATATAAGGGATAATGTAACTCCCCATTTTATTCATTAGTGTACGAGGAAAGGATTAAACATGTTTGAGAGCTTAATCTTGTTCCTTAGGTGTTAATGAGCTTATGCTTCAAGTTTAAGGTTAACCGGACTTCAAACGGAGTCAGAATGCATCGAAACGTGCAAAAACCGGCAACCAACATCAAAGCAGAACGCTCAAATGTGGTGTTTGGACGGTTGGGCGTTTTGTGGTTCCTTACATGTGGCAACCACGCGTCAATTGCATGGACACTTGGTGAACCGGGTTCAATGCTGTACCGTGGAAGGGACTCCATGGTAAAGTGTGAAATAACCAAAGTTAACACAAGAATGAGGGTTGAATTGTGTTTACCAACTTTATAGGAAACTTTGAAAATTATTTTCGTAGGCACAACAAGCAAAAATAAGACAACATTAGATGAGTGACACGTCTAATTTTGAGACAGAACACACAAGCATACAGAGAAGGGTAAAACAGAGATTGATATACACAATAATAACTCCCCAAGTTAAAAGCTTAAACAAATAATACTTAAGAAAATTAAAGAGATAAGGGAAGAGGAATATCACTCAAGAGTTTTATACTGGTTCACCCCAAAATTCAGAGGGCTACGTCCAGTTTTTTGGCAGCACCAAGTTTCCACTATAACTGATCATGTTACAATACAAGTATTCTTTTCACACCTAGCCTCTCCAGGCTCACACTCAAACAAGTATTCTTTTCTCACCTAGCCTCTTCAGGCTCAACACAGTAAGGGATAAAGGTTTTATGTAATTAATACAACTTGCAAATCTTCCAGATAACACTCAGATAATGAAATAAATATGAAGTGTGAAAGACTGCAAATTAATATCAAATGATTGAAGAAGTATTCAGTGAAATAATGAAGAAGTTAATGAAGTGAGTAAATGCTTCTTGCGTAGTATTCTTAATGATATTCAACTTCTTGTCTTCATCTTCATGGTTTGATCTATATAAAGACTTGAATCAATTTGATCCGTTAGGCACAGCTTCAAAAAATGTGTTCTTTGATTTGAGCTTCTGGGACGCCATTAATGCCAAATAGTCGTTCTATGTAAGAATTAAATGCTTAGGAACATTGAGCTTTGATAAGGTAGTCTAATAGTACACTTTGTTCTGAGCAGCTATTGTTTCAGAGTTACAGCAGCAGGCTTCTTGTACTTGCAACAGAGAACTTTTCTCTCTTCAGTGCAACACTCAGTTCACTTACTGGAAAGCACTTTTACTTTGTACTGAAACAGCTAAAAGGTTACTGCTGTGGTACATAGATTGCGTGTTTATTCCTTAAATCCTTGAAACAAACGTTCTTTAATCTTTATCCTTGGTGCTATTGTCCAGAGGTCTTCGAGATCCTTAAGGAAGGCATCTAATTTGAATAAGGTTGACTTGGACTTCCGTTCTGACATTCTGACACTTTAACAAATGTAGCAGTGTTAGAATTTTAGACGAGTGCTTGTTCAGTCCAGATTTAGATGGGTGAAAATGAGCCAAAACTCAGACGAGCGATGAAGTCATTTTCTAGACGAGTGATCCACTGAGTCTTCTTCAGACATATGCTTCTTGCCACGTCATCAAGTTAATCAGAATCTTGATGTAGCGTTGGTGGCATTTGTCGCACGCGCCAAAAAGGACGAGCGGGTTTGAAAGTGTAGTATAGTGCGACAACTCGGATGTCGTCTCTCAAGGATTCTGAGAATATTATCTTTCACAAAAATCAGTTTTGGGGGGGGTTGGATTGGAATGCAATTAAGAAACAAACAAAACAGAGCAATCAAAAACAGGCGGTTAAAAGGAGATTATCAATTATCAAACAACGATTAATCCCTTGTCAAGAATTCCCAACTATCCTTGGTTAATGTAAACCCAAGCCCTAAGCGATTCTAATCCCCTTTCAGTTATAGTAACAACTAACAACGTAATTGCTACTATGGATGCAAATTCCTATTCCCGAAATAACAAACGGGATTAAGTGCTCATGATCGAACGATCATGAATGAACACACGTGAATTAACAAACGCGATTATGTATAGGAAATTAACATCACTGAAACAAATCAATACAATATTACACACTCCTGAAATAACAAACAGAAATATGAAATATGGTATTGAAAAGGGAAAAGCAATTAAAATAGGGATTTACATAACCTCAAGTATATAGGATCCTCAAACAGTAGACTAATCCTAGGACTTAGTGCTCCATGGCAAGAACGAAATCGCAGAGAAAAATGTATATCAGAAAGTTGAAGTAGCAAAAGTCTCTACAAAATGTTCGCAATGAGCCTTTTATACAAATTCAGAGTCGGAAGGTTCGCGAGGCGAACAAACATTCGCGGGGCGAAATTCATGAACTGTCAGCAACCCTTGGCATTCTCGCGAGGCGAAGTGTCTCTCACGAGGCGAGGATATGAAGAGTTTCCTCCTTACGCCCGTGATGGCCATCAGGGCCTAATCGTGATGCTCTCTGACTTTCAGGTTCGCGAGGCGAGACTCTTCAGCTTCAAAACTGCCACGGCCATGACCTTCAACACGGGCAAGCCGTGATCGTCTCTGACTTTTTCAGGTTTGGAAGACTCGCGGGGCGAGACCTTATTCGCGAGGCGAACCAGAGACTTAGCAATTTCTTGGAACAGTCAGGCTTCTGGGTCGCGTGGCGAGCATGGCTTTCGCGGGGTGAATCCCCTGTTCTTTATTTTCTCAACTTCTACTTAACCTGAAAACAAGGAAATAAGCATAAGTGAATTATTTTGACTTAAAACTAGCTAAATTAACTTAAAACTACTCTAGAGCAAAAGCAAGGTATCAGAGCTGATATCATAATCAAATGAAAAATTTTAAACATAAGGCATAAGAAATATTATAAAACATAAATAGAACAGAGAGCCAAAATGTTGAAACTTCATATCATTTTATTAAGAGTCAAAAGAATTACAAGCGATATGGACATCACCGACTTGTACATTGCATGACTCAAAACAAAAAGAAATCTAAGTCCTAAGACCTAAGAACTAGAACCCCCTTGGCTTTTAAATAAAGCTTCCATCATTCTTTGCATTGCAGCTTGCTGAGCCAACATCTGAGCTTGAAAAGCAGCTTGTTGTTCTAAGGCAGCATCCTATCTTTGGACAGTTTGCAGACTTGAAGCCATTTCATCAAGTCTTGGATGAGCAGCAGGATCATAAGCAACCACTGGAGCAGATGAGTCCGTTGTAGCCAGAGCAGTTGCAGATGTAGATGGAGGAGGTGTAGAAGGCAGCTCTTCAACTTGAATGTTGTCCTCGGGCTGAGGATCTAGAAACACATTGGTTGAAAGAGCAGATACAATGTCATTGTTAGGATAGAATTCTTCAAGAAATCCATGAATTCTTTCATGGTGAAGAGGGGAATCAATAACAGAAAGAAGAAATTCATAAGATCTCCTAATGAGATTTATGGGAGTGATTGGGGTAGTTTGAGGAAAATTTAAGATAAAGAAGGGGAAAGCCATAAATAAAGGAGGTATAGTGTAAATAGAAGGTGGAAAGGGATAAATAGCAAAAGCTTGGCTACCTCTGGTTGGAATGGTTTTCTTCTCTTCTTCAGACAACCCAGAGCTAGATCCACATCTTCAGTAGATTTCTTTGATCTTGAGGAACTCATGATGAGTCTCAGTGGTGAACAACCTCTTTCTGTACTTGCACTTATGGTCATTCAGCTTGATGAGAGAGAATTTCTGATAAGTGGCAAGTTGATCACCTTCTGCTTTCCTTGCAGAACCATAGAGTTAGGCATCACCCTGATCTCTGTTGAAGGCTTCATGAAGATATGTGGATTGGGCATCCACCTTCCTGCATGCTTCTGTTTTCTGGCAAGCTTGACAAGTTGCCTTTCAGCTTCTAGAGAGCCAATGATATCTAAGTCTTTGCCATTCAGAAAATTGGAGCAGGATTCATTTATGACAGAGAAGGGAGTGGTTTTGGAAGAAGGGTGATAAGGAGATAGAGTGGCCATAGGGAGAGGGTTATGTCTAGTTTCAGAAAATAAGTCTGGAAAGACTATTCTCAGAGGGACTTGGTTTTGGTTTCTAATGTGGTTAGGGGTTTGTGGTTTAGGTGAGGGTGGAGGAGGAGTGGGATTGTCAAAGTATGCAAAGTCATTGACATCCTCAGTGTGAAGAGTGTCAATATGGTGAGATGACTGTGGTGTGGAAGGCTTGGATAGGTGAGGTTCTGTTTCAGACAGTTGTGCTTCTGATGTAGTAGGGTTAGGTTCATAAGTGTGAGGGTTAGCATTTTGTGGTTCAGAAACAGAAGGTTGAGGGATAGGTGATATGTGTGGTGGAGTTGGGATTTTTGGTGAAGCAGGTGGAGGAGTAGGAGCTTTCTGTTGTGGTTGTGGTGTTGGTGATAGTGTTTTCTGTGGTGGTAGTGTTGGTGCTCTTTGTGTTGAAGGTTGTGGAGTAGAAGTTGTTGTGGGTGTTGGCTATCTTTGTGGTGAGGGTGAGGATGATGGAGTTGGAAGTAGAACCAACTTCCTCTTGGTTACAGTGGTCCTCTTTTTCTTAGGGATCATAGTTTCTTCAGGTTGAGACTCCCCCCTCAGCTTGCACAGTTGTCTTCTTTTGGAACACCTTGTTGACACTAGGTGCATTAGGGATAGAGGCAGATGCAGCAGGTTCTGCAACCTTAGCAGGCTCAGCAGAGGGTTGAACACCAGGTTCAACAACCTGAGTGGGAAATTCATAAACATTATGAGAGTCAGAAGCTTCAGCAGATGCTTGAACAGATGACTCATCAATTTTCCTCATCTTTATCTGTAATTGAGGCCTTTCTTCTTCAATAGGCTCCACAAAAGGTTCTGCCTTGACATAAGGAATAGTAAGATGTTCTTCCACTTGAAAAAAGTGTGCGGCAAGTGATGATGAGGCTTCAGCAATTGGCTCAGTGGTGGGGGTCAGAGTAATCTTCATCAAAGACAGGGTCTTTGTAGTGATCTCTGTGCAGAGATTTACATGACAGGCTTGCCTCAAGTCCTTCAGCTTGTTTGACCTGAAGATCCTTGTCATGATCATCCCAAAATGATAGTCCTTATCCTTTCCTTTGACAACTTTCTCCATATGTCTAAAAATTAAATCAGTAATGTCTACTTTGATCTGAAGAATCAGGTGGTAGATAGCAAATTTTTCTATCTTGCTCACATGATTCCTAGATCCAGTCCTAGGCATTACACAATTAATTATAAGAACATGAAGAAATATTGCCTTAGGTGTCAGATACTTGGCGTCTGGAATTCTAGGTTTAGGAACTCCATACAGCACCAAGTTCACTTTGGCTTCTCCAACAGACTTCGGCCATTCCTTGTAATACCCAGCACCTTCACGTGGGCATCCAGTCCCTTCAGCAAGTGATTCAGGAGTGATGAAGACATGGTCATCACCCACATTTCCAGTGATCATGGAGGTGGTGTCATCCTTGGTGATTTTAGCAGTTCTCCAGAACTCCCTAACAAGAGCAGGGAAGACCAGTTCTTGAAGCTGGAAGAAAGGTAACCAACCAGCATGGGCGAGTTCAGGAAGAACGTCCAAACCCTTAGTTATGAATTCATCAAAATTAGGGACCTTTCCAGGGTGCACCTTCTTCAGTTCAGTGACAGGTATCTTGGTCTTCTCAGCCAGCGTTTCCAGAAGGCTCTTGGGTGCCATTGATTTGGAGAAGTAGAGTTTAGGGTTTTGGAGATGAAAGGTTTTGAGAGGTTGAAGACGAAGAGAAGTCAGAGAGAGGTTGTGAACAAAAGATTGTGAGTTAGAAATTTTAAAACGGCACGGGTTACTTTTGATAAAACGCTCGAGTGCTTTTTGCGTTGGAAACAAGGAGAAAGATTATTGCCATAAACAACAACATCTTTTGAAAGGATAGTTGTAAAAAAAATGAAACGTTTTTAAGAAAAAGGAGGGAAATTTTGCAATGTACACGTGTCTCAGTCAGGGTTAGCACTGAGTGCTTTTAGCCACGTCATCATACGCTTGGCTAAAGTAGACGAGTGAAGCATAGAGAAAATAGACGAGTCAAGCATATAAATTTAGACAAGTAAATTTTCAGACATATCAGCATACGCTCACTCAGACACATTATGCATATTAAGATTCCTTCTAATAAAAACATATCTATCTTCACATAGAGGTTTAGTAAAGATGTCTGCCCGCTGATACTCAGTGTTCACAAACTTAATTTCAAAAACACCTTTTTGCACATAATCTCTAATAAAATGATGCTTTATTTCTATATGCTTTGCTCTATAATGCTGTATGAGATTTTTAGACAAGTTGATAGCATTACTATTGTCACACCATACAGGTACATTATGCTCAAACATTGAATAATCCTCAAGTTGATATTTTACCCAAAGCAGTTGTGAACTACAACTTGCTACAGATATGTATTCAGCTTCAGTAGTTGAGAGAGTGGTGCTTTGCCTTTTGCTTGACCTGATCATATTTGCTCCAATGAAGTGGCATCCTCCACTGGTGCTTTTTCTATCAATTCTATCTCTAGCAAAATCAGCATCACAGAATCCAACAAACCTGAAATCTTCAGATGTCTTATATAATAGACCAAGGTTAGTGGTTCCAATTAAATATCTGAAAATTCTTTTAAGAGCCTTATGATGAGATTCGTTTGGATCTGATTGAAATCTAGCACATAGACAAACACTGAATTGAATATCAGGTCTGCTAGCAGTTAAGTATAGAAGAGATCCAATCATACCTCAGTAGACAATTTGATCTACCTTTTTACCTTCCTCATCCTTGTTTAGAATAACTGATGGATGCATAGGAGTACTCATAGGCTCTGAAATTTCCATCTTATACTTTTTCTGAAGCTCATTGATGTACTTTTGTTAATAGATATAGATTCCATCACTTTCCTGTTTTATTTGAAGACCAAGGAAGAACTTCAATTCTCCCATCATGTTCATCTCAAACTCATTCTGCATCAACTCAGAGAACTCTTTGCAGAGCTTTTCATTAGTAGCACCAAATATAATATCATCAACATAAATATTTACTACTATGAAATCTTTCTTTGAGCATTTCTTGAAAAGTGAGTATCTACTTTTCCTCTAATGAAATTATTTACCATCGGATATATGCTTAACCTATCATACCAAGCTCTAGGAGCTTGTTTTAGTCCATATAAAGCTCTCTTATGCTTATAGACATGGTGAGAATTTTCTGAATCCTCAAACCCAGGAGGTTGCTTGACATAAACTTCCTCCTCAATTATCCCATTTAGAAATTCACTTTTTGTTAAGTCTCTAAAATGTCTGTTGTGCATTTCCCCGAGTTTAGATGAAAACTAAATATTGGATAATGATTTAATTAACCTACGTATGGGTTGCTAACCTATCTACTTAGTGTGCAAATCAAAATAGTAAGACTCACCTGTCTGCCCACATAAATGACAACCTGTCTGGATAAGCAACAAGTCAACCTGTCTGCTGACTAGGATTATTGACTTTCTTCAAGAGAAGTCTCAACCTTTCTTCTGATAAGTCCCTACACTTATCTAAGGTTTCTCGATGAAGAACCAAAGACCAAAGAAGCTTTTGTAAGCTGTCCCCTCATATGTAAGACTCTGAAGGTCTCTCTCATTTAGTCTCACGCTTATCAAGAAAAGTCAGAAGTCATTATCACAAGCAACCTACGAAATCGGAAGTGAAGTCCAGTTAAAGAATGTTTCCAACATGCTTTAATCCCTAGTACTCCTGGTTATTACATGAAAAGGGAAATGTACTCAGCAAAGTACAAAAAGCACTCTGCACAACTCTGATATGGCTACTACACGATGCATAAAGCCATGACTCTTCTTGTTAGATTACAACCAACATTCTTATTGTATTAATGACTGCCCAGAATGGCTCTATTGCATTTAATGAAGTTCTGCTTGAATCCCACAATTGAAGGAATGTCTCTAACGGATCTTAAATGCTTGAAGGCTATAAATACAGAAGTCATTGAACATGAAGATACACAGAACTCACAGCATTAAAAGAGCCATTACTTTGCGCATTTATTTCTTCATTCTTTTAATCTGTATTCTTCAATCATTTGAAGTTATTACATAGTCTTTCCTAAGCTTACATTTTAAACCACTCTCTGAGTGTTAGTGAAAGAACTGTCTGTCTGATTGTACTTATGACAAACAAACTTCTCAACCAAACTTGAGTGAGCCTGAAGAGGCTAGGTGTGCTAAGAATACTTGTCTTTGTGCCTGAAGAGGCTAGGTGTGCAAATAATACTTGTCTTTGAGCCTGAAGAGGCTAGGTGTGCAAACAATACTTGGAGTCTGTAACCTGATCAATTATAGTGGATAAAACTTGGTGCTGCCAACGATTGGACGTAGCTCTTTGAGTTGAAGAGTGAACCAGGATAAATAGCTGTGTTAATCTCTATCCCTTAAACTCTTTAGTTGCTTTGATTATTATATCCGCTTTCTAACTAAGGGGTTAAAGTGTGATCTTTTAAATCAGTTTTCAAGTTGTGTGCTTGCTTGCTTCTCTGTTGAAATCTCATCAGACAGGTCACCTGTCTACTGAGTTTTTCTCACTCGTCTGAACTTAACTTCTGTATACGAAAAATTTTCAACTTTGTTTTAAATTCTGATAAACACAATTCAACCCCCCTTCTCGTGTTTATAGTTGTCTATTTCTGTTGGTATCAGAGCTCAGCCTCTGGGTTGAGCATCTAACGAGTGTAGAGGTAAAGGTCCTGAAGAATAGACATGACCGGCTGGAGCTAGTTCAAGTGGAAGTCACCAGACTGAGGTAACTTCCCTAACTAGACCTCCATTCTTCAATGGAGAAAACTACAACTATTGGAAAGATAGATTTCAATGGTTCATTCTATCTACAAACTCTGATCTCTGGGATGTCATTACTGATGGTCCAGTTATTCCTAAAAATGAGGACAACACTGACAAGCCAAAAGCTCAGTGGACCCTTGCAGACACAAAATGGGAGCTGAACTACAAAGCCAGATACAACATCATCTGTGCTCTCAGTCCTGAAGAATTTGGGAAAGTTTGTGCATGTGATCCTGCTAAAGAAATATGGGATACTTTAGCTGTCACACATGAAGGAACAACCAAAGTTAAAGAATCGAAAATTACCATACTTCTCAGAAAGTATGAACTGTTTGTCATGGAGGAAGGAGAATATGTTGCTCAGATGATAGGAAGATTCCAAACTATCATCAATAGTCTAAAATCTCTTGGAAAAATTTACACTAATGCTGAGAAGGTTGGAAAGATTCTGAGAAGTCTACCTAAGCAGTGGAGACCTTTGGTCACTGCTAACTTTCAAGCAAAGGATCTCACTACCTTGACTATGGATGAACTTCTTGGAACACTCACTGCTCATGAGCAAGAACTTGGAGATGAAGTTACAACAAGGAAGGGCAAGTAAATTGCTCTGAAGGATGATCAAAAGTCAGCAAAAGCCTCCAAGGCTCTGAAGGCAGATGAGTCATCCAGTGATGATGACCTATCTGAACACGAGGATTCTGAAAGTGACGAAGAATTGTCTCTCCTAACCTAGAAGATAAAGCTTCTCTTACAGAAAAATAAGTTCAGAAAGGATAAGCCATTCAGAAGGTTTAACAAGGACAAGAACTTCTAAGAATCGACCTCAACAGACAAGAGCTCAATTGTCTGCAATGAGTGCAAGAAGCCTGGTCACATCAAAGCTGAATGTCCTCAACTCAAGAAAGCCCCTTTTTAGAAGTTCTTCAAAAAGAAGAAGAAATGAATGATGGCTACTTGGGAAGACTTGGAGTCAACATCATCTGATGAAGAAACAGAGGAGGAAGTTAATCTCTGTTCGATGGCCAACGCTGACTCAGATTCAGATGATGAGGTACATCCTGACTATGAAGAATTACTTGATGCCTATGAGGAGTTGCTGGAGGAATCCAACTGCTTATCTATGACCTTCAAATCCCTCAAGAGAGAGTATGTAAAGCTCATGGGTGAGCATAAGCAGAAATCTCAAGAGTGTGAGAAGCTGACCCAAGAGAACAGTGAGCTGAAGACTGAAAAGTCTAATGAAGCTAAGATCTCAAGTGAAACATCACAAATTGAAGAAGTTGAAAAACTTCAACGGAAAGTGGTAGAGCTCACTTCTGATCTTGCCAAATTTGTTAATGGTAGAGATAATCTAACTAAGCTGCTTGGCTGTAAGAGGCACTCCCTTAACAAAGAAGGTATTGGATATGTCCATCAGACACATCATAAAGTATCAACTAAAACTTCAAATGTATCTATTAAGTCAACAATAATTAAATCCATACACGTCTCAGAACTCTCGTGGAAAAACTGGACATGTTATGTCTAAGTGTATCCATAAGAAGAGAAGGAAGTCTTCACAGACTCCTAGAACTAACAGAAAAGGACCTAGAAAACTATGGGTACCTAAAGATCAACTAATTTTTGTTGCAGATGTCCTTAATAGGACAAAGAAAACATCACTGATGGTACCTGGACAGTGGTTGCTCGAGACACATGATAGGAGAAAGGTTTATGTTCCTAGACCTCCAACTTAAGAAAGGAGGACATGTTGCCTTTGGAGGCAATCAGAAAAGGAAGGTTACAAGCATTGGTACTATTGGTGGTAAACCTCCTCTTCCCTCTCTAATGTTCTTATGGTTGAAGGATTATGACACAATTTGCTTAGCATAAGTCAATTATTTGACAGTGGATTTGATGTTTCTTTTACCAAGGATTTATGCATAGTTAAAGACTATAGTGGCAGAATCCTCTTTTCAGCTAAAAGGCACCAAAATCTATATAAGATTGAACTGAATGATCTCTTAGATCAAAGTATAACCTGTCTGATGTCTAATGAGAATGAAAGATGGTTATGGCATAAGAAACTAGGACATTCTAGTATGAAACTAATTTCCAAATTGAAAAAGGATAACCTTGTGAGATGATTACCTGATATTATTTTTAAGAAAGATGTCTTGTGTGATGCATGTCAGAGAGGTAAACAGATAAAATCAAGTTTCAAATCTAAAATCAAGTATCTTCCTATAGACCTCTTCAGTTGTTACACATGAATCTGTTTGGACCAGTTAGTGTTGCTAGCCTGGCTGGAAGAAAATATGGATTTGTCATTGTTGATGACTATTCTAGATTTACCTGGGTACTCTTCCCGAGCCACAAAGATGAGCCTTTTAAGGCTTTCTCAGTATTCTGCAAAAGAGTACAAAATGAGCAGGGTTTCTGTATTTCTACCCTTAGAAGTGATCACGGGGGAGAATTTGAAAATGAGCAGTTTAGACAGTTATGTGAGGAGAATGGGATCTCTCACAATTTCTCAGTACCTAGAACTCCTCAGCAAAATGGAGTAGTTGAGAGAGAGAACAAATTTCTGCAAGAAATGACTAGATCTATGCTCAATGAGAATAATCTCCCTAAGTATTTCCAGGAAGAAGTAGTAAACACTGCATGTTATGTACAAAACAGAATACTTGTTAGGCCCTTTCTAAAGAAGACTCCTTATGAATTGTGGAAAGGTAAAATCCCCAAAATATCTTATTTTCATGCATTTGGATGTGAATGCTTCATTCTGAATACTAAAGATCAACTTGGAAAGTTTGATTCAAAAGTAGATAAAGGTATATTTGTAGGATATTCTGAAATGTCTAAAGCCTTTAGAATTTATAATTCCAGAACTTCTGTTATTGAAGAATCTGTTTATGTTAAATTCAATGATGGATTAAAGACTGATAGGGAGCTATCAAACCTAGAAGATGAACTTGCAGGTCTTGATATAAACAGGCCAGAAATTCAACAACCAGATCTGACCAAGATAGAACCTGTGTTTGAGCCTAACAGACAAGTGGAGCAGACAAGTCAGAAGACAGGTCAACAGACTAGTCAGCAGACAAGCCAAGATCTTCATGATGATCTCAAAAGGGATTGGAAGTTCAACACTCATTATCCTAAGGATCTTATTATTGGAAATCCCTCTGAAGGAGTAAGAACCATATCCACTTTAAGAGAATCAAGCAATGTGGCCTTTATGTCAAAAATAGAGCCAAAGCGCATTGAAGAAGCTCTTGAGGATGAAAGCTGGATTCTTGCCATGCAAGAAGAACTCAACCATTTTATCAGAAATGATGTCTGGACACTTGTCTCTAAGCCCAAAAACAAATCTGTCATCGAAACGCGATGGGTGTTCAGAAACAAATTGGATGAAGATGGCAGAGTTGTTAGGAATAAGGCATGGTTAGTAGTGCAAGGCTATAACCAACAAGAAGGTATTGATTATACTGAAACCTTTGCATCTGTAGCTAGAATAGAAGCTATACGTATATTAATGTCATATGCTGCACAACACCAAATCACTCTTTTTCAAATGGATGTGAAAAGTGGTTTCCTAAATGGTATAATTGAAGAAGAAGTGTATGTCCCTGGTTTTGAGGATAATGATAATTCAGATCATGCTTTCAAACTTAAAAAGGCACTATATGGTTTGAAACAAGAACCTAGAGCATGGTATGATAGTCTTAATTCTTTTCTCATGCAAAATGGTTTTACTAGAGGACAAGTAGATACCACCTTGTTTAAGAAAAGCTCTAAAGAGAACTTTATTATAGTCCAAATATATGTTGATGATATTATTTTTGGAGCAACTAATGAAAAGATGTGCAAGGAATTTTCCAAGCTAATGCAAGCTGAATTTGAGATGAGCATGAAGGGAGAATTGAAGTTCTTCCTTGGATTACAAATTAAGCAGACAAGTGATGGAATTTACATTCATCAACAAAAGTATACCAAGGAGATACTCAAGAAGTACAAAATGGAAAATGCCAAGCTCATGAAAACTCCCATGCAACCAAATGCAAAACTAAGCAAAGATGATGAAAGTAAAAAAGGTAGACCAAACTGTCTACAGAGGTATGATTGGCTCTCTATTATACTTAACTTCAAGCATACCTGACATTCAATTTAGTGTCTGTATGTGTGCTAGATTCCAATATGACCCAAGAGAATCTCATCTTAAAGCTGTTAAAAGAATATTTAGATACTTGCTTGGGACTACTAATCTTGGTTTGTTGTATCTAAGATCAAAAGAATACAGATTAGTTGGATTCTGTGATGCTGATTTTGCTGGAGACAGAATAGAAAGAAAAAGCACTAGTGGAGGATGTCACTTCATTGGAGCAAGCTTAGTCTCCTAGTAAAGCAAGAGACAGACAACCATTGCTCTTTCTAATGCTGAAACAGAATACATTTCAGCTGCTAGCTGCTGCTCTCAACTCTTATGGGTAAAACATCACCTTGAGGATTACTCTATTTATGAGCATAACATATATGTATGGTGTGATAACTCTAGTGCTATATGCTTAACTAAAAATCCAATTCAGCATTCTAAGGCAAAGCATATTGAAATCAAATATCATTTTATAAGAGATTATGTTCGGAAAGGTATCTTTGATATAAAGTTTGTTAAACCTGAAAATCAATGGGCTGATATATTCACTAAACCATGAGCAGAAGAAAGGTTCTTGTTTATTATAGATAATCTAAACATGAACTGTATTGTTGAATGACATGTCTGAATGTTAACATGTCTATGCTATCTACAGCTGTCTGTGTTACCTGTCTGACTCTACCGAGTCACTATGATAGAACTCAACAGTTTTTGTTGAAATGGTTATTAATTATTTAATGCCATTTATTAATCTGAAGCTAATCATGTGCATGCCAGATTTTAATCTCGAAACCACATTTTCATTATGTCTTAAGTGGGCGCTACAGTTCCTGACATAAATCATGTCGTTTTAGAATTAAAAATATATCATTTCTCTCTCCTGCCTTTATTGCTATAAAAGGCAAAGAATTAGAAAGGTTTAACCTTTATGATTTCAAACTCTTTAACTCTCTCCATCATCATCTTCTCCTCTTTGAAAGCCCTTTATCTTCCAAAAAACCCTAGAAACCTTTCTCTCAGAAATGGCACCGTTAAAGCATCTCTCGTCGAAAGAAATTGCTGAGAAATACAACCTGAAAGTTGCTGATGTGGAAAAAATTCTACCTGGCAAGACTGTTGATCTTCAACAGATAAAGAAATGGGGTATGGATGTCACTGAGGAGTTGAAATACTCCAAGTGGACTTTTTTCTTTGACATCAAAGAGCTTGTTCATCCCAAGCTTGTCAAAGAATTTTGGTCAAATGTTGTGGTCATCACCAGCAAATTCAATGGAACCAAGAGGGCTCAAATGATGGATAAAACGCTTCACTTTCCCATAAGTTCTCTGGAGCTGGTTACAAAATGCCCTAGGATTGGAGATGCTTTCAAACTTGAGTGGGAAGAACAGCTGGGAATCGAGAATGTCAACATCGCTATCTATGGCGTTCCCAATCCTGAGAACCCTAAGCCTGTACACATGGTGACTAAGTGCAGATTATTGCACAAGTTGTTCTTTGGAGTGCGTGATGCTTAGGAAAGGCTCACGTGACAAGTGTGACCAAGATGGACAGATTTGCTCTGTACCACTTGATTCACAAAATCAAGGTGGACATCAACGATCTCATCTACATGTACCTTGAAACTCTGATCAAGAGGACCAACATGCAGACCTATCCCTATGGGATGCTGTTGACAAGGGTCTTCAAGAACAAGTTGTTTGTTCCCAGTGATGCCAATTTCGTAGACATGTCACTTCCCCTTGATAGGAAGATCTTGTCTATGACGAACATTGAAGGCATCCCTCTGAAGGATGAGGATGATGATAAGAAGAAAAAGAAGAAGAGGCCTGCTGCTGAGCCAGAGCAGAAGGAGGAACCAGTGGTTTCCACTGATGAATCAGAGGTTCCTATCTTTAAAAGAATCTGGAATCCTCTGGAAAGGTGGCCAGACAAGACCAGAGACCTGAGTTGGAGAAACCTTCAGTCTCTGAAGAAACCGCTGAAACAGTTGAGCCTCTAAGGTTCAAGCTGAAGAAACCCTCTCCCAAGAGGAAGACAAGTGAAGATGAGGAATCCATTGCTGCATCTGCACAACCCAGCAAGAAAAGAAGGCTGGTGAAGACCTTTGCCAAGGTCAGACAACTGGAGTCTGAACCTAGTAAATAAGAAGTATCTGCTTAGGGGGAGCAGACAACTCTACCCATGGAGGAACCCAAGGAGAAGAAGCCTCTTGATTTGTGAATCATTCCCAGAAAAAGAAGGCCAGGCTACTCAATGCCAATGGTGGCTTATGCTGAAAGGAAAGAAATTCCTGCAGAAGGACCCTCTGCAGAAGTTGAAGTCTTTGCTTTGCCGCTGCTTTGACCGACTGTCAGTGGGACTCAGACAGTTGTTCACCCTGAAGTTGACACCGTGTCTTCTTCTAAGAAGAAGTTGAAGCTATCTGAGGATCAGATAATTCTTTCTTCTATCCCCTATGTACCATCTTCTCCCTCTCACCAAGGTATCCACAACTCTTCTATTTCTTCTCCATCCGCTCCGTTTGTTCAACCTTTATCAGTTGCCTCTCCCTTTCCCTCATATGTATCCTCTTATCAAACCCAAACATCATCATATGATGTTGTGTCTGATATATGTTAGTACACAGTTGTTCACAGGGACTCAACTTCCAAAGAACAATTTGGCATATCATCGAGTCTGTTTGTGTGTGATCTGCAATATCTGATGATTGCAAGTTTTTCTCATCTAACCGTCATCCCTTCTCCTCCACCTAATATCCTTAACCCTTGTAGGGAGATTTTCTTTTACCCCCCTATTGTTTTGTTCATTAGAACATTGTCTGGAACTCACTATCCTACCTCTATTGTAATGTTACCACGTAGGTCTAGATATTTCTTTCTTTTAGTAACATGATCAAACTTCTTTTTATGTCATATAGATTCCTTGTTACCTAAACCTCCATCAGTCTTAGTCCAACAACTTATTCCCCCTCTTTTACAAATAACTATCACCCGTCTGTCTCTGTCTGAGAGAATTTCCTATATATTTTCTTCTCCTGATACTGACTTTGTCAGAATCATTCCCATGTTTAAGTTAGCTTTTCTTCCATTCTTTTATTATCAAACCCTTCATCAACTCATCTTTCCTCGTATTACCTCACCCTTCTCTGTACCCAAGGCACCACCAATTTTAGCTCTGCCCTGGTACTCAAACCTGTATGTTTCTTCAACCATATTACTTCAAGCTCAGCTGACAGCACTCAGAAGACAATTGGATGAAGAAAGGCATGCGAGACTACTGTTGCAGCAAAGAGTTGACTCTCTGTTTTTATTGCTTAGTCAACCTAGGTAGTTTATGTTGTAAAAATCTGCCCTGTACCTGAAAATGCTTATGATGAATAAAAATCAATGTTCCTTTATCATGTATCTTCTCTGTTCTTTTTCTTTATCTGTATATTCCTTTTTTTGTTGTTGACAAAAGGGGGAGAAAGTAATGAAGATGATTATGTAAGTTATGTAGATAATTATGTTTTGATTTGATGGAACTGGAAGTAAGTAAGATAATACGAGTAAGATATGACTAAGTTAAAATAACACTTGTCTTTAAAATTAAATCTATGATCATATATCTTACTCTATCTATGTTAAGTGAACTTAAGTGCACCTGTCTGCACATCCTGTCTGGTTAAGAAAATTTCAACTTGTCTGATCTGTGTTACTTTTTCTGTTGATATTTTCTAAGGTTCATTAAATCATCTTAATGTTTGTCACCATCAAAAAGGGGGAGATTGTTAAGTCTCTAAAATGTCCGTTGTGCATTTCCCTGAGTTTTGATGAAAACTAAACATTGGATAATGATTTAATTAACCTACTGATTGGTTGCTAACCTGTCTACTTAGTGTGCAGATCAAAATAGTAAGACTCACTTTGTCTCGCCCACATAAATGGCAACTTGATCCGGATAAGCAACAAGTAGTCTGCTGACTAGGATTATTGACTTTCTTCAAGATAAGTCTCAACCTTTCTTCTGATAAGTCCCTACACTTATCTAAGGTTTCTCGATGAAGAACCAAAGACCAAAAAAACTTTTGGAAGTTGTCCCCTCATATGTAAGACTCTGAAGGTCTCTCTCACTTAGTCTCACGCTTATCAAGAAAAGTCAGAAGTTATTCTCACAAGCAACCTACGAAATCAGAAGTGAAGTCCAGTTAAAGAATGTTTCCAACATGCTTTAGTCCCTAGTACTCCTGGTTATTACACGAAAAAGGAAATGTACTCAGCAAAGTACAAAAAGCACTATGCACAACTCTAATATTGCTACTACACGATGCATAAAGCCATGGCTCTTAATGTTAGAGTATAACCAACGTTCTTATTGCATTAATGGCTGCCCAGAACGACTCTATTGCATTTAAGGAAGTTCTGCTTGAAGCCCACAACTGAAGGAATGTCTCTAATGGATCTTAAATGCTTGAAGATTATAAATACATAAGTCATTGAAGATGAAGATACACAGAACTCACAGCATTAAAAGAGCCATTACTCTGCGCATTTATTTCTTCATTCTTTCAATATGTATTCTTCAATCATTTGAAGTTATTACACAGTCTTTCCTAAGCTTACATTTTAAACCACTCTCTGAGTGTTAGTGAAAGAACTGTCTGTCTGATTGTACTTATTACAAACAAACTTCTCAACCAAACTTGAGTGAACCCGAAGAGGCTAGGTGTGCAAAGAATACTTATCTTTGAGCCTGAAGAGGCTAGATGTGAAAAGAATACTTGTCTTTGAGCCTGAAGAGGCTAGGCGTGCAAACAATACTTGGAGTCTGTAACCTAATCAGTTATAGTGGATAAAACTTGGTGCTGCCAAGGACTGGACGTAGCTCTTTGTGTTGAATTGAAGAGTGAACCGGGATAAATAGCTGTGTTAATCTCTCTTCCCTTAAACTCTTTAGTTGCTTTGATTATTATATTTGCTTTCTAATTAAGGGGTTAAAGTGTGATCTTTTAAATCAGTTTCCAAGGTTTGTGCTTGCTTGCTTCTCTGTTGAAATCTCATCAGACAGGTCACCTGTCTGTACTGAGTTTTTCTCACTCGTTTGAACCTAGCTTTTGTATGCGAAAACTTTTCAACTTTGTTTTAAATTCTGATAAACACAATTCAACCCCCCTTCTCGTGTTTATAGTTGTCTATTTCATTTTTAACATCCATTTGATAGAAAGATATATCATGTTGTCCAACATAAGGCATGAGAATTCAAATTGCTTCTAATCTAGCTACAGGTGCAAATGTTTCAGTGAAATCAATACCTTCCTGTTGATTATACCCTTGAGCAACTAGTCTTGCTTTGTTTCTATCCACTATTCCATCTTCATCCAGTTTGTTTCTAAATACCCATCTGGTTCCAATAACAGATTTATCTTTGGGTTTAGAAACTACAGTCCAAACATCATTTCTCTTGAATTGATTCAATTCTTCTTGCATGGCTAGAATCCAGCTTTCATCTTGTAAGGCTTCTTCAATCTTTTTGGGTTCCAAAGGGTGCCCTAGACCCTAATTGTTGTCAAAGAGCCTACGGTGACTAAACCCTTAATAAACTGGTTTTTAAAAATGTGTACGAGGGTTTAGTAATGGAACACTTATCGACGATAGGGCGAAACCCTAGGTATACGTTAGCAAGTTATAACTAAAAAATGGAAAATACACCCGAAGGTGTAGCTTGATAACGTACACTGTAATGCCCTTCGTTACATTAGTGATCCCAAGATAAAATCAATAAAATATCCTTTAAAACATTTAATTAAAACATATATCTCATAACGAAAAATTAGAAAAAACATTAAAGTCTGAAAATGCCTCATATTAAATAATATAGTATTAAATTATCCATGTAATGAATATAGATATAAATAAATAAATAATTAATTAAATCAAAAGCCTCAAAACTGGGCGTCTAACTACAATCCCAACGATAAATAATTGCGTCTAGCCACATACGGCTCCTTATTTAAGAACAGACTAACCAAACTAGAAAGATTATCTAATGGTGTCCACTAAGTCTTCACGACTCTTCAGCCTCAACGACGTCCTCCTCGTACTCTGAAAACAATGCTTAATAATGAGATATAAAATCCCAGTGAACAACAATACAGTTTTATAAAAACATTTTCGAAAATAGCATTGTTCTCAGCCGGTGCGGTAACCGGAAAAACTGTCTTTGGTACCCGCTAATTTTTCAAAATAATATATATAAAGAGAATACTTTAACATTAATAATAAACTCATCTCAATACATCACATTTCATATACCAGATAAATTCAAGTTTAATCCGAGCGGTCCGAAGATCTCCTAATTAAATTGGCTTCTTGCCGGCATGCCATATATTCACACATCACACGACAATGGCGTCCCATTGCCCACCCCTACTCACGAGGAGTGTTTCGATGTCACCCTCCTGTCGGGGACATTTCCATTTCGATACCTCCCATGTGCACATGGTGGTATTTCTCATTTTTCGACACCCCAACTTGTGGCGGTGTTACTTTCGATACTCCTTATTAGGTAGTATTACTTATTTTCGACATCCCAATTATATGGGGATGTTACTTTCGATACCCCATTACGGTGGTATTACTTTTCAATACCCCTATCATAGGTGGTATTACAGCAAACATCATACAAATCATCATCATATATTATATTAATCATAAACATCCAGACAAACAATTACATCATTACATCAATTTAACAACTATCCCCTTTTTGTGAAGAACCATTTAACAAAACAAACAAACAAACAAAAATAAAAATAAAAAGGGAAAAGATAGATCATGACCAATTTCCACTTCCTGGTTAAAAATTCCGTTCCCTATGTAAATAGAGATACAACAATTGAAATATCATATTATAAATCTAAAACCACCGTGAAACACATAAAAATACCATAGAGAGGGTTCATAAGAGTATTATTTTTCACATCTTGAAGACCTCCAAAATGCTCTAGAGATTATTCACGATAAAAGATAGTGCTTCTCTAAAAATTCTTCTCCCGTTCACTGATGTTTTTGGATCCGTGTGTTGTAATGTGTGCACTGCCAGAAACGAAGGCCACTCCCTTGTGGCGCTAGTTAGCGCAGTAGACTGTATATATATATATATATATATATATATATATATATATATATATATATATATATATATATAAATAGGCTTTCTAGGTTTCTTTTTTTTTTTTAATATTTATTTTCTTTCCTTTTTTGTTTTTACTTTGCCAAAAGTCAAGGTCGATGACTTCCTTGGGGCTCCCTTTGACGCCACTCATGCCTATATATAAATATATATATATATATATATATATATATATATATATATATATATATATATATATATATATATATATATATATATATATATATTAATTTTGCATTTTTTTTTCTTAGTTGGGTAATTTCAATAAATCCTTGTATTATCACTTCTTTACACTAAGTCTCCCATTTATATTTTATTTGCACTACATTTTTTAATAATTCTAATATTTTATCTGCACTATACTTTTTAAATTAATTATATTAGAATTTTAGGATGTTACATTTTCTCCCCTCCTTAAAGAATTTCGTCCCCGAAATTCGTCTCATACTCACGCACTCATTTTAACATGTGACATATTCAAACGTAAAGATTACCGTACCTTAAATAATAAAATCTGGGTATTGATGAACGATGTCCTCCTCCATCTCCCAAGTGACTTCCTCAGGAGTCAATCCGTCCCATAACACTTTCACCAATGGAATCGCCTTGTTCCTTAGAGTCTTAGTGCTCTTGTCCAGGATTTGACTAGGTTTTGGCTTATAGATCAAATTATCCTTCAATTGTACAGACTTAGGAGCTATCACATGAGATTCATCAGGCAGATATTTTCTGAGTTGTGACACATGGAAAACATTATGAAGGTTCGCCAACTGTGGCGGAAGAGCCAATTGATAAGCAACAGGCCCGACCCTTTTAAGGATTTGGAAAGGTCCCATGAAACGAAGATTTAGCTTGCGGACTTTCATCGACCTCCCTACCCCCGCCTTAGGAGTGACTCTCAAAAATACATGCTCACTTTCCTGAAATTCTAGAGGCTTTCTCCTTTTGTCGGCGTAGCTCTTTTGTCTACTTTGCGCCGTGCGCATCTTCTCCCTAATCCTCTTGATTCTCTCAGAGGTTTCCTGGACCAATTCGGGTCCTATCAAGGTTTTCTCACCTACCTCACACCAACATAAAGGGGACCTACACTTCCTCCCATATAGGGCCTCATAGGGTGCCATGCCTATACTAGCGTGATAACTATTGTTATACACAAACTCAATGAGAGGTAGGAATCTATCCCAACTCCCTCCTTCATCCAAGACACACGCTCTAAGCATGTCCTCAAGGGTCTGAATGGTACGCTCTGACTGACCATCCGTTTGGGGATGATAGGCTGTTCTAAGGTTCAACTTAGTCCCAAAGGCCTGCTGAAAAGCTCTCCAAAATCTAGAGGTAAACCTCGGGTCTCTATCTGACACTATGGAGGTGGGTATCCCATGAAGTCTGACTATTTCCTTGATATAAAGGTAGGGCAACTTGTCTAAGCTATAGGTTGCCTTAATTGGCAAGAAGTGAGCAGACTTGGTCAATCTATCCACAATTACCCATATGGCATCTAAACCCAAACGAGTCCTATGTAGCCCCATCACAAAATCCATAGAAATCCTCTCCCACTTCCATTGAGGAATTTCTAAAGGCTGTAACAAACCCGAAGGTTTCTGATGTTCTATCTTAACCTTTTGGCATACTAAACACTTGGCTACAAAGCTAGCCACATCCCGTTTCATTCCTGGCCACCAATACATCTTCTTTAGATCTTGGTACATCTTGGTTATCCCTGGATGTATGGTGAACTTCCCCTTATGCGCTTCCTCTAGAACTTTCTCTCTGAGGCTCCCCTCCTTAGGAACAACGATTTTATTCTTAAACAACACTAGACCATCAGTAGACAACACATAATTCTCTTGATCTAAAAGAGATTGTAACTCCTGGTCTAAAAGCTGTTCTCGCCTAATCATTTCTCTAAGGTCACTGCGAATTTCCAGCCTATTCAACTTCAAGCTTAGAGCACTAAGAGACACATTTAGATTCATGTCCCTGAACTCCTCTAACATATTCATCTCTCGGACCATTAAACTTGACACATGCAAGGTTTCCTTACTGAGTGCATCAGCCACCACATTGGCTTTCCCTGGATGGTACTTCAACTCAAAATCATAGTCCTTAAGAAATTCCATCCACCTTCTTTGTCTCATATTCAAATCTTTTTGGTCAAACAAATACTTAAGGCTTTTATGATCACTAAAAACCTCAAACTTTGCCCCATACAAATAGTGCCTCCAAATCTTAAGAGCAAGGACTACTACTGCTAACTCAAGGTCATGAGTAGGATAGTTCACCTCATGGGTCCTAAGCTGCCTAGATGCATAAGCCACTACCTTGCCTTCCTGCATCAACACACAACCTAAACCATTCTTAGAAGCGTCACAATATACCACAAAACTCACTGAAGGATCTGGAATGGTTAAGACCGGTGATGACACCAATCTCCTCTTAAGCTCCTCAAAATTCTCTTCACATTCCTTATCCCACTCGAAAGATTTTCCTTTCCTAGTCAACTTGGTAAGAGGTAAAGCTAGCTTAGAGAACCCTTCTATGAATTTCCTATAGTAACCTGCCAGTCCTAGGAAACTCCTCACTTCCGTCACTGACTTAGGTTGCTCCCATCCAAGCACTGCATCAACCTTACTAGAGTCGACCGCTACACCACTCCTAGATATGGTATGTCCTAGAAACTTCACCTCATCAAGCCAAAATTCACACTTTTCTGGCTTTGCATACAGTTGTTCTTCCCTTAGAATCTGCAACACTAACCTCAAATGCTCCTCATGATCCCCTGGTGTCCTAGAGTATATCAAAATATCATCTATGAACACTACCACAAAGCTGTCCAAGAATGGCCTAAAGATCCAATTCATGTAGTCCATGAAAACGGCTGGGGCATTGGTCACACCAAAGGGCATCACTACATACTGATAGCGCTCATACCTTGTCCTAAAGGCTGTCTTAGGAATGTCTTCATCCTTAGATCTAATTTGATGGTATCCCGACCTTAGATCTATTTTGGAAAACACCGACGCTCCCCTCAGCTGGTCTAAGAGGTCATCTATCCTAGGCAAAGGGTATTTATTCTTGATGGTCACTTTGTTCAACTGCCTATAGTCAACCCATAACCTCATGCTCCCATCCTTCTTTTTCACCAGGAGGACAGGTGCTCCACAGGGTGACACACTAGGCCTAATAAACCCCTTCCCTAGCATCTCCTCTAACTGTTTCTTAAGCTCGCTCAACTCTAAAGGTGACATTCTATAAGGCGCTACCGATACTGGTCCACTCCCTGGCACTAGATATATGATAAACTCAACTTCCCTATTCGAAGGCAAGCTAGAGACATCCTTAGGGAAAACATCCTGGAATTCATACACCATAGGTATAGCCGTCACATCACTGTCAGCCTCTATCTTAGCAGAGAATAAGAGTATATATCCTTGAGCTCCCTCAACTAAGCACTTACGACAAGCAACAGCAGAAACAATATAACTGGGTACGGGGAAAATCATTAGACATTGGATGTGAAGAGATAAGGATATTTTTGTCAGAATGCTTATGGCAATGAGTCTAGATGCCAATAAGTCAATACCAAGAATAACATACAATACATAGATAACAATAAGGTTGATGTCATAAGGAGTGTCTTGACGCACAAGGAAACAATTTAAGCAGCCAATGGAAGAACAAGAATATCCCTATAGGAGTAGAAACTTATGAATCAAAGGACAAATGAAAGATTGGTATCTCCAAATTTTCACACATAAAGGATGTATCAAGGAATGCGTTGCTCCTGAATCAAACAATATAATAATTTAATTTTTTTTTTCTTAACGAGTGGAAGAAATTCAGCCTCCTTCGGATCTAAGCTCCGAATGATGGCGAATTGTTCTTCTTGAATTTGAAAAGCCCCACGTGTTAAGGGTCCTAGGTTGCCACCACTTCATTAGTGACTGGCCTCCATTCCCTTTCAGTTGACGGCGAGTCTCCGTCTGCCCTTGCATAACCTTGCCCATACAATCCAAAGCTGCTGCAAGTGCAACATTCGTCCCTCGCCTATTAGTCGCCATAAATCTGCTCACTACCAATGAAATACTGGGTTGATCAGGTCCAATATCCCAAAGAATAGCATGCAGCATCTATAACTCTAACAAGCATCCTATGCGCCCAAGTTTTATTTTAGAAAAAGCCCCATCACCACAGTCCGATTTAGAATTGAACTGCTTTGATACCATAAATTTAACGCCCTTCGTTACATTAGTGATCCCAAGATAAAATCAATAAAATATCCTTTAAAACATTTAATTAAAACATATTTCTCATAACAAAAAATTAGAAAAAACATTAAAGTCTGAAAATGCCTCATATTAAATAATATAGTATTAAATTATCCATGTAATGAATATAGATATAAATAAATAAATAAATAATTAAATCAAAAGCCTCAAAACTGGGCGTCTAACTACAATCCCAACGATAAATAATTGCGTCTAGCCACATACGGCTCCTTATTTAAGAACAGACTAACCAAACTAGAAAGATTATCTAATAGTGTCCACTAAGTCTTCACGCCTCTTCAGCCTCAATGACGTCCTCCTCGTACTCTGAAAACAATGCTTAATAATGTGATATAAAATCCCAGTGAACAACAATACAGTTTTATAAAAACATTTTCGAAAATAGCATTGTTCTCGTACGTCTTGATAAGGAAAAACTGTCTTTGGTACCCGCTAATTTTTCAAAATAATATATATAAAGAGAATACTTTAACATTAATAATAAACTCATCTCAATACATCACATTTCATATACCAGATAAATTCAAGTTTAATCCGAGCGGTCCGAAGACCTCCTAATTAAATTGGCTTCTTGCCGGCATGCCATATATTCACACATCACACGACAATGGCGTCCCATTGCCCACCCCTACTCACGAGGAGTGTTTCGATGTCACCCTCCTGTCGGGGACATTTCCATTTCGATACCTCCCATGTGCACATGGTGGTATTTCTCATTTTTCGACACCCCAACTTGTGGCGGTGTTACTTTCGATACTCCTTATTAGGTAGTATTACTTATTTTCGACATCCCAATTATATGGGGATGTTACTTTCGATACCCCATTACGGTGGTATTACTTTTCAATACCCCTATCATAGGTGGTATTACAGCAAACATCATACAAATCATCATCATATATTATATTAATCATAAACATCCAGACAAACAATTACATCATTACATCAATTTAACAACTATCCCCTTTTTGTGAAGAACCACATAACAAAACAAACAAACAAACAAAAATAAAAATAAAAAGGGAAAAGATAGATCACGCCCAATTTCCACTTCCTGGTTAAAAATTCCGTTCCCTATGTAAATAGAGATACAACAATTGAAATATGATATTATAAATCTAAAACCACCGTGAAACACATAAAAATACCATAGAGAGGGTTCATAAGAGTATTATTATTCACCTCTTGAAGACCTCCAAAATGCTCTAGAGATTATTCGTGATAAAAGATAGTGCTTCTCTAAAAATTCTTCTCCTGTTCACTGATGTTTTTGGATCCGTGTGTTGTAATGTGTGCACTGCCAGAAACGAAGGCCACTCCCTTGCGGCGCTAGTTAGCGCAGTAGACTGTATATATATATATATATATATAACGCTTTAGGCTTTCTAGGTTTCTTCTTTTTTTTTTTTTAATATTTATTTCTTTCCTTTTTTTGTTTTTACTTTGCCAAAAGTCAAGGTCGATGACTTCCTTGGGGCTCACTGACGCCACTCATGCTATATATATATATATATATATATATATATATATATATATATATATATATATATATATATATATTAATTTTGCATTTTTTTCTTAGTTGGGTAATTTCAATAAATCCTTGTATTATCACTTCTTTACACTAAGTCTCTCATTTATATTTTATTTGCACTACATTTTTTAATAATTCTAATATTTTATCTGCACTATACTTTTTAAATTAATTATATTAGAATTTCAGGATGTTACATACACCTTCTAAAAATGGGTGGGTGTACGTTAGCAAACCCATAAGGATTTGCTAATGTACACTCACCCATTTTTTAGAAGGAGTACGTTAGCAAGTTATAACTAAAAAAATGGAAAACACACCCGAAGGTGTAGCTTGCTAACGTACATCTTCTAAAAAATGGGTGGATGTAGTTAGCAAATCCACACACACACACACGCACACACGCACGCGCACACACACACACACACACACACACACACACACACACACACACACACACACACACATGATGTTGAGGTTGTTGGACTGTTGTGCTGTTAGAACCCTAGTTGACGCCCTTAGGGTACACTGTTTGAGAAGGTGATGTGAAAGCGGTGTTTGGGCCCCAAGATGAGGTTGTGGATGCCTAGAGCATCGTGATGTGTATAAGTGTGAAGTTTGGTACCGGAGTCAACTTAGGTTGTGTGTGTGCATTGCATATTGCCAAAGTGGCGAGCCGCGTGATTGGGAGTCATACGAGGTTAGTGTACCCGGGTACGGGTACGGAATGCGAGAGGGACAGTTCTGGGATCCTTGGGAATGCAACTGTGCTAGGATTGATTTACAATGACCAGTGCCTTTTAACCACTGTTTCGTGATCTTCGCTGATACTCGACTATCTCGACGTCTGGGCCCTGAGTATTCCACATCGCAGGTGGACCTTTAGAAGCGACCAAGATACCCCCATTGGAGTTGAGCTCATAGAGGGAAGCACCCTTATTTGTCTCCGTGAGAGGAAAAGTTACCTGGACGAACCAAGTGACATTCTCTGTGTAAAGGAAAACCCGAGAAAGAAAGAGAATGTACGGTGGATCAGTTTCCCTAGAGAGAGAGATCTACCAACATGTATAGGAGTGTGATTCCTTAGAGGATTTATCCTTATGGATAATTGAGGATGTTTGCGAAAGATTGATTCTATAGTTGTTTACTGTTTGTTTATGATTTCTGTTTGATAACATGTTGTATTGTGTCCCCATTCCCTTATATATTGATATTTAGATGTTTATCTCCCTCTTTCTCTTTCCTCGGTTCGATAGATGAGCAGTGCGACCAGGACGGAGACGGAGGGATGGCATGATTATCGCCCGAGACATGACTTGCAGAGGATCCCTCCCAGGACCCCGATCCTGGGAGACATTGAGATTGTCTATCATGATGATTATGGGTGGCAGGTCGACAACTCACAGTTTTTAATGACTTATATCGGCCTGGTCAGTTTCTACATCAGTCTTGGAGGAGGTCCCTTCTTTCATCTGGATTGTCCGTATAGGATCGCTCAGCACCTACCATTTACTGAGATGTGGTTTCCATCGAGTCAACGGGAATTCCTTGACGACATGTGGAATATGGTGGATAGATCAAAGGTCAGGAGTCGTGTCGGGATGGTACAGAGAGGCAGGAAACGGAGGAGCATGCAGACCATGTATCATTACCATCGCCGCAGGGTGGTGATGAGTAGTGATGAGTCCGTGTGGGAGCCCGTAGCCAGAGATACCAGAGTCTACTGTCATAACTTTGGTGAGGGTGAGGGTAGTTCCAGGCGCCCATATCGTTTGAGATATGGTTATGTCTGACGTGTCTGCTAGGGAGAACCTCTTAAGCGTATTTTTATTTTGATGTACTTTTGGTGAGGCGGACTGGGTAGTGATGTTAAGACTTCTATATGATCAGTATCAGTATCTGTTTTTATTTTTTGAGTCTGTATATTTAGTATTCTTAGGTTTATGATCCCTACGATGGGATTCTCAGTACTTTGAGGACACGATATATGTTTGCTGTAAATATTGTATATACGTGTGATTTTACTGTTTTGTCAATGTGCATGCTCAACACGGTTTTATCTTTTTACGTTTTTAATTATTATGTTATTTTCGAATGTATAATCCCGCTAACGTTAATAATGACGAATTAAGATGTAGTTAATTAGGGTTATTCTTTAATGGGACATCGGGGCGTCTCAAATACTAGTTCTAGCAACTAAATGGGTTTGTTTTATGTAAACGAAATGGTGCCTTGTGTTAAGTCACAATCTGATTCTGTCATGCGTCAAACTCACACTCCTATTAGCCCGTGTGTGTTTTGATGAACCCAAACATTAAGCAAATGATTTTAATTGAATTGTTTGAGTATTGTCAATCATCTACTTGAGATGTGTAGAGAAATACAATTATCTCCGCAAGACATTCAAGTGAAAGGATCAAAGCATAGTTTATGGGTCTCGATCTGTGGAAGCTATATGCACGATGCAAGAGTAATGTGTCAGTGAAAGACTCAAGCACCGAGGCAAACATCATATCTCATACTCCTTGATTATTAAGGAATAAGCTATGAGCAAGAAGGCAAAGTGTTATTCTTTATCAAGCATCTTGAAGATTGAAAGATGAAGATAATGCATCAATCATTCAATCAAGCTGCTCATGAGAAGACTATGTCAAAGAGTGATCTACTCAATGATCTCTATCTCGTCTCTCAGCTGAAAGAACACGGAAAATCTCCAAAAGATATACACTGATCAAATACTCTCCAAAAACAACAATGAGTACAAATTCAATCTTCTGAAGAAAGTTGAAAGAAGACAGATCAAGATTACATAATGAATAAGGACTCATATCAAGAAGCGTCTGATCATTTTAAATATGCGTCCAAATTTCTGACAAAATCAAGGAAGACACTCAGCTCATGTCAGAATCATCAAAGTGATCTAAAATATGTTCAGGTTCATATCTCCAGCTTGGAAGACTTGAAGTGTTGAAGTATGAAGATATATTTTCTCTCTTGTGACTGAAGCAACGTTCAAAAGGAGAAAATACTTTATGAAAAAATTACTTGGAATTTGGATTGAAGTATTTAGTTGAAGAAAGGAACTCCAATATTTACTTTATTCATTTCCTTCTATCGAGTACAGAAAAGAAGAAAAGACAAGGGCATTGCTGCAGAACGTCTGGAATAAAGTGAAGAGCACCTTTATCTTAGCTTTTCTAAGTGTTGCACAAATAGGGAAAGAAACGCTGCTCGAGTATATAAAGCATATCTGCTATGCTCTACAGTCAACACATGACCTCCAACGTTCTTTGTAACACCCCGTTTTCTCGATTAAGGAATCGTACAATGATTAAGTGTACATGATGGGTAAATATTGTTCTTAACTGCTAATAAGTCAGTATACCAAGTTTAAGGTTAATCGGATGTAAACCAGACTCAGTGCATCGAACCCTCAAGCGTGGCATGTCTGACGCTCAAGCGTTATGGGTGGTCTGACATGTTGCAACACGTGTCAAAATGGATGACACATGGCTGAGCAGCATGCAATGCTCAAGCGTGGCAGAGCCAACGCTCAAGTGCTGGGGTAGGGGCGCTCGAGCGCCCAACGCTGCCACCTGCCCCCACTATCTTCTTCTTCCACTCATGCATGGCAAGTTCCTCACTCTTCAAGCTGAGACCATAAACATTAGATAGAAGGGAGAGGTCATTCTAAATTGAGAAAGTTCAGTTTCGGAGAGTTTCGATCGTCCGTTTCCAATTCCAACTACATATCTGCGTTCAGGGCGACAAGCTGGTCAAGTACATACCATGGATTCATGAAACAGTGGAGGTAATACTCGAATCCCTAACTCGTCAACACGCCGACATTATCATTTATCTCGTTTTGTGAAACTTGCTTCGATTCTGGCTCTGTCCATGTGTTCAGGACAAAATTCGGAGCACCGAGGCGTTCGTTGTGAACGAGGCAGCATCTGTGTTGGTGTGACACGCACAGATTTCGAGGCATTGATGTTACGTTACGACTGTCTAAGGTGGGGAGAAAGCATCTGACACGCCGGGGAGGGAAGCGTAGTATCGGATATTATACTGTGTGCGTAGGGTGCCCCAGACCCTACTAGCTGTCGAGTAGCTTGCGATAATTAAATCCCTAGTGAAACTGATTTTAAAATTGTATACGGGATTTAGTTACAACATGCTTATCGATGTTAGGACAGCTTATTGTTTTACGTGCATATGTTGAGATTGTCTGTTGCTGTTTATTGCTGTTGATGGTTTGTTGCTGGTTGATGTGTGTTGTCTGCTTTATATGCATGATGATGCCTGATGTTATGATGTTAGAAATAATGTTAAGTTATTATTGATTCTGAGATGATGATATTATGTTGTTGGCGTTGATGCAGTTGAGGTTGTCTGGATTGTTTGTTTGTGCTGTTGGGAACCTAGTTGACACCTGAGGGTACGCTGCTGAGTTAATGATGAGAATGGATTCTGAAAGAGGTATATGGGTACCGAGATTAGATTGTGAATACTGAGTGCATCGTAATGCATGTAAGTAATGGTACCAGTGTCAACTTAGGTTATGTTGCATTGCATATTGCTAAAGTGATGAGCCGCGTGACTGGTAGTCATGCGAGGTTGGGGTACTCGGGTGCGTGTACGGAATGCTATGCGGGACGGTTCATGGAACCTAGGGGATGTAGCCGGGTTCGGATTGATCAATAGTGGCCAATGGTTTGCACCCATTGTGTCGTGGTCTCCGCTGGTACTCGACTATCTCAACGTCTTGTCCGGAGTATTCCAGTCTATGGTGGTCGTTCCAAGATACCCCTATTGGAGTTTAGTTCATAGATGGAATCACCCTTATTGGTCATGGCGTGTGGAACTGTTACCAGGACAAACCAGTTGACATTCTCTGGGCGACGGATAGACCCTAGAGAGAAAGAGAATGTCCGGGGGATCAGTATCCCTAGAGTGAGAGATCGGCCGACATGCATGGGAGTGTGACTCCTTAGAGGATTGATCCTAGTCAGATAATTGAGGTTGACTGTGACAGTATGATTCGGGAGATGTTTGATGCACGTGTTGACTGATGTTTGACAGTATAATGTACCATGTTTTCCCTTATCCCCATTTTTATGGTGATGTCAAGATTATTATCTCCCGTCTTTTTATTCTTTTTCTTCCTCTTTCTGTATATGTAACGGTTCGTCAGATGAGCAGTAGTCGTACACCGACGCCGATAGGACCGGAGCAGCATCATTTGCATTACCTGCATATGGTTCCGCCGAGGGTCTAGACCTTGAGGGACATTGAGATCCTATATCATGATCACCGTAGGTGGCATGTTGACCACTCACAGTTCTTCAAGAGTTACGTCGGCCCGGTCATTATCTACGTCCGACTTGGAGGAGAACCTGAATTCACTATGCTCAGTTTGTATAGGATCTCTTAGCGACTGCCCTTCACAGAGATATGGTATCCGCCACATCAGCGCGAGTTCCTGGATGATAGGTGGAACAGGAGGGAGCAGTCCGTGGTGCACGACAGAGTTGGCAGAGTCTATAGAAGCAGGCTTATGAAGCTTTTCTCTATGACCCGTTTCTATTTACTGTGTCTTTTCTTAGTTTGTATAGACGGTAGGTTTCCGATCCCTCTGTTTGGATTGATGGCACTCGATGGACATGATGTATGTTTTATGTATATATTTGTTGTTTTATCTTTCTTCCACTGTGTATGTTTTAAGTTTTTGTTTTTCACGTTTTCGTAAACTTATAATATTTTCGAATATATATCCACGCTAATGCTAATAAAATAGATTAAGGCTTAGTTGATTAGGATTGTTCTTTAATGGGACGTCGGGGCATCTCATTCTCAGGTGTAACATCCCTGGCTGTCTAAGGATTGACGACTGTCCCCACAGACCAACACGGGTCTTTTCAGCATACTTAGTCCTCACTCACACGCTTCCTGGTAAAACTTCCCAGGAGGTCACCCATTCCATAATTGCTCCAAGTCAAGCACACTTGACTGTGGAGTTCTTAAGTGATGGGCTACTGAAAAGAAGATGCATCTTGTTGATATAGGCAGTACCAATCAATTCATATAATCCATCCTCAACTGTATAGTCCCATACCTACACAATCTCGGGATCCCTCTCATTCCGGTGTGTAATCGGTTCATTCATCTATTCCTCTGCCTGGAAGCCTGCCAAGAGCCGGTCCTTGTCTGTGTCTTCTTGCACCGTCGACCACTCCCCGCCCTCGTCAGCACCGGGTGTTACATCAGGCATTAAATGTCAAAGTCAGAACGGCTATTATTTGTCCATAAGATAAATAAAAAGATCACTGACCATACCCCAACGGATCTATCATGGTCAAGTATAAATAGAAGAACTCGAAGAACTGAAGTAGCATGAGATGAACAAAAAGAAAAGTTGATACATATAGAGAACAAACATAAGCATCATATTCCCTCAAAAAGAAAATTATTGAGAATACTTCAAGCTGATAGGCTCTCATCACTCTCATCATCTTCTCTCTAAGTTACAAATCATACAGAGAAGAACTTATCTGCAACTCACCAGATCTTAAATTTATATCCACTCTCTGAAGTGTTATTTGGTTGAATTGCTGCTGTAATATTGAAGTTATGCTTTAAACAAACTTTAAACTCTCTGAGCCTGAAGAGACTAGGTGTGTTAATTCTTAAAGCGTCTGACTCGTCATGCGTCTGACTCGCACTGTTGTTGCCCTTGTGTGTTTTGATGAACTCAAACATTAAGTAATTGATTTTACATTGAACCATATGAACGTTGCTAATCATCTACTTGAGTTATGTAGCCAAAGCTTTCTATCTTAGCAGAACAAGTCAACAAAAGATTATGAAAGAATCAAGCGGTTGCATACAAGCGTCTGAAGTACAATGCGTCTAAGGTCTGACTCACTGAAGCCTACATCAACATTTTTCAGACTTATCAAACTTTGAATAAGAACAGCTAGCAGCAGTATTGAAGCAGTATCAAAGCAAAGCAATCAATGTTTGTCATATTCACTGAAAGTTAAAAGGACTTACTCGATCATGAGCAAATGATAGAATAGAAAGTATCAAACACTACTCTTATGGAAGACTATTCGTTCTTCCTTGACAGACTATGCTTAAGACCAAAGAAGCATGAAGTTATCAGTTAGAGTAATGATCAAAGTATCAAAGAATGCAAACACTATCTTCTGAAGTAAGTTGAAAGAAGAAGAAGGATCAAGATTACATGTCATGATGTCTCACTTCAATGAAGTGTCTATCTCTCTCAGTATACGTCTAAGCCTCTGACAAAGTCAGAACCACTTTTCTGTCAGATTAACATGTTTGATTCAAAAGATGTTCAAACATTCACAAGATTAGAAGATGTGAAACATTAAGTCACTTCTGTGATATTGAAGCACGTGCCAAGGAGAAAAGCTCTCTATGGAGGAATCACTTAATCTCTGATTCAAAGTTAAGAGTGATTTGAAATATAGTTAATTAAACTTGAAAGAAGTTTATTAATATATTTCTTATATTCAATCGAAATCAGAGAAAGGAGAAAAGACAAAAAGGCAAAGCTATAGAAAAGCATTCCTTATGTTAGTAAAAGAAAAACTACTTTATCTGAGCTTTTCTAAGTGTTACACAAATAAGGAAAGTACGTTGCCAAAAGCTAGAAAATCATATCTTCTATACTCAGATGTCAACAAGGAATCTCCAACGTTCTTCAAAGGATTTATTAGCAAATCAGAACGACTATTTCCTGAAGAACAAAGCTGAAGATTCTCAAATGCATCACAACGGATCTTTGTGATCAAGTATAAATAGAAGAAGTCAAAGACTGAACAAAAGTGATGTGATACTTTGATAAGCAACCAGATAAATGACTCATTAGTTGAAAAGCTATATTACTCAAAGAACAGTACTCATCTTATCATATCGATAGCTGAAAGCTCTCATCACTCACATATCTTCTTCACACTCAAAATTCATTTGAAGAAGAACTCAACTACAACTCACCAAGTTCATATTCACTCTCTGTAGTGTTTAAAGATTGGTTGAATTTCTTTGTAACTTTGAATCTGTGCTTCAAAACTCTCTCAAAACTCTCTGAGCCTAAAGAGGCTTGTTTCAAGAATACTTGTTGAGCCTGAAGAGGCTAGGTGTGCAAATAATACTTGTGGTTGAGCCTCGAGAGGCTTGGTGTGCCAATAATACTCTCCTGTAACCTTGATCAGTTATAGTGTTAAAACTTGTTTAAGCTAAGGACTGGATGTAGCCCATGGTTTGTAGGTGAACCAGGATAAATCTGAGTATATTCTCTCTCTATCTTATTCAGTTATTTATCTGATTTTAGTAACTAACTTAGGCGTGTTAAATAGTTGCTAATCAGTGTGTTGTGAAAGGCGTCTACTCTAAGAGCCACTTTCATTCACTGATTTTGTTGTGTGCTTCTTAAACTTTGATTTTCGACAACACTATTCAACCCCCTTTCTAGTGTTGTTTTGTGTGATTTCAGTTGGTATCAGAGCTCAGTCTCTGGGTTGAGCACCTCATAATGTAGAGGAAAAGATTCTGAAGAATGGTAAGTGAAGCAGCCTCAAGCAATAATATGTACAATCAGGGTACATATCTCAGCAAACCACCCATGTTCAATGGAAAAGACTATAAGTACTGGAGGAGTAAGATGAGAATGTTCATAGAGTCAACAGATCTAGATCTATGGGAAATCATATCTCAAGGTCCTTACAGTCCAACTGGTGAAAGTGAAAATGCTATTCCAAGAAGCAGATGGACATCTGAACACAAAAATATGGTTAAACTTAATGCCAAAGCAAAGTATCTTGTATGTTCTCTTAGCAGGTCTGAATATGATAAAGTCAGCAGCTATGAAACAGCCAAAGATATCTGGATCAGACTTGAAGAACTATATGATGAAGATACTGTTGTCAAAGAAACATCTGAAGAAAGATCAGTTAACAATGTTAACAAGCTTCCATCTTCAAATACACCAATAGTTCAATATTTTCAAAATGATGATGAAGATGAAGAAGTTTCTGAAGCAACCAGAAAGATGAGAAGATTTTGGAATAAAATAATAGCTAAGAAAGTAGCAATCAGAACGGCGGGTGATAGAATGCCACCTCTCAAAAAGTTGATCACTTGGGAAAATCAGGACAAAGAATCAGATGAAGAGCTCAAATGTCTACTCGGAGACACTGACTCAGATTATGAGGTAAATTCTGAATTTGAGGATTTACAAGATGCCTATCATGAACTTCTCCGTGAATCTAACTGTATTCTTGATAAGTTCAAAGAACTTAAGAAAAAGTATGTAAAACTCACTAAGGAGCATGAACAGAAAAATATTGAGGTCAATGAACTGATCTTAGAAAACAGAAAGCTCAAAGCAGAAATGCTCAGGGCTGAGATCATTACTGAAACATCACCCTCTGAAGAAGTTGTGAAACTTCAACAGAAAATAGAAGAGCTCACTAATGATCTTGCTAGATTTGTCAATGGCAAGAACAACCTGATGAAACTTCTCGGAAGTCAAAGGTCTAATTTTGACAAAATTGGTATTGGTTACATTGAAAAGAATCATGATAAAGTATCTAAAAAACTTTCAGATAATGTGAAAATTCTTATTAAACCCTCTTTTGATATATCGTGTACCTTTTGTGGTAAATCTGGACATATTACATCCAAATGCTTTCACAAAAGAAAATCCAAGTGTTGACAGACTAAAATAACTAACAAAAGTTAACCCAAAAAGGTATGGGTACCAAAGCACCTTATAATTCCTCTTGCAGATTTATTGAGTAGAACAAAGAAGACTCATTTAATGGAGATTGGAAAATGGACTCTCATTACTCACAATTACAAAAGAGTATATATTCCAAAGCCTCCAATTTAAGCAAGAGCATCTCAGAGAAAAAGAGAAGCAATAAAAAAAGTCAGTGATTTTTTAGACAAATCACTTACAAGTAAGTATTTAATAATCTTATCTTAAAAACCTTATGTGTGAATATTTGATTAATGCATCTGATATGACGTGGACCTTCTTTAATACTGAGAAAGACACAATTAATTTCAAAATTCTCGAATGATTAAGTGGGAAGTTCACGAGAAAACGTTTCATTCCCTTCGGATAGTTTCTCTCTCCGCACGTCAGCGTCATGAATGCTAAAGTGATTTTTGTAAACCTCTCCCTCATACACAAACCGTTCACCTTCAGATTCCTCTCTCTCTAAAGTTTCTACCTTTGCTCTTCTTCTACCCTAATCTCTCTTCAGCTTCTTACCCAAATGGCTTCAAGGAGATCAGCAAACCCTTCTTCTATCCCTAATATGGAAGATTCTGAAGCGAGGAAGTTGGCTATAGAACACATAATCGAGTTCCAAGAGATCAAGGATGCTGGCTTGGATGTTTTCGCAGAACTGGAGTTCACTAGTTGGATGAACTTCTTCTTCATTAGAGAAAATGTCTACCCTCACGTTGTTAAGGAGTTTTGGAAGAACTCCGTCTCATCAAGGCATGCACACTTATTTAGTGTTGTCGGAAACGTAAACGCAGTGAGAAACAGGCTTGACATCCGTGACATTATTCAAGCAACTGGTTGTCCAAGGGAAGGAACAGGAATGTCGGATGACTGGGAAGAGTATGAGAACAAGGAAGAAGTTAATCTAACTCTGTTTGGAGACAGATTCATGGAAAGCAAGTTTGTTCATTATCTTCTACCAAATGCAAGGTTTTTACATCTTCTCTTAACTAGGTGTGTGACTCCTAGGAAAGGTTCTTTAAATGTCATTTCTAGAGCTGATACTTTATATCGACTTCTTTAGTTTAGGAAAGTATATATAAATGATCTTATCTTCAATCATATGCTTAAGATAGTTAGTGGAAATAAGACATGTTATCCTTATGGTATGCTCTTGACAAGACTGATAAGGAATAAGGGAATTGTCTTAAGTTCTGAAGTTATGAATCAGATTCTTGTTATTACAGTAAGAACCCTTATTGAACTGGAAATGAAGACTAAATCAGGAAATGATTTCATAATTGCTGAAAACCCTATTGTTGAAGCAGCCCCTGAAAGAGTCTCTGAAGACTCAGATGATGACAAGCCCATAGTATTGTGAATAGAAAAAGGAAGGAAGTATCTGTAGTTGAAAATAGTAGGAAGAAGATAAAAGTAAAGAAACCAAAGTCTGGAGCATCATCACTCCTAAGAACTAAATCAGTATCGAATTAGTTCTTTGGTGTGTTTGACTATTTCAACAAAAAGAAAAGATTACCAAAAAAAGAAAAGGAGGAAGGTTTGACAAAGAGGAAGGAAGATTAAGTAAAGGGATCAAAATCTGTGAACCAAGGAATGAAGAAACAAGACTGTCTGAACAAGAACAAGAACAAGAAGAAGATCAAGAGGAACAAGAGGAAATGCAACAAGAAGAGATAATTGTTGAAGAATCTGAGGAACAAAGAAGAAAAAGACTGAATGAGTTTGACCAAAGTTGGGAAAAATACAAATGTGGCTGGTGCATGAGGTATAGACCAACTCAAGATATTATACCACAGCCAATGAAAACAATTGGTGAAGTTTCTGAAAAAGAGTTTGAAGCAGCAATGACCAAAGGAAAGAAGAAACCAGTAAAGACAAGGAAATTCATTGCAAACGATACTCATGTCCACATTCCAAGATTTCTTATGGATGACACTCAGAGGAAAGATCTCAAAATAAAAATTGATAAGAGAATATGCACTCCAAGGGATGTGGTTGTGTATCTAAAGAACGAAAAGGGTCAATGGGATGCAGAGTCATCTGGGTCTGGGCTGACAAAATATCATAAGTGGAAGACTCCCACTAAAAATGGAAGGATTGGCTTTGTTGCTTTGCAACACTTTGGGTACGTTGGACCCTCTCAACCATTACCTCTCTATCCTTTTTTCAGAAGTTATTTGTTCATGGTTGTATCTGGAACAAGAGTGTATCTGTTCAAGAACACCTTCTATATCATCTTTGCAGGACCAAGAGATTTCATCACACGGGGATAAGCCTCTGGCTCTACTAGTTTTATAACTAGTAAGACCATGGCTTTTGTACTAATTACTCGAGTTTAACCTCGTTTTCGCCCAAATTTGGATTTAATTGTCCTCAAGCAACATTTTGAGTCTCTTAAGCAGTTTTAGGATATTTTAGTTAATTTTGAAGTCAAATAAAGCATTTACTGCTATTTCATATTTTCAGGTTAATAAGAAGAGCAAAAAGGGAAGGACGCTCAAGCAGAAGCCATCACGGCCTGGCCGTGACACTGGTCACGGTCGTGATGAGCTACCCATGAAGACCAGAGAGCATCACGGCCCAGCCGTGATGACCATCACGGGCGTGATGAGAAGACCCTGAAGATCAGAATTGATCACGGCCTAGCCGTGATGGAGGTCACGGCCGTGATGATCGGAATTTGAATGCGCGCCCTTGGCAGAATGCGTCAAGGCCTGGCCGTGATGGCCATCACGGCCGTGACGCGAATCCTGATCTACAAAAGGCACCAGGGCAGACGTAAAAGGAGAGAATTTTCACTGTTTACAATTTATTTCAAGGGTTTGTATTACGTTTGTGATGGAGAACTAATCACCAGGGATTAGTCTGCTGTAATCGATTTTCGCCGACACTTGAGGTTCCATAATTCCCGATAAGTTTGCTTATCTCTTTCAATATTATGCTATATGCCTTGTTTGCTTAATTCAAGTTGTATAGAGTAAGTATTGATTAATTTCGATGATTCTATGTTCCTATACCTTGATTGCGTTTGCTTGATTCGCGTGTGTTTGTCGTGTTTGCTTAATTCATGAGAGCTTCAATCCGTTTGCTTAATTCAGAAATTAGGAACATATATCTCGTAGTGTCAATTGCGCTTGTCTAATTGCTGCTACAATCGAAAAGAGATTAGAATCCGCCTAGGGCATGTAATTTATATGAATCAATGATAGTTGAGAAACCGAAACAGTAGATTAATCGTTTTAGATTATTGATAATTACGTAATTGCACTGTTTTCTTAATTGAATCTTCAAATCTAAACCCCCCTCAATCGACTTGTAGGTTGATAACAATCAAAGAGTCCTTGAGATACGATACTCGAGTTGTCGTGCCCTAACTACAATTTTTTTTTGTAATCACTTGTTTTTGACCCGTGTGATAAAAATGGATCAAAATTGACGCCATTGCCGAGGTCTCTTTGATTTTTATTAGCCATATTAGGAATTAAACTTTTTTTTTATTTTGTTGTGACGTTTGGAGCTTATATGTGAGTGTCTTGAGCTTATATGTTTATATCATATTGATGGTATTGCACATTGTGATTGTCGTGGTTGTGAACCTTAGTACTTCCCATGGATAATTATATGCAAAATTATATGCCTAATGTTGATTATGAGCCATCATGCATATATTATCCTGACTTTACTGGTGATTATGAGTTTAGTAGTGATTTTGGCATGATTGGAGTGAATGACTATTCTGACCAACATGGTGGAGAACATGGCAGCTTGGATGAGTTAGCTTCTTTGGTACATCAATTGACAATAAGCCAGCATCAATATCAGCCTGACCCCACACCAGTCTAACCCAGTCTGGAAGAATTGGTGCAACAAATGGCAGAACACACTCTTGAATTCCAACAGAGGACAGAAGCAAGTCTTCATATTTTGGCCACTCAAATTGGTCACATTGCCTCCACCTTGACTACACTGCAATCACAACATCTCCTTGAAGAGCATTCAGATTCACAAATAGATATTCTTGACAATACTTCTTTTGAGCATAATTTTGATAATGATGTCGAGAATACTATTATTGATGAACTTTGTGTTGAAATTTCATCCTTTTCAGGGTATGAGGAGCAAAACGTCCATATGGAACATGAGACACATGAGGTTGAGGGCCCTGTTCAGACAAGAAATGTAGAAAATGAGGATCAGGAGGACATCTACTTCACCATGATTGAGGATGATGAAGAACTTTTGGAATTAGATGATTCTATCAATTCCTATGCATGTGTTGATTGTGATGGGAAAAATACTTGTGTGATTTGTGTTGAGATTTCTGCATATTTGGAAGGTGATGGATTTGGTGACTTAGTGAATGCAGATTGTACAGAAGCCAAAGCAGCACCAGTGATCCTCTCTACTCGTTTGCCACCTCCCACTGTGAAGCAGCCAACGATGGAGTTCAAGCCTCTGCCTGAGAAATTGGAATTTGAGTCTTTAACTATGAAGGCACTATGGCCAATCCAAGAGGTTGAACCTCATTTTTATTGGGAAGACTTTGTTGACAAGGAGGTCATCTTTGACCCAAGAGGGAGTGAGAAGTCTGCCGCACTTGGCGAGGTCACCATGATTGTCGAGCGCTCACTTTCATACTTATGCTGCATGCCATGGGATCAGGGAGGATCATATTGCACTTTGAGCATTCCTTGGCCGCTGTATCACAGGCAGTGGGATCCCGGTGGAACCGCCTTCATGAGTTTTTCTAAACCTTTTTCTTTTTAATTATCTTCGATTTTCTTTGCTTTGCTTCGAGTCTTTTGTGTGTTGACTGTTGTGTCGGTGAGCTTAATGGATTCTAATTGAATCTAGCATGGATTGATTGCATGATATTTGTTGACTGTTGATGATTTCCCCCTAGGTTTTGAAAATTGAAAATTGATCCCCATGTGAAAAATTGAAAATTGAACTTTGAGATATTCTATTGTGGTTGCATGATTTATGATAAGTTTGGGGGTGAAGGGATGCACACACTAGGGATTGAATCTCAGTCAAACAATTTAAGAAAAATGTCCAGGTGAGGATTTGAGCCTCCAACATGTTTTTAATTGTGTGAATCACTTTTAAGCTGCACTTTCCCGAATTTGCTTGAATCTCTTCATGGTTTGCATGCTTATGTGGTTGCATCAAATGATTTAGGCAATTTTCTTTGAAATAACTACTTGGCTTAAAAGAACCATCCCTAATGCATGTTCCCTAGTTAGCCACATTGAGCCTAATAAGCCTATTGTTTCTTGATGACCTTATGCTATAAGCCAAAAATCTGGAAAAAACCATGTTAACCCAATCTTAGGATTAGGAGAGCATGGATGCTTAGCAAGACAAGGGTTGTAAGAAACTAAGTTTGGGGTGGCTACAAGGTTTGATATGTCATTCTGGGTTGAGAAAAAGAAAAATAAAGGTTGGAGCCAAAGGCAAAAGGAAAAGAAAAGAAAAGAACAAAATGTCAAAAAAAGGGTATTATAAGAAAAAGGTTGTAGTCACCCAAAGCAAAAAGAAAAATGGAAAAAGGAATTTGAGTGGAAGTTCAATGTGTCAAAATGCTCATGCTCTCTTAGTTCCTAGGGACTTAAGCCTAGTACCTTTGAATATCCTACCTTTAGCCTGGCCCCATTGCAACCTTTAAAAGAACTTTTGATGTTGCATGCATGTTTTCGTGGGAACTTTGTTTGAGACGAAAATCAAATTCATGGGAAGTGCTCTTGAAATGTGAAATTGAGCGAAAAGTTGATAGCCTAGACAAATTGAGCGAATGAGTGAAATATTAAATGTCCTTGTGAGGAAGGCAATTGTTTGGAATTTGTAACACCCTAGTTTTTACACCTATGATTAATTATTTTATTTAGATGTTTAAGTTTGTTTTGTTATGTGGTTTAGTCTGAGTAATTAAATTACTCTCTTCAAATTATTTTATTGGGTGCGTTAGCACTGACTTAGTTCAGTGAATGCACGCTTACTAGACAATAATTACGTTATTGTCACTATTAAACCAGTACGGAAAAATATTTTAAATAATATGATTAAGAGAAAATCATTTTCATATTCTTATCCTATTTAATTTTAGAGTTAAGAATATTTTGGTTTGGTAATTTTTGGAGATTAAATTTTGGACTGAGTATTTTCTTAGCTGATCAGTTCAAATATTAATCTTTACTCTAATTTGAATTTTGAAATCATATCTTTATCAATCTTTATTTTTAGATTCCAAAAAGTACAAACATGTTTATTTTAGGCTTAATATTCATCACTCATTTTGTACCCACTAGTACAAAAATCTGAAATTTCTCTCTCCTCTCCCCTTTATACTCGATGCCCCCAACCCTTTTCTCTCCATTTCTGTCTTTTCTTCTTTCTGTTTCAGCCAAGGGCCCTTTCTCCCTCAACTTCATCTTCCTCCTCCTCACATCATCTCTTTTGCTCCACCCTAGCTCACAGCGCCGTCCAGCCCATTACTGTCGCCGTTCGACTGTGTCACGTGGGGAGGAGACAGGCGCGACCCTGCACACGTTTTGGCTGCTTGCTCCGCCGCTGTACACCATCTCCGCCGCGCCGCTGCATCCTCCGCCGTCGCTGCTGCCGCGATGACGTATTCCAGCCGCCATCCATGGTGGATCTGCCATGTTTGGTGTGGTTTAAGCTCTCCTTTTCCCCTTCCCATGAAGCTTAGTTTGTTCATGAACCATGGCTGCCACAAGACTCCACCGCCACTGTGAGCTTGCCGGAGCCGCCGCGTCAACCACCACAGCACCACCATAAACTGGCCTTCTTCCTTGGGTAAGTGAAAACCCCATCTATTTTGCTTAGATTCAAAAATCCCCAAATTGATTTTGAAACCCTAACCCTAACCCTCTGATTTCAGATTTTAATCTTAAGATTAAAGGTTGTTTTATGAGATTGGGACTGTGAATTTGTGTTTCCCTAAACCGATTTTATTATTGTTTTTCCTAAATTTTAATAATGAGCCCTAAACCCCCAATTTAATTTTATTTAAATTTGGGTATGTTTTTGTGAAATTAGTTATGATTTAGTGTAATTAGGACTCTTAATGGATAATTTCCAAAATTCTTTTTCAAGATCTTTTAATCAAAACAAAGTTTCCTAAAAGGGTATTAGGAAGCGTGAGCTTCAAACTTGATTTTCTTTAAAAATAACCTTGTTTGGTAATTAGATTAGGTGTTTAGATAAAGTTAGAATGTGTGTTTGATCACGTGAAATTGATTTCTTGATTTTTGGTTGTTGCGCGTTGTTGGACTTCCTCTCTGAGACGTTTGACACGGCTATGCTTGCTTGATGGAGTAGATAGTTACACTCTTGGAGCTAATGTGAGTATTAAGACGAGGATCCTTTACTTGTCTTCAAAGGTAAGGGGGGATTTCCTAAGGATATTCAATGACTGTATGCATGTGTGTAGGTGTTTAACTGGATACTTATATGATGATTGAGCTTACTTGATTATTTTATGTACTTAAACTGTTGTGCTATTAACTGATGATTGAACTGTACTTGTTCTAAATGATATAATGCATACATGTGATGAAATGCTTTCAACTGCGAGATTGCCATTACACTGATGATATACACTGTTGTTGATTGAAAGTTTGCTAAGCCAGACGTGCGTCTGTGCTCAACCATAATAAGGATTAAAAACCTTAATAAGCTTTGAATATGGAGGGATTGGTGTTCTTTTCCAAAAGCTCTTTAAACTTAAATTACTTGTTTTAAATGATGAAATGATTTTGGTGTACTATTGTTATACAAGAGGAAAATCCTTTTCGAACTATGTGTTTTCAAGTGAAAACTTTCAAGGTTGTCTTGGCAATATCCTATTGGGGGAAATATTTCAAAGATAAAAGAATTTCAAAGATGCTTTATAAAAGATTTTCAAAGAAAATGTTTTTCCTAAATATTTTAGAAACTTTCCGATAACCTGGATAGGTTATCGATGATTCGATTTTGGATTTGTTTTTCATTGAACGAAAAATAAGTACTTATGAAAGTGAATCTAGAACGCGAGACGTCGCCTCTAGTATTCGAGTGATGTGCACGTGATCTTGGATCAGTGTTAACCGGGACTACGAGCCCTGGTTATGATATTAGGGACTTGGGTCCTAATCACGTTGTGTTGGACTCGTGTCTTCGACCGCGTGTGATGATTATGATTAAAGGTAAAGGTTGTTTTCTACGACCACAACCCTTGACCGCGCCCACGGTCTTGGGCATTGTGATTGAGTATTCGGACTATGAGTCCTATGCTTCCGAGTTCTCAAGTGATGGGGAAATGATGATTAAGTCGTTAGCTTTGAGCAACGCGGTGAAAAGAATGAACACAAAGAAATCCTTTCAATAAAATATTTTATCATGTGCATTTCCCCAGCAGACGTGCTATTGATGATTAAATCGAGATACAAGGTGGTATCCGGGAGTCTCATCCATGTAAACCGAGTTAAGAGGCACATGTGACGTTGCCCGTCCCGAGACCTTAATGCATGAGGGTAAGGGGGTAATCGCCAGGTGGGCTAGAGCTTGACCAACTCTAATGATGATTCAGTGAAATGAAATGGTGTTGATATCTCATGAGATTAAGTTAGAGCCTCGATGATTGAAGTGTCATGCATATTTTGAAAGATTGGTCATGCGGGTTTGATGCCCTTTGATATAACACTATTTTGTTGTGTATATGCATGATTTGACCGCTTATATGATTATGTCTTTGTATGTATCATGTATATGGTTGTTGTGGGATATATCTTATGATGGTATCTCACCCTTACAAACATATCAGGTTTCTTCTGTTTTGCTATTGTACACTGGGTATTTTAGTACAGATGTGCAGAGTAGTCTTCCTAATTCACTCAGAGACTTAGATCTAGTTGCTTGATGAGGTATTTGATTGTGGAGCGATCACGTGAGTTCTTCTCAGGAATAACTTTTAGAATGACCAGCTTAGGGTTTTGAGACTTAGATTATTTTGATAAGTATGTATGAGTATGGCTCAGATAGCCTTTATTTTTAAATGAAATGTTTATGGCTCGGAGAGCGTTATTTTGAAAGCAAACTTAAACTTTCCCTTTTGGTCTTGTATAGCTAATTGATATAACTATCTTTAGCATGTTATTGCTTGATTGTATTTGATGTAACTGGAATTCGGAATGAAAATGTAATTATTTTAGCAGGTGTTCTTTTACCTGGGATGTCCGAAATACAGAGGAGACTCTGTCGAAATTTTTGTAAAATACTAGCTCTTATTCAAGTATATTCTTTAAATTAAATATGCTTGCCATACTATGATAGTAAGTTTGTGTGCCAATCAAGGCTTAGGAGTCGTGACAAAATTTTTATACCCAATTTCAGACACTTATATACTTATATAAATTATTTTCCGAAAGCACCAGCAAATTATCTTTTAATTTAAATTCCGCACGTGTTACGTAAGTAATGCCCTCAAGGGGGGGCGTTACAAGGTGGTATCAGAGCTGGTCGAGTCTTTCGGGATCTTTAGGGAATAGGCCTGTTAAGTTTTTGTTGTGTGATCTCTGGTTGGATTTTGTTTGAATTGTTTCTTGTTGAAGCAATGTGTGTTGACACACAAGTATATGTTCTTGATGGTTTTCCAAGGGCTTTATGTCCTGGGAGACCTTAGATCTTGAATGTTACTTGGGTTCGAATATGACATTCGATTATCCTTGCGAATCGTGTCTGATATTCGAAACAAGGTGCTTGTGTAAAAGGTTTTTCCGGGAGTGTTCCCTGGAAATATTCTAGGTTTATGGTTAGCAAAGGACATTGATTTTTGATTGATCTAGTTTATGGATTCGGTCAGATCTCTGTCGCTTTGTGTAGGATGTTGCCTACGAAGTTAAAACGAGTTAGATGACTCATTCAACTGAAGGATCGGTGGTCTGAACCGTTGTTAGACCGAGTGTTTTCCTTGTGAAGCACCAATGTTGTGTGAAGGCTCGTGTCACCGTCTAGATTCCTGACAACTAAGTAAAGGATGAATTATGAACAAGTATTTTCTGACTTTAATTTGAAATCTGTCAGAACTCCTGAATTAGTTATGCTAATTCATTGATTTCCAGTTATTCATTTCTTTGTTTGTGAGAAGTTGTACTCACACTCCTAAATGATCCTCGATGTATTAGACATTTGAGTGAATTGATTTATCGGAAATCGATTGGTCTGGATACTTTCACACTTTGTTGAGAGAAGTGGTTATGACTATTTCTTGAGTTATAACACAAATAATTTCGTGATAGCAGAAGTTTCTTGTTGAAACTCAGTTTCGTCACTTCTATTTTTGATAGAGGTGAAAGTCGTCATTTTGTAAATTCTTTGTATTAAGGATAAGAATTAATCCTCTTGGGATTAGACATTATTCACCCCTTGATTCCTTGAATCCGTTGGAAGATTCTTGTGGAAGAATGAACTTTATTAGATTCATGTTTGTAAATGTGTATTGATCATGCATTTTTACATCCACGAACCTGATGGAATGATCTTTTTCCATACTGGATGTTCCGATATCCTTCAAATTAATGAAATTCTTTTCTATGTTTATGTGAAAGTGAAATCAAGGAATTTTTTTTTTTTCTTTTTCTTGAGAAATTCTTTTATGATCACCAAGGTCTTGTCTTATTGCGGTTCGATCGTACTTTTCGTCATTGATCATTTTAGTTCTACGAATTTTCCAAATGTCGTCGATGTGTGACCTATCTCATCAGTCATGAGTTGGATATCTCCACATCAAGATGTACAATTGAAACCTTCCATGTTGAGATGTTGACATTCCTTCAATTCTTGTTATGAGTTTGCTGAGGACTTACGCGAGTTTTGTTTGAATTCAAGTGATCGTTGATCGACTGGTGAAGTCTACACCCTTCTTACAAGTTAAGATCCACTATGCAGTGTTAGTGAACCGAATAATGTATCAGAGGATTGTTCAGATTTCATGGAGTATCTTCAAGTGTTGTTTCAGATGAAAAACGGAAGTTTATCAACCTGTGTCGGTTAAGTTTACTTTAAGTGTTGAAGACTAAGTTGAGACTAAGTCCAACTGATCATCCTCAGTGGGATGGATAAGTAATGAGATTACCTATCCTTAGCAGGTTAGCTGGGAGATAGTGTGGTACCTAAATTTTTGCCATCTCTATGGTAGGACGAACCAGAGTTGATAGGAGTTTCGTTAGTGTATAGATGTGAATGGTGCTATGAGAACCCTTAAGTTCAACGTCATTTAGTGAGACGATTACGATGGATTTTATCATGATCGGGGCAGATATATCATTAAAGGAAATTAGAGTAGTGATCAAAGTTTATGGTTAATGTTGACTTTGTGGATCCGAGGATTAACAGAAAAATATGTATAGTAGTTTTCCTTAAGTTGAACGGAAATAGTAAAAAGGAGTTCTTGAGTGAAACTAAGTTGTTAGAAAAGTTTAAGAATTATGATTTCGGATAATTCAAACTGAAGTGATTCCCTTTGGTTGTAGTTGCATGGAGAAATGTAATCGTATTCTTTAAGATTGAAATGAATGACCATGATATAATTTGGAGTGGTGGAATATATTTAAAGAAAACTAAGACTATAATTGTGTACTTTGAGTTGAAAGTTGATATATGTGATAGAGTTAAGGTTGAACTTGATGTTCGTTGTGAGGATAAGGTGTTGAAGAAGTTTTGCTAGTAGACAAATTTTGAGGCAAGAAGTGATTAAGTTTTGATTGTGTCTTTCGAGTGTGATAAGCTATGATGAAATGTTTATAATCTTTGAAGTCTTATTTTGGTAAAAATGTGGTTGATGATCCATAGTAGAAACTGGACATTTTAAAATCCAAGATTTGCCATTGGGGAGTGTCCACCTGGATTTCTTGGCTTTGCTTTGGTGCAGCTCCTAGGGGTAATGGCCTTAGAGAAACTATTTTATAATCTCTTTTCTCAGCTGCAGATATATAAGATAAGGGCAGATAGGATACAAGCACTTCCTTGTATAAGTGATAGAGCTATGTTTTCAGATGGAGAAATTGTTAGGAGTTGTGTATTTTCCTTGGACAATACGGTAAAGGTGCATGGGAAATTTCTTAAACCAGGGATATTAATGGGGCTTGAGAACCAAATTGAAAATGAGAGGCAAATGAAGGATATGAAATTTAAGTAGTCAAAGGATTCAAGTGGAATTAATAAGAGAACGGACTATGTTGGATGTGGTAAGACTCAATTTTAATAAGATTGAATTTCTTAGGTTCTTGGAGCAAAGGTTATCATGTGCAACTCAGGAATGTTACGACGTTTTGATTGAAGATTTGAAAGTGTGAATTTGATATGACTAGAAGAGTAGATTAAGCCTAGATGAACTAAGACTAGGATCGCATCTCTTGAGTAGAAGGTTAATTGATGTTATGGTAAAGATATTGTTGGTTTTAATGTTAGTTATGAAAGTTGGATATTGGATAAAGTTTTTCTAATGGATCATTGAGAAGTGAAGAGATTAAGCGTTGATTTTGTTCTTTGAAGTGTAATAGACTAAGATGAAATCTCAAAGGTAGCAGAGCTAAAGCGGTGGTGAAAAATCTCGAGGATAAGTAAAATGGTATAAGAATCGATCTTGTTATAAAGTTATAGATGAAAGGAATGAAGCAATGAGAATATAAAGCAAGATTTTAGAGTTAAGGTATGATTACAACATCCTGTTTAGTTTTAAGCTACGAAATTTCGAGGACGAAATTTTTTTAAGAGGGGTAGTAATGTAACACCCTAGTTTTTACACCTATGATTAATTATTTTATTTAGATGTTTAAGTTTGTTTTGTTATGTGGTTTAGTCTGAGTAATTAAATTACTCTCTTCAAATTATTTTATTGGGTGCGTTAGCACTGACTTAGTTCAGTGAATGCACGCTTACTAGACAATAATTACGTTATTGTCACTATTAAACCAGTACGGAAAAATATTTTAAATAATATGATTAAGAGAAAATCATTTTCATATTCTTATCCTATTTAATTTTAGAGTTAAGAATATTTTGGTTTGGTAATTTTTGGAGATTAAATTTTTGACTGAGTATTTTCTTAGCTGATCAGTTCAAATATTAATCTTTACTCTAATTTGAATTTTGAAATCATATCTTTATCAATCTTTATTTTTAGATTCCAAAAAGTAAAAACATGTTTATTTTAGGCTTAATATTTATCACTCATTTTGTACCCACTAGTACAAAAACCTAAAATTTCTCTCTCCTCTCCCCTTTATACTCGACGCCCCCAACCCTTTTCTCTCCATTTCTGTCTTTTCTTCTTTTCTGTTTCAGCCAAGGGCCCTTTCTCCCTCAACTTCATCTTCCTCCTCCTCACATCATCTCTTTTGCTCCACCCTAGCTCCAGCGCCGTCCAGCCCATTATGTCGCCGTTCGATCGTGTCACGTGGGGGAGGAGACAGGCGCGACCCCGCACACGTTTTGGCTGCTTGCTCGCCGCTGTACACCATCTCCGCCGCGCCGCTGCATCCATCCTCCGCCGTCGCTGCTGCCGCGATGACGTATTCCAGCCGCCATCCATGGTGGATCTGCCATGTTTGGTGTGGTTTAAGCTCTCCTTTTCCCCTTCCCATGAAGCTTAGTTTGTTCATGAACCATGGCTGCCACAAGACTCCACCGCCACTGTGAGCTTGCCGGAGCCGCCGCGTCAACCACCACAGCACCACCATAAACTGGCCTTCTTCCTTGGGTAAGTGAAAACCCCATCTATTTTGCTTAGATTCAAAAATCCCCAAATTGATTTTGAAACCCTAACCCTAACCCTCTGATTTCAGATTTTAATCTTAAGATTAAAGGTTGTTTTATGAGATTGGGACTGTGAATTTGTGTTTCCCTAAACCAATTTTATTATTCTGAGTTTTCCCTAAATTTTAATAATGAGCCCTAAACCCCCAATTTAATTTTATTTAAATTTGGGTATGTTTTTGTGAAATTAGTTATGATTTAGTGTAATTAGGACTCTTAATGGATAATTTCCAAAATTCTTTTTCAAGATCTTTTAATCAAAACAAAGTTTCCTAAAAGGGTATTAGGAAGCGTGAGCTTCAAACTTGATTTTCTTTAAAAAATAACCTTGTTTGGTAATTAGATCAGGTGTTTAGATAAAGTTAGAATGTGTGTTTGATCACGTGAAATTGATTTCTTGATTTTTGGTTGTTGCGCGTTGTTGGACTTCCTCTCTGAGACGTTTGACACGGCTATGCTTGCTTGATGGAGTAGATAGTTACACTCTTGGAGCTAATGTGAGTATTAAGACGATGATCCTTTACTTGTCTTCAAAGGTAAGGGGGGATTTCCTAAGGATATTCAATGACTGTATGCATGTGTGTAGGTGTTTAACTGGATACTTATATGATGATTGAGCTTACTTGATTATTTTATGTACTTAAACTGTTGTGCTATTATCTGATGATTGAACTGTACTTGTTCTAAATGATATAATGCATACATGTGATGAAATGCTTTCAACTGTGAGATTGCCATTACACTCGATGATATACACGTTGTTGATTGAAAGTTTGCTAAGCCAGACGTGCGTCATTGCTCAACCATAATAAGGATTAAAAACCTTAATAAGCTTTGAATATGGAGGGATTGGTGTTCTTTTCCAAAAGCTCTTTAAACTTAAAGTACTTGTTTTAAATGTTGAAATGATTTTGGTGTACTATTGTTATACAAGAGGAAAATCCTTTTCGAACTATGTGTTTTCAAGTGAAAACTTTCAAGGTTGCTTGGCAATATCCTATGGGGGAAATATTTCAAAGATAAAAGAATTTCAAAGATGCTTTATAAAAGATTTTCAAAGAAAATGTTTTTCCTAAATATTTTAGAAACTTTCCGATAACCTGGATAGGTTATCGATGATTCGATTTTGGATTTGTTTTTTCATTGAACGAAAAATAAGTACTTATGAAAGTGAATCTAGAACGCGAGACGTCGCCTCTAGTATTCAGTGATGTGCACGTGATCTTGGATCGGTGTTAACCCGGACTACGAGCCCTGGTTATGATATTAGGGACTTGGGTCCTAATCACGTTGTGTTGGACTCGTGTCTTCGACCGCGTGTGATGATTATGATTAAAGGTAAAGGTTGTTTTCTACGACCACAACCCTTGACTGCGGCCACGGTCTTGGGCATTGTGATTGAGTATTCGGACTATGAGTCCTATGCTTCCGAGTTCTCAAGTGATGGGGAAATGATGATTAAGTCGTTAGCTTTGAGCAACGATAAAGTGAAAAGAATGAACACAAAGAAATCCTTTCAATAAAATATTTTATCATGTGCATTTCCCCAGCGGACGTGCTATTGATGATTAAATCAGATACAAGGTGGTATCTCGGGAGTCATCCATGTAAACCGAGTTAAGAGGCACATGTGGCGTTGCCGATCCGAGACCTTAATGCATGAGGGTAAGGGGGTAATCGCCAGGTGGGCTAGAGCTTGACCAACTCTAATGATGATTCAGTGAAATGAAATGGTGTTGATATCTCATGAGATTAAGTTAGAGCCACGATGATTGAAGTGTCATGCATATTTTCGAAAGATTGGTACATGCGGGTTTGATGCCCTTTGATATAACACTATTTTGTTGTGTATATGCATGATTTGACTGCTTATATGATTATGTGATGTATGTATCATGTATATGGTTGTTGTGGGATATATCTTATGATGGTATCTCACCCTTACAAACATATCAGGTTTCTTCTGGTTTGCTATTGTACCCTGGGTATTTTAGTACAGATGTGCAGAGGAGTCTTCCTAAGTCACTCAGAGACTTAGATCTAGTTGCTTGATGAGGTATTTGATTGTGGAGCGATCACGTGAGTTCTTCTCAAGAATAACTTTTAGAATGACCAGCTTAGGGTTTTGAGACTTAGATTATTTTGATAAGTATGTATGAGTATGGCTCAGATAGCCTTTATTTTTAAATGAAATGTTTATGGCTCGGAGAGCGTTATTTTGAAAGCAAACTTAAACTTTCCCTTTTGGTCTTGTATAGCTAATTGATATAACTATCTTTAGCATGTTATTGCTTGATTGTATTTGATGTAACTGGAATTCTGGAATGAAAATGTAATTATTTTAGCAGGTGTTCTTTTACCTGGGATGTCCGAAATACAGAGGAGACTCTGTCGAAATTTTTGTAAAATACTAGCTCTTATTCAAGTATATTCTTTAAATTAAATATGCTTGCCATACTATGATAGTAAGTTTGTGTGCCAATCAAGGCTTAGGAGTCGTGACAAAATTTTTATACCCAATTTCAGACACTTATATACTTATATAAATTATTTTCCGAAAGCACCAGCAAATTATCTTTTAATTTAAATTCCGCATGTGTTACTTAAGTAATGCCCTCAAGGGGGGGCGTTACAGAATTGGTGATCTCCCTTTTGTGTGTAACTTGGATCCTCAACTCAGATTACTGATTGCATGAATGATGGAATTCTCAATTGTTTAAAGTAAATGAATGTGGGGATTACATTTTTGCAAGGGGGAAAACATTGAAGAAAAATTGTTTTGTTGAAATTTCATGAAATTTGTGAGAAATTGGCTGAATCCTTTAAGCTTGCCAAGTTTGAGTCTTTTTGAGTTTTAGTTTGCTTGGGGACAAGCAAAGTTTAAGTTTGGGGTATTTTGATAAGCCTCTGGCTCGACTAGTTTTATAACTAGTAAGACCATGACTTTTGTACTAATTACTCGTGTTTAACCTCGTTTTCGTCCAAATTTGGATTTAATTGTCCTCAAGCAACATTTTAAGTCTCTTAAGTAGTTTTAGGATATTTTAGTAAATTTTGAAGTCAAATAAAGCATTTACTGCTATTTCATATTTTCAGGTTAATAAGAAGAGCAAAAAGGGAAGGACACTCAAGCAGAAGCCATCACGGCCAGGCCGTGACACTGGTCACGACCGTAATGAGCTACCTATGAAGACCAGAGAGCATCACGGCCCAACCGTGATGCCCATCACGGGCGTGATGAGAAGACCCTGAAAGTCAGAAAGCATCACGGCCCAGCCGTGATGACCATCACGGGCGTGATGAGAAGACCCTGAAGATCAGAATTGATCATGGCCTAGCCGTGATGGAGGTCACGGCCGTGACAGACTGGAATTTGAATGCGCGCCCTTGGCAGAATGCGTCACGGCCTGGCCGTGATGGCCATCACGACCGTGACGCGAATCTTGATCTATAAAAAGGCACCAGGGCAGACGCAAAAGGAGAGAATTTTCACTGTTTGCAATTTATACAATTTATTTCAAGGGTTTGTATTACGTTTGTGATGGAGAACTAATCACCATGGATTAGTCTGCTGTAATCGGTTTCCGCCGACACTTGAGGTTCCATAATTCCCGATCAGTTTGGTTACCTCTTTCAATATTATGCTATATGCCTTGTTTGCTTAATTCAAGTTGCATAGAGTAAGTATTGATTAATTTCGATGATTCTATGTTCCTATACCTTGATCGTGTTTGCTTGATTCGCTTATGTTTGTCGTGTTTGCTTAATTCACGAGAGCTTCAATCCGTTTGCTTAATTCAGAAATTAGGAACATATATCTCGTAGTGTCGATTGTGCTTGTCTAATTGCTACTACAATCGAAAAGAGATTAGAATCTGCCTAAGGCATGGAATTTATGTGAATCAATGATAGTTGGGAAACCGAAATAGTAGATTAATCGTTTTAGCTTATTGATAATTATGTAATTGCACTGTTTTCTTAATTGAATCTTCAAATCTAACCCCCCCCCCAATCGACTTGTAGGTCGATAACAATCAAAGAGTCCTTGAGATACGATACTCGAGTTGTCGTGCCCTAACTACAGTTTTTTTGTAATCACTCGTTTTTGACCCGTGTGTGACAGCGGATCACACGGTTCGAGGATTCATCTTCTATGAGGATGAAAACGAGCCTCTCCCTCCTCAAAGGTCAACCGACAGTTTGTTCTATACCATAGAGACCCATTCTCTAATTAATAGATTGAGTGTGTGGTGCATAACTCCTGTGTTTGAAGAATCTGTATCTGGAAACCTCCCTCCCTTGTACCAATTCATGTGTCTGAACAATCTTCATCACTTCATATGCTCCATTTCTAACACTTTTATTATGTTAAGAAATTATGTCACTATTCTATCTGAAAATTGTATTTCAAATTTGGTTATCACATCTGAACCAAACTTATCTGATATTGAGGATGAAGACTATGCTTATGTCCCTCAAGTTTCTGTATCCGTGTCTACTCCATCCCTGATTAACTTCTCTACAACAATTCCATCTATGATAAATCCTTTTGAAGAATAAACAAGGAATATGTTGGTTATATCTACTGAGCAAGCGTAGTAGAGGAAGGTCTACATTGTGCTTAAGTGGTAATAGAAGAAGCTATGACTATTGAAGTTTCTGAAACAAATTTGATATCTCTCTCGGCTCCTAATGTGTTGTCTTCAACCTCTTCAAATCTCTTACTTCTGCCATGGTATGATAACTAACACGAGGCAATGATCTCTGATGAAGATATGGTTGAAGCTACCCCTCTTCCTTAAGATGTTCCGCAGCCAGAACATCAAGCTAATCAACATGAACCAAGAGCTGAACAGAATCCTGCAATGGTCGGTGATCCTGTAGCTAGAGCTGAACTACGAGGAATGCGCCAAGAAATGCAACAAGTTGTGACTCTTCTACATAAAATTCTTGAAAATATGAATTAATATGTCTTTCAATTAATCTGTCTTCCTAATTCACCTTTTTTATGATATTATGTTTTAATTATTTGTCCTTGTTTGAGCCGTTTTTGTGGACTCGGTATGTTTTGATAAGTTTTTTTTCTGAGCCTTCGATTGGACTCATTATGTTCTAATTGCTGGTTAATGTTCATCTTATATGTGTGTTAGTACAGATTGTTATGTTATTTATCAACCTTTACTTGTCTGTTTTCTAGCAAAATGCCTCCCCAAAAGTACCAAAGTACTTTCCTTTTTGATAATGCCAAAAGCTGGAGAAATAACATGAAGAAACATAGACTTAAAGCAAAAGAAAATAAGTTTAAAAAGAGCGAGAATGTATGTTAGGATAATGCTCTCCGCTGTTTTAAATATAGCATAAGTTTAGGGGAGTCTCTAAACTTTCTTGGAAACAAAATGTTTTGATAATCTCTTATTTGCTAATGCTAAAATTTTATCATGTTTTGTCTCTGTTTCTTGTTCAATATAAAATCTTATGGAATGTTTGTCATCATCAAAAAGGGGGAGAATGTTAAGTCTTATAAAGCATCTGACTCGTCATGCGTCTGACTCACACTCCTGTGGCCCTTGTGTGTTTTGATGAACTCAAACATTAAGTAATTGATTTTACATTGAACCATATGAACGTTGCTAATCATCTACTTGAATTGTGTAGCCAAAGCTTTCTATCTTAGCAGAACAAGTCAACAAAAGATTATGAAAGAATCAAACGGTTGCATACAAGCGTCTAAAGTATAATGCGTCTGAGGTCTGACTCACTGAAGCCTACATCAACATCTTTCAGACTTATAAAACAATGAAGAAGAACAGCTAGCAGCAGTATTGAAGCAGTACCAAAGCAAAGGAATCAATGTTTGTCATCTTCACTGAAAGCTAAAAGGAGTTACTCGATCATGAAAAACTCTGAATTGTGAAAATACTATTCAACCCCCCTTATAGTGTTGTTTTGTGCCATTTCACCTCGATGACAACCAAAGAGTCCCTGTTTGACCTTCTATTGAGGCTTACGTTTTTCTTTTTTGTTTACTAATTTCTTGTTAGTTAGCACGGAGTTATAGTAAAAACACTCACTAATATTTAAATATAATATTTATATTTATTTATCAAATATATTATTTGTTTACCACTTATATTACTTTGGAAATATTTTTATTTATTTAAATATGTTATTTAATTATATTTATTTTGCCACAAATATAGCACTATTTATTAAAACCCAAAATAGGCAACGTTTTCGAATGAAATCAAAAGCAAGCTTCTTTCAGGTGATAGTGATAGCTAGTTACCCACTTGAAATGTGATCCATTCACAACACCGGTACTATTATTGAATGTAAGTTTTGTAAGATATCCAACAAAATATTTTATCCAAAGTATTTATATTCTTAGACTCGAACCAATTTCCTAGATGTATCATAAACGAAGCTTGGATATTTGGAAATGTACAAACACCCCATGTTCCCACCTTTCACTAGTCATTCATATTTTCTTTTTCCATTCTGGGGTTGATGTTTGAAAATTTAAGTTACATATAGTATTAGTAGATAACATTTTTTTTTCATAAAAAAATGTTTTAGTAACAATTTTAGTTTCAATTATCTAGATAACTGATAATTGTCAGTAAATTTTTTTGAGTTTCAATACAATACAAGAATTTGGATGAACTGGTATATGTTCTCGCTCAACGAGAGTATCTAGAAATTACAATTCCAAAGATGAAACCACTCTTGCAAACCTCTTCATGCTAAGTAACGGTCTTCCATGCTAAACGATGAAAATCCTTGACAACATTCATGCTAGGCGACGACAAATCCATGCTAAGCGGTGAGTACCATTTGACAACACAACAGTCAAAAACGACGGCTTGAAAAGAGCCTATAACCGCCATCACTACTTAGTAATACATTTTTACTTCACAAACCCATATAATTTGTTTCTTTATTTTAATTAATATCTCTATTTGAATTTTTCATCAAACTCCAACTTGTTCAGCAAGTATTTTCTATATATACATCTGTTAAAGCTGGTTTTTGGTTGGTGCACTAGTGCAATAAGTGCTTTTTACGTCAGTTAAAATTGATTTTTTACGTCAGAATACTGACTGACGTAAATACAGCTGACGTTAATAGTTAATATTTTAACGTCAGTTGAGAACTGACGTTAAATATAAAACTATCAACGTCAGTTCCTTAACAAAACCGACGTTAATTTTGTAAAAATTAACGTCGGTTTTTTAAACAACTGACGTTAAACATAAAACTATTAACGTCAGTTCTTTGAGACAACAGACGTTAATTTTGTTAAAACTAACGTCAGTGGTTATAAAGAACTGACGTTAAAAGTTTAATTTGAACGTCAGTTTTAATAAACAACTGACGTTAATAGTGTACTTTATATTTTATAAAATACTATTAACATCAGTTGTTTGATACAACTGACGTTAATAGGTTTTTTTTTTAAATTCAGTTTTAAAATATCACTCCCCTCAACTATCCCTGCATTCAGCAAATATCCCAGTAACACAATATCACACACATTACAGAATTGCAAAGGAAAAATGGAACAATGGGGGACTTAAAACCAAAACCTATGTATATATATAAATAAATTTTAGTTCCAATGTCTAAAAAAAAAAACTACCAATCTAAGGATATATATATATATATATACATGTTATTAATTAGTTTATAAAGTCTAACAAAAAAACTATTTATCTAAGTATTGCAGAGGTATCTTGTCAATTCCTTTTTCAGCCGCATACTTGAAGAAGAATTCAGCGAAGCGCATCCTCAAGTTTCTTAACTCATCTTCTTGAATAGGCGATTGGTCGTTAAATGCCTACACACGTTCAAATAATAACAATAACATCAATGCAAGTCATCTTCAAAACTATAATATATATTTTAACAAGTTGTTTAAATATTACCTTAATCCATCCATCCGTAATAGATGTGAAGACTGTGTTCAGCATATGAAGCATCACATAATAGCCGCACGACCACCCGTCAATTTGAAATCGAGACTACCAACAAAATTAATTTCAACGTCAGTTGAATATACATATAAATTAGTAATTATAATATTAATTATTTGATAAATAAACTACCAAACCTTGAGGATGTTCCATACAGGATTTGCTTTAGCCTTAGAAGCCCTACTTCTCCCGTTGGCGCAACTTATGCTACTCGCCTTTGTGCGCTATCATAAACAAATAATCATGTCGATCAATTAACAAATTCATATATCATGTGTGTAATAAACTAAAAACAACTGATATTAAAACTTAAATTAAATTTAAGATTAGTTACTTACTTATTTACAGCTTCCGCCACCTTCGGTGGCGGATCTTGGTGGAGAGAGCAGAAGAATATCACAGTATGCCTAGACGGGTGAAGTACGAACAACTGCCAATGGTTTTTCATACAGTAGGGAGCCAGATATAATTCTTTCCGATTGTCTCCCAACAAGTTCCCTATGTATTTACTTAATCCATCTCCATCAAAGAATTGGGGCAAAAGGACTGACGGATCTAAGAAGCCGTAAACTGATGCAACGCCCTTATCAAGCTGAAGATGATGGAGATACCTAAGATATAAAAAGGTGTGGATGTTAATTACATAATATATATATTGAAATTAAAATAAATTATTAAATGGAAAAATAACAAAAATAAATAAGTTATAAAATTAAAATTAACTTACGTGCATCAGAGACTCAAAACATTGATGTTCATCCAGACGTTATTTCTGCAGGCGTTCCTGAGATCGTCACCACAGAAGGTAAATATCATCCGTTGATCTGGGCGTGCCACCCATCCATCGTGCTCCAATGGACATTCAAAAATCTCAAACGCATAATCCTCACCAAGTGAGAACAAACGAGTGATAGGTGACAACGACACCGACGTCGACTTGGCCTTGGTTTAGGAAAAATAAAATAGATAAGTTTTTGATAATTAAAAAAACACAAGTAATTATTTGACTAATTTGGACATTAATAATGAATAAATACCTTTGCTAACATTTCGAGCTCACGTCGTTTGGAGTCCAACTCAAGCTCACGCCTTTTCATTTCCAACTCATGCTCATGGCGCTGGACTTCCAACTCCCGCTCCCTAGATGCCAACTCATCGTCCTCCACATGTGCCCTACTAAAACTCTCTTTTGTGCTCACATGTGAAGGGTTGGCAAGCCCTGCGGTGTCCTGGGATATACCGACGGAGGAAAGCTCTCTGGCAAGCGCCTGCTTGAATTCTGGATTGGATATTAAGCCTTGCATCAGATGTGTTGTAATAGCTGGGTTGGACATGAGGTCTTTGAGTAATGTCAGCCAAAATTGATGCTTCATTGACCACCCGCTTTCGTGAAGCAGAATTGCCATAAAATTCTTAGATGGTCACGTTCCCAGGACAACCGAGAAACCGACCAGGATGGTCTTTCTTGCCTAGAGCAGTCATCAAGACGTCCTGCCGTCCAGAAGGGACGAATGCGCCCTAGGAGGATTTTGCTTTAAGATCCATCTACAATGAAAAAAAATGAAAAAACGTGCAAGTGAAAAGTGTTGCAAATATCTATACAAATATTAATTGAAATCAAGTTAATTATTTACTTACAATCTTATCTGCCACTTCGCGAGTGGCATCAACTTTAAAAGATCCCGTCTTTGTCATGCGGCCGGCTAACCAGACATCCTCGCGGTCGATGTCCGATGGAGGACTTGATGGTGTGCCCTCAGGCACCTCTCCTCTTTCAATCCTAGCAGAGTGCTCTTCCTGCTTCGCCCTCAGCCTATCCGCCATCATCTGCTCGATCCGAGTATGGTACCCACCCTGAGACATGGTGTGGCGGTGGACGTTCTTCGCCTGATTCTGCCGACCCTTATTTGCCTTAGCCTATTCAAACAAAAACACATAATTAAATACAGTTAAATGATCTATAATAAGCATACAAAATTAACTTAATCAACCAACCTGAAATTCTCCATCCTGTCGACTCCTGGCAAACATATCCCAAGTATCCTGATCAATCCAGGGATAATCGGAGAACATTTTATCAAGCCGCTTCTTCCCAGATACGTAGTACCTGGTAAGATCATGCTTGAACCCATTCCAACGCTTTGATGCCATTTTCATACATTTATGACGATAATCCTCGTCATTTGGCACAGTCCAAGCTACCTACACATTAGATACATATATAACAACTGGATGGATTATAACTCATATAATTATCTAATAATGTAAATCAAACGAATGTAAAGGTAAAATACCGTGATAGCCTCCCAAATCGATCCTTAACGTTACGTGGAGCGTCATTCCGATGGTTGTAGTTGATGCTTACGTCTTTTCGCTTGAAGAAACACCCACTTATTAAATTCTTTAGCACGGGGTCCCTGGGCATTTAGATTAGCATCGAAGGACACCTCAAGCTTCGTCCGCTTTGCACTGTCCTTCTCTAGTTTCTTCAACGAGGTGGCTCCTCTACCCCGTTTCCTATGAGCCTGTGATGTCCGTATGGACAAAAAAAAATGATAAAATAGAGGGTTGTAACATTATAAACTTACATTAAAAAGAAGGACTAAAGATAGTATATAACATGTAAACTTACACTAGAATCGGGCGTAGGCGTGATCGGGTCTGCGAAACCCCCACGGTGTCCTCCCGTGCATGTGGGCTATCCGAGTGATCCATATGTATGCCTGTTCAGAAACAATATATATGTATTAACATAGGTTATAACTCAAAATAAATACAGAAGTATAAATAAAAATAACTAGATAGGTCCTGTAGATATACAAAACATCTATATATCCAATATAAGGGCAATACGGGAGATTGAAAACTATAGTTTTTGAAGATTGCCAAGCATTGGTCACGGCCTGGCCGTGATGTCCATCACGGCCGTAACGTGCCAACTGAACCAGACCCTCATAGGCAGAACTGATCACGGCCTAGCCGTGATGAGCATCACGGCCTTGACAGATCAACCAGCAGAGCAACATGCACTCAAAACCAAAAATAGAGACATTCCAAACAACTCAAACTCACGGTTTAAAGTTACAACTACTGAGACTACAGTTTCAACATACACTCAAAATAGAGACATTCCAAACAACTCAAACTCACAGTTTCAAGTTTCAACTACTGAGACTACAGTTTCAACCAGCAGAGCAACATGCATGCACTCAAAACCAAAAATAAAAAAATGTGCCCTAAAGACTCACCAGAAATAGGCGCTCGCGTGGTGGTGGGGGGGAAGCTCGAGTGGTGGCCAACGTTCGATGTGGTTACTGAGACCAGAGGGACAAGGAGAGTTAGTGCGCGGGAAGGGGAAAGAGAGATGTCAAGTTATTGCAAAGAATGAGCGAGAAAGACAGAGTTAGGGGTTAAGAGTGTACCTCACGGTGGTGGCGAAGAAGCCCTCGCGGTGGTTGCGGTGGAGATGAGCTCGCGATTAGGGCAGAGTGAGAGCGAGAGTGAGGGTTGAGAGTGAGGGTTGAGCGTGATGAAAAGAGAAAAGAGAGCGTACGAGAGAAGTGGAGAAGGTGCGGGTGTAAGCGTTATAATTAAAATAAAACAACATTTTACGTCGTTTTTAGTAAAACTTCGGCGTTAAAGATCATATATTTAACGTCGAGTTGTCTTAAAGAAACCGGCGTTAAAAACTCTCACACTTATTACGTCGAGTTGTTAGTAAAAGCGGCGTTAAAGGTCATATATTTAACGTCATTTGTATTAAGAAACTGACGTTAAAAACACTCACACTTCTTACTTCAGTTGTATTACACAACGGACGTTAAAAGTTTATTAGTTTCTGCAAAAACATTCATTCCTTTGACTACTGTGCTACTTACCCATTCACCTTGTACCTAACCTCTTAATGAACATTAAGTTTATAGATAAGTTTTCTGCTCCTATAAATAGCTTCCTTCCATCCTTTTAATTTTTCTGCTTCACAATATGGCTCTGTCATGGAGACTAACTTCATCACTCTTTCTTCCTATTCCTAGACTCAAAGATCTTTGTCTTAATGGTCAAACAATTTCTGAGTTTGTGTAAATCACATTACATGGATATTAAGGTTGGGTGAATCACGTAATGTGATTCTCTCACTTTATTTCATCCCCGTCATCCCTTTCACTTTGCTTTGGAAGCAAGTGATTGTGGATTCAAGATGATGCATCAAGGAATTCCACTGAAGAAGAAAGATGCAAAGATCCATCTCACTTTACTTTCGCTGCTAGTGACTGAGGATTTACTTTGCATCATGGAATTCAAGTGAGGGAGGTGATGCATCCATTGGAGTTTCTGATGACAGGACTGAGAAGAAAATGATGTTGATGCAGAAACTTTTTTATATTTTAGGGCTATGTTGCAGAAATTTTTTATCTTTTAATCATGTAATTTTAACTTATGAATCGCTTCAATGACATACGATTTGATTATACATATAACTTGTTTTATGTTAAGTGTTTATTTATTTTAATTTGCACAAGAATTTGTTTACTAATTCAAGCTAATTAATAAAAATTAAAAATAAACTTGTATAAAAAAAAGGTTTAGAAATAAACTGCAGTACTATATGGAGTGATCTGCGTTAAGAGGGACAACAAGGACATGACAACCAATGAAATGAGTTTCATAATTATTTACGTCAGTTATTTATAGAACTGACGCAAATAGTGATTTAATATTTACAAACAGCCACCACCTCATTTTTAACGTCAACTTAATTTATGACTGCCAAGTTCCCGTATATTAATTACATTATTTCCAATATTCATTCTGCACGTTTATAATATATAGGATTATTTACGTCGGCTATTTATTAAACTGAAGTAAAAATCAAACTTTTAACGTCAGTTGTATAAAAAACTGACGTTAACAATAAATATTTTTTATTTTAAAAACACTTTTAACGTCAGTTTTTTAAAATAACTGACGTTAAAAGTGTATAGATATCTGCAAAAACATTCATTCCTTTGACTATTGTGCTACTTACCCATGCACCTTGTAACTTAATCCTCTTAATGAGCATTAAGTTTATAGATAAGTTTTCAATAAAATCAGAATAGCTTAGTAACTTCATCCCCTGCTCCTATAAATAGCTTCCTTCCATCCTTTTAATTTTCTGCTTCACAATATGGCTCTGCCGTGGAGATTAACTTCATCACTCTTTCTTCCTATTCCTAGACTCAAAGGTCTTTGTCTTAATGGTCAAACAACTTCTGAGTTTGAGTAAATCACATTACATGGGTGATAAGTTTGAGTAAACCACATTATGTGAGTTGCTCACCTTATCATCCTTAGGAGAATCAGTTCTTTGGAGGGCAAATCAGGTGCTCGGGCGTCACAGTTCCAAAACATCAGCTTTGGCAGCAAGTGACCGTCATGGAAGTCTCTGGAACCACTGCCTTTGCTTGAAACAGATCTAGTGCACCTGTTTTTGCCTCTCTTGAGCTCTCTCATGCCCCCCAGTTTTCTGAGGTATTCGGAGTAGAGTTTTCCCTTTGGCATATTTTATAAAACTCTCTGATGGGATGTAGCTTTAATGTTTAGGATTTTAAACCCTTTCAATGTAACTTTTTATAGGATTTTAAACCCTTTCAATCTTCTGTATCAGTCTGTATTACACTTCATGAATGAGATCCGGTTTGGGTTATTGATTCAACTTATACTTCGCACATATATTTTAGTTTTCAAAACAGAAACACAAAATATCAAAGCAATTCATGTGAAACTGAAACTTTGAGGAAGGCAATGCGGAAGGGATCGTATACTAGATAAAAAAATTATTAAAATAACCTTTAATGTCTGTTGATGTAAGGACTGACGTTAAAAATGAAGTGACTTACTTTTAACGTCAGTTCTTTATCGAATCGGCGTTAAAATGTTCCATTGTTAACGTCGAGTTTTTATTGAAGCCGGCGTTAAAAGTGAGTCACTTCACTTTTAACGTCAGTCATTAAAACAACTGACGTTAAAATTGAATTAATGAAGTCTGATATTTACAAAACTGCCACCGCCCCCTTTTTAACGTCTACCTTTTGGTTAACTGACGTAAACCTTTACCGTCTAATGTATATTTTCCACTAGTGGTTTCCAAAATCCTTTGGTTACAAATAATTTAAGATCAAACGAGTGTGGGGACGAACGAGTTATGCGGTAATCTCGTAAGGATTTGTGTGTTTTATGCAAGTATGAATTTGACAAATTAGTCAAATCTAGTAAATACTAGCAAGGACTTGGTGTTGCGATAGAAGTGTAAATGAATTTTTGATTTGAAAGGGAAACATCAGTTTCTTAAACAAAAGATACTTTGTAGTTGCATGACCTTATAAAAATCAATAATTTAAATTGCGATCACGTCAGTATTGACTTTCTTCTCTTTATCTTTCCTTCTTCCCTAGCAAATCCTTTGCCAGGAAAAATCTTTTCTTCTTCCCTTGCGAAAACCCTTTAAAAAAAATCCTTTCTTCTTCCTTATTTCATTCAATTTCTATGGCCACATCTTCCAGGATGCCGACCTCAGTACCTCACGCTACAGTCGTTCCTCTTAGGGCAGTGGTTCAAGACCCACTTTTGGAGGAATCTGAGTTATGGCAAGAATCCAAGGTAATTTACCCTATTCCTGATTCCTCTGTTGCTTTAAGTCCTCCTGCTGCATTCTTGGGTCCTTTCGTAGCCAAAAATGAAATTTCTGAGGGTTTACGCGGTTCCTTTCCTTCTGCTAATTCAAATGAAGCTATTTTATCCTCTTTCACTCCTATCCCTATCCATATCTTTAAAAAGAGCAATAGGATTTTCAGATTGCCCCCTGCCACTCGGTTTGATGCTTACATTAGTTGGCTTGATCGAGTTCAGGATGAAAAACGCAATGTGTGGGAGGAAGCTGGAATCTTTGAGTTTATTCAACTTTCTCGTCACGTTAAGCTCGTAGACTTTTCTTTAATAGGAGCATCAATCTTCTTTTGGAATAGAACAACGAAAAATTTTCATTTTCCTTATGGGATGATGGGTCCGACTTTATTTGACATGTCGGCTATTACTGGTCTTCGTCCAGATGGCCCCACCATGCATTCTGATGTAGAAATAGAAAATCAAATTGATGTCTATGTGCCAAAGTGCTCTTTCTCTAAGTACATAGCAGATTTTAAAGGAGGAGCTCATGGAGGAGCTCATGACCCTGTGACGGATACTGAGCACGAAGCTTTTTTGTTTCTTTGGCTATGTGCTTATGTCTTTTGTAGCAAATCTGCTTCTTTGATTGCTTCGTATGTTCCTCTAGCCAACCTTTTGTCACCTGGTAAAAGAGTAGCATTGGGACAATGTGTTTTAGCTAATCTTTATGACAGTATGAGTATGCTAGTTGATACTGTCAGGTCTAAACAAAAGAAAACCAATATAGGAGGTCCTCTTTGGCTTCTCCAACTGTGGTTAAATGCTGTCTTGGAGCGTCAATTTTCATACAAAGCTCATGCAGATTTGTCAATTGACACTTATGGCTCCTATCTCTGTTATGTATCTGCCGAGTCTTTGTCAAGAGATGAAACTGCGAACTTCAAGTTTTACTTCAAAATCTTTCATTCGCTTTCATCTACCTCTTCAAAAATCAACTTTTCTCCTTTTACTGATCGGAAATACGGTCTAGAATGGTTTACGAAACTAAGCACCACTATTTCTAAATCCAATAAATCTATTTGGACCAAATTTCTTTGTCAGAAAATTCTTTTTGTCGATGGTCCTAGCTTCAAAACCCATAGGATCTATCTCCATTTACCCAATGTCGTTGCTTGTCAGCTCGGCTTCTGTCAAGCTATCCCTGCTCCTTATTCGTCAGAGCCTGACGAGAATTTCATTGGTGCCAAAGCCCCAACATATGAGCATATTGTCGCCATTAGTGATGAGGACAAAGTTCGTGGGACTTTCTTACAACCTATTTCATTTTCTGTCTTCCACGGAGTTACACAAAGCTTTCTTGACTGGTGGGATGAATACTACTCCAACCACCATCTGAGTTTACAGACTTGCTTGAATTGTGTTGAGGACACCGTGGGTAACAGTGATGATTCTCCCCTGCAGGAACAGGATCCGGCAACCAAAACTCGAGGTGAACTTCAAAAAGAAATTCAAGCCTTTGAAAATTTTATATAAAATCAAGTGGAATCCCTTGAGACCATTTGATATGGTTCGTCATATTAATAGTGTTTTAGCTAAAGCCAAAAGGAAGCATGATAATAAGGAATCTGAAAGGCTTGCCATGTATAGGAGTATCCCCAATATGACCGGGGAATACTTTGACAGTTTGAAGGCCCCTTTTCCTAAGCCAGTGCCTATTCCTTGTGCCCCTTTTGGTTTAGCTGATTCACACCCAGGAAAGCCGTCGAAAGGAGGTAACTTTTTCTTTTTGGACAGCGTGAGTGCTTACGTTGACCCTTTTGAAAAACCAAATCCAGTTACCTTCGCTCGTCGGTTTCTTCAACCTGATGACGACTTTGGATTCCATTCGAGAATTCTAACTTATAATTCAGGTATTCATTTGTCGAATAACTTATTTTTCTTTTCCTTTCGGCTGACAGTCAACTTATTTACGTTGCTATTGACAACTATTCCTCTTGACAAACCTCTCCCTGGTAAGTCCAAGTCTGATGTACTGTCGGGAGAAACTCCTGAAGATGACGATGAAGATGAACCCGTAATCCCTTTGGTGGCCAAAACTGTCAAAAAGAGCTCACGGCCGGCTAAAGCTTCTGTTTCTAATCCTCAGACAAAAGGATCCAAAAAAAGAAAAGAGAAAATGGCTCCTTCTGACCTCCCCTCCAAGAAATCAAAATCTACCAAGAGTCTTTCAATTTCGGCAGCGTCTGACGCCGCCAAAGTCTCTACTGGCTCCAAAGTTCAAGATGTTATGACTAGCTCCTCCAACACTTTGCACTCCAATCAATCCAAGGTAACAATTTTAAGTTAATATGTCAAGTTACATCCTTTTGTTTACATGCCTGCTATTCTTGACAGAAAAACAAAACCGTCGAGACCATTCTGGTTTCCGAGAAGGCAAGTGTTGATGTCGATTTGATGTCCTCATATTCTAATCTGGTATTTCCATTGACCTTGTTATTTTCTTCTATATACATGTATATATCTTCTTATCTATCTTTCATGTCAGGAAAAATCTCCCCAGTTTGATGATTCGATGACCATTCAGGAGATTCTCACAACTGTCAAGCCAGTAAATGTATCTGATTCGGAGCCGCGTGCTGACAAAAATCCAGGAGGTATTCTTGTCGATACTAGGAGTTTGACAGGTGATCTTCAGGTTCTTGGATCTCATCCGGAAATGACTTCTAGCCCTCATCATCCGACTTCAATCACTCCAATTCCAACAGCTAATAAACCAGTAGGAACTGCTGTCATGATTGAAATTCCGGATGAAGATATTGACATGGAGGCCCTGTTGGCTGAAACAACTCCTGTTATTCCTTCTCCACCTGCTATCAAACCTCCCACTATGAAGTATCCTGACCCCAAACCGGCTCTACATTTTAATACGTGGATTAATATGCTGTCAGAAGTAAGTAAGAAAGAATCATCCTTCTCTGCCACCTCTTCATCGACTCAACATGACTCCAGTGATTCTCGAGTCATCACCCTCATGCATGATCTCCAAGCTCTTCTTGTCAATCCTTTTGATGAACTTTTGTCTAATATCAGGATTCAAAAAGAACTGTCTCGACTTATCAAGGAAATCACTCCTCTTCGTTCTAATCTTCCCTTGTCGAGCCGTACGCTTTTTATCTCTATTCAGACATTTTGGGAACGGCTCTCCAATAAGTTAGAAAGGATGACTTATGTCATTCCTTCTTACGAAGAGGAAGAAAAAACTAAGGATGATCTTTTAGTTCGATTTCAAGATCTTGAATCAATTAAAACAAAAGGAACTTGATCTTATCACCATCGGGACTCGAACTAAAGAGAGCTTACTGGAGTATCGGAAGAAACTGATGGCAGAGGTTGAATTGACGGATAAAAAATGTGCCAAGTTTGACAAAGCGTTAGAAAAGAGCAAGGACAAAGTCAAAGCTATTGACAATGAATCTGTCCAACTTGGCCAGAAAGCCGAAAGTGTAGTCAGCAAGCTTCGTGCGTAGCAACCCGAATATGAAGCTGCTACTGCCGACAAAACTAACCTTTCCCTTGCATGGGATCAATTATCTTCTGTTTAGGTCAAAACTGACAATTGTAACTCTTGTCCTTGTCAACCTTTAACCTGGTCATTTTTTTGACAGTCATTGATTAATAATAAATGTCTTGCACGTTTATTTATTATTTGATTTGACTGCATGTTTCCAACCAACTTCGTAACTCATGCTTTATCAAATCATCATAAATGTCATGATAAATTTTCGAGACTTCGGTAAACCAACCCGCAATAAATTTCTTTTGAAATCAGCTATAAATAACGAGATCTATAAATCCCCGATTGCATAGTTGAACCTTTTACATAACATGCTTTCTCCTACAAAAGGCCTCCATCTATTCTTCTTTCTTCCTTCGCGGGAGTCTGACCTTATTCATCTTAAAGTTCAAACCAAGTTTTTTGTCTGAATGGTCGTATCCTCCGTGAAGGTCAATAACCAATGTAAAACATGTAGTGAAGGTCAGTAACCAATGTAACATCCATAGCTGACCTTACTGCACATCTGGGGAAAAGCTGATCTTGATACATAACGAGTGCATCTCGCTCTAGTTCCATTATCTTCATCCTGGAAGGTAGTGGTTTTTCTTTGGTGTCATCTTTACTACACCATAGCAACAACCACCTTCTAAGTGAAATGATGGTGAGATCTGCTCGTGCTCATCCCCTTCTTAATGCATCCTCGACAAATGAGGCAACTGAAACCTCATCACATGGGGAATGAAGTCTCAACAAATTGAATTATACCTCTATATTGTTAAAGGAAAATAAAATGTTACTGACGCACTGCCTTGTACTCTAAGATTAGATTAGCTTTAATTGACAACTTGATTTCTACTAGCAAATGACAATATTTCATTGTATTGCCAATTTAGTGAATATACTTATTTTCTTCACTTGTTGTCAATTCTTACTTCCAACATTGTCGGTTTATATTCTTTCAAGTACTTGCCATTAATTGACTTGATTACCGAGCCAGTATTAATATTGACAAGCGCATAGGCATTTCCAGAAAATACTTTATCAATTCTAAATGGCCATTCCCATTTAGGTGACCATTTTCCATATTCTCGACAACTTTTATCCATGGGCAATATGACTTTCCACACTAGATCATCTACCTTAAACGCTTTGAACTTAACTCGGCTATTATAAAATCTTGCAATTCTTTCTTTTTGCCGAGTCAAATTTTCCAACGCAATCAATCTTTCATCACTTAACTCATCCAATTCATCTAACATTGCATTCCAATACTGGTCAGTAGGCAGGTCATTTTGCCTTTGAATGCGAGTGGATTGGAGATTGATTTCAACAGGTAGTACAGGATCGTGCCCATAAGTTAGCCGATATGGCAAGGATCCTGTCGACTGTCTGGGTGAATTTCTATATGCCCATAATATTTGATCAAGGGTATTATGACAACGTTTAGGTTGTCAGCCCACATGATTTTTAATAAGATTAATAATGATCTTATTTATGGCCTCAACTTGGCCATTTGCTTGTGCATAATATGGTGTAGATGTGAGCATTTTTATATGCCTAGAACTAGCATATTCCACAACTTTCTTTCCGACAAATACTGACCCTTGATCTGTTGTCAGAGTCTGGGGTATGCCAAACCGACAGATGATGTGATTTTCAATGAAGTCAATTACGTCTTGTTGGGTGACTGCTTTGAGGCAAATTGCCTCTACCCATTTGGTAAAATAGTCAACTCCAACTAAAATGAATTGATGTCCTTTTGACGAAGCGGGATGTATCTGGCCAATTAAATCTAGAGCCCATCCTCTAAATGGCCAAGGCTTGACAATAGAATGTAACTCGCCAGCCGGCACGTTTTGTATATGGCCATGTTTTTGGCATTGTTCGCAAGACTTGGCAAATAAAATACAATCTTTAACCATAGTAGGCCAATAATACAAACTTCTTCGTAGAACCCATTTCATTTTATCACCTGCCTGATGGGCTCCACATATACTCTCATGGACTTCTAATAGAGCCAAATAAGCATCTTGCTCACTCAGGCACTTGTGTAGAGTCCCGTCAACATATCTTCTGTATAACAGTCCTCCTTGCATTGTGTAATTCAATGCTTTATACTTTATTTTTCTATCTACATTCTGACTTGGATTTTCCAAATATTCGATTATTGGCAACCTCCAGTCATTAGGTAGAATTATATCATTAACCAAAATATCTCTTTCTTCTAATGGATACAACAATTCTCTGATTTCCATTAGTGTTGACAAAGTCTTTTGAGATATTTTATATCCTGAGGCTATCTGAGCCAACTCATTAGCCTCTTGATTTAAATTTCTGGGAATATATTCAACAATTACGTCATCGAATTTTTTCATCAACTTGCTAGCTACGATACAATACTTTGTCAAATTGTAGCTGACACACTTGTATTCTTGAGTAAGTTGTTTGATGACTAATTGAGAATCCCCAAAAATATGCACATTTCGTGCTTTTATTTCTGTCAAAATTTCCAATCCGACAATCAAAGCTTCGTATTCAGCTTCATTGTTGGAACATGGATACTTAAGTTCAAACATGAACTTAGTAGGAGTTCCTTGAGGAGTCACGATTAAAATTCCCACTCCACTACCTCCTTGATGCCTTGATCCGTCGAAATAGAGTTTCCATGGTTGTAAACTGACAACGTCTATTTCCGGCACATCCAGTCCTGGATGTTCTACCAGAAAGTCAGCCACTGCCTATCCTTTGACAGATTTAGCTGGTATGTATTGTAAAGAATATTCTGATAGAGCAATGGTCCATTTACCAATACATCCATCGAGGACTGGTTTTGACAACATATATTTTATCACATCAGTTTTGGAAACAACTAATACATGACATGGCATCATATAATATTTGAGTTTCGTACAAGAAAAGTATAATGCTAGACATAACTTTTCTATTGCACTATATCTTCTTTTAGCATCATTTAGGACTCTACTTAGATAATTGATAGTGTGATTTTACATCATGTTTTCTGTTCACTTTTGCATGCATTTTGCATATAGATTAGGCATTCTTTATTTGATTTTAGTTAGATTTTCCCTTGGAACGGGTGAAGCGGTTTCTTGGTGTTGTTTTGCAGGAATTCAATGTAAAAATGATCAAAATCAGCCATGGTGGAGCCTGGAGGAAATAGAGCTTGAAAAGTAAAGAATATGAGCCAAACAGAGCCCATCACGGCCTGGTCGTGATGACCATCACGGCCGTGATCAAGCAAGGCAGAAGGCAAAAGTCAGAAGCTGTCACGGCCTGCCCGTGATAGACATCACGGCCGTGACCAACCAGAAAATTAAGTTTTGCCTCGCGAGAATCCTTTTTGTGCAAGCGTGCCCACTCCAGAATGCGTCACGGCCTGGCCGTGATGGCCATCACGGCCGTGACGCGCAGCAGCTCTATATATAGAAGCGCGTGACAGGCCCGGGGATATATGGGGACTGGACCAGAGAAAAGGAGGCAGCCAAGAAACCCTAGGAGGCCAATTTCTGCTACTTTGGTGGCTGGGTGCATCCTTCCATGGAGTGCTTCCCTTCCTTCATCTTAGTATCTCTCCTTTTCCCTTCTCCTTTGATGATGTGTAACTAAACTCCCATTGTTGGGGTTAGGGTAGCCATTTCTGAATTCTTATGCATATGACTTGATTCTTGTAATATGGTTTTTACTTCTTTATTGAGTGATTGATTCTCTATGCTTAATGCTTGTTGTGGCTAGCACCCCCATGACATGATTAGTGTTTTGATATGCAATTGGAAAATTCGTGTTAAAACCGGAATTGAGATTAATCACCTGATAAGCCTTATATCTAGGAATGGAACTAGGTTTATTAGCAATCGTGTAATCCCTAATCATAATGCAAATTCATTAATCTAGGCCACCTAAGGAATTAGGGTCTATTAGTGGATTTAGGCTCTTGTCATCCGAGGAATCGGGGCTTGAGTAATTTAGTGGATTGATTGTCATAATTGAAGTGGAAACTGTTTATTAGTCATTTCATTGAATGAGGATGAAGTTTGGTGAACCTAATCCCAACATCTTTTATCATATTTGAAACCCATCTCTTATTGCCTTCCAAGTGTTTGAGAAAATTACAAAGAGTTTGTTTTTCTTATGTTGTTAGTTCTAGCTTTTGTTAGTTTAGAACTCTCTTCAATCCAAGAATTTGCTTAGATAATAATTGGTTTGGTAAGTGTTAGTACTTGTCGCAGTCCTCGTGGGAACGATAAAACGGTCTCACCACCGTATTACTTGCACAACTGGGTATACTTGCCCAGATTCGTCAACAATAATACACAGCCCTTTCGACATTATCATCATCATCCTGGGCCAATAAACATCCTATAGTGTCCTCCGATGCCGATATGTACAACTTCAACGGTCGACGAGGTACTGCAGGCATCTTGACCGGTGGATTGACTAGATATTGCTTGATTTGGTCAAAAGCCTCTTGGTGACAAGGTTCCCATATGAAACTTTGTTCTGATTTCAACTTGACCAATGGTGCAAATACTCTTGTCCTTCCTGACAGATTTGATATGAATCTTCTTAGAATGTTAACCTTCCCTAAGAAGGATTGTAGTTCCTTCTTATTTGTCGGCGCCGAGGCTTCCATGACTGCTTTGGCTTTATTCTTGTCTACCTCAATTCCTTTTTTGTGGACCAAGAATCCTAGGAATTTGGCAGCCGACACTCCGAAGCTACACTTCTCTGGGTTCATTTTGAGGCTATGCTTTCTCATTCTCTCAAATCCTTGCTTCAGATGCTCCAAATGGTCATCTTTGGTTTTGGACTTAACGACCACATCATCAATATATACTTCTACAAACTTTCCAATAACATCATGGAAAATTGTATTCATTGCTCGTTGATAGGTGGCCCCTGCATTCTTTAAACCGAAAGGCATGACAATCCATTCATACGTCCCAATTGCTCCTGGACATTTGAAGGCAGTCTTTGACACATCTTCTTTGGCTATAAAGATTTGATTATACCCTGCATGGCCATCCATACAACTTAAAATTTCATTTCCTGATGCTGAGTCGACAAGCATGTCGGCTATAGGCATCGGATATTCATCTTTGGGGGTAGCCATATTTAAATTTCTGAAATCTATGCATACCCTCATTTTGCCATTCTTTTTAATGACAGGGACTACATTAGAAAGCCAATCGACATACTTGGTTGTTCGAATGAAATTTTCTTTAAGCAGTCTTTGTACTTCCTCCTTGATTTTATGTACCACCTCTGGAGCAAACCTTCTACTTGCTTGCTTAACAGGCTTGCAATCCTCCCTAAGTGGCAGCCGATGTTCGACAAGATCCCTGCTTAAACCAGGCATTTCATCGTAGTCCCATGCAAAGCAATCTTTGTACTCTGTTATTAATCCGACAAGTTTTTGTTTGTAATCCTCTAGCAGAAAAGCACTAACAAAAATGAGCCTTTTCTTTTCTTCCGTCCCCAAATTTATTTCCTCCAGAGGATCCTCTACTTCCACATTTTGCTTGACTTCGGCTCCTTTTTCAAAACCCAAAGGGTCGTCGTCAATTATACAATCCGTCAACACACCCTGTAGAGTGTGTACTTCTCTGTCAGCCAGATAGGCCGACAATCTTCTCAAGTGGACTTCAAGGCTCATTGTCGGATTCTGGCCGAGTCTTGTCGGCCTCGCCCTTTATTTTAACTCCAAACTGGCTGAGAAGGCTTGCTTCCAACGTGTCCTTGTCGATGACTCCTTCATTGGCAGTTATAGGCCTGACATTTGGAGAATACACTCGGAAGTCAACATGTGATTGCTGAGCATAGCAAGCACTGTCATCTGCCTCCACAATCTCTATTTGATCTTGTTCATTCCATAAAATCACCTTTTGATGCACTGTTGACGGAACTGCTCCTACAGCGTGAATCCGATCCCTGCCAAGCAAAATGTTGTAGCTCGACTTGGCTGGAATTATTACGAACAGTGTCATCCTTTCGATAGTGCCAACTTGTATGTTTAATAAAGTAACGCGCCATCTGACGGAGAAGTTTTGCCACTGAAGTCAGTGACAACCATATCTGTCGGAATTAGATCTGACTGATCCTTTCCTAATTTTTTGAACATCGCTCTTGGCATCAAGTTTACAGCAGCTCCTCCGTCAATTAAGACCTTGTTGGTAGGTTTTCCATCGATTATGGCCTTCACATGTAAAGGCCTTAAATGGTTTTTCTACTCGTCGGTGGGTTTCTCCAACTGAGCTACGTTGTCAAATACAGTAACTAAATTCTCCTGAACACACATCCAGCAATCACCTGGGTCTCCTGCATTGTTGACGACATCATCGTCGTCATCGGAGAGTTTGAGCTCAAGATATCCCTCGTATTCTGCTGGGATGAAAGAAATCAAACCTATCTTCATTCTCATTCCAGGCTCCAGTATAACCTCATTGTCTGGATCCTCATCCAAGAATGCACCTCCGACTGTTCTGCCGTGATTCCTTTTTAAATCACTTTCGTCATCTGACCCTGACCTATCGGACAGAGGTCGGGTAATTCCCGCGCCACAGTTGTCTAGTGCCTCTATGATGTCGGCCCAATCCTCATTCTGGCCGTCCGTGTCCATAGCTCCGCTGATGTTCATGTCATCATTCGGATCATTCAGCGCTTCAATGACAGCATCGAATGACAATTCCTCTTTGGTTAAATCGCATTCAGGCTTGAACTTTGTCAGTTGTTGCTTCTCTATTCTGGCCTCAACCTTTTTCTCGAGTCCTACAACCTTCTCCACTTCTGTCAGCCCGACAGGACATTTGCCAGTGGGTTTTACTGGTGAGGATGCTTGGCCTAAAACCTTCTTCTTTTCTATGAAAACCTGGGATGCAGGTTTACTTTGCCTAGTCTGATTACTGGGTTTCTTCACATCAGCTTCCATGGGGTGATTCACTATTACGCTCTTCATCTTGGTATCTCCTCTCTTGTTAACTTTGTTGTCAGTTGTAGCAACCAAGCAACCAGTATCATGGGAAGGCATCTCTTTTATGATAACACCTCCTTGCCTGGCAAGCTTCTTTTTCTGAGCCTGTCGGAGTCTCTGCAGCCTCCTCTTTTGGCTCTTAGAGATAGCCAATTGAGTCGAGGGTCCTGACAGACCAGGCCCTGCCATTTGAGCATTTTGAGCCAATTGGTCCCTTCGGTAATTTTCATCCCAAAAGGGTGGTCCACGATCAGTGAACTTGTTTCTCCTAGTCCATGTCTGTTTTTGCAATTCTGGGTACTGTGCCATGGCTGAACTCCTCACCCATTGATCCACCATTACATTGGACGGGGGTGTCCTAGTCTTGACAGGATTAAATCTGCCACTGACAGAGTTACCTACTGCTAATCCTCTGACTGGTTCTTCAAGCCAACCTCCAGTATGGTGTTGTCCGGGTCTTGCCTGGTACACGTGTTGTTGACGGCTATTGGATGCAACACTTCTATGTATACTATTGGACCCAGCATAGCTATTTGAGTGTGAAAACCTACCCTGGTTACCCCCCTCACGAGGCTCAGTTCTGCCTTGTGGACGATGCGATGGTGGTTTCTGCCCCCTGGCTTTCTTGGCGGCTACTTCATCGTAAAACGCTTCACATCTTGGGTAAACTTTAATTATGCCCTCAGATTTCTTGCGTGTCATGTAGTCTACAAGTGGTTCTCCTGGCTTCGGATAAACATCGAATGGATCTGACACATCCATTTGGATATTCTGTCCAGCCGTGATGTTGACCATGCCTACTCCCATAGGGACTTGGCGGTCTGCCTTGTTACCTTCAGGACCAAAGGGTTGTGTGTCAATCTTCATTTTTGGTTTCTTATCTGAAAACTTCAATCTTCCGTCCGTCAAACCTTTTTGAATGATAGCCCTGAAATGCATACAGTCATTTGTCACATGACCAAATGCATACAGTCATTTACAGTACTTCCGATCTTTAATTTCATGGGCTTTCAAAAGCCTATGATCATCTGACAATTTTAATTGCTTATCTTTAAGTAATATGTCAAATATTTGATCGGCCTTGGTCACATCAAATGTGTATACTTTCTTATTAACAAAAGGGATTCTTTCTTTGGCCCTTGCAGGCTTCAAAGCTTGACATATATAAGGTGGACCATTTCTTAATTCTACATAATCTACCTCATACTCTTCAGGATCATTACTCTCTTCGTCGGATTCATTGCATCCGGCAAAGTTAACCTTTTCTCTTTTAAGGAATCTCTTTTGCTTGAAAATCTTTTCAGCTCTTAATTGTTCAATCTGACGGACCTTATCCCCTAACTGGGCAAGATCTATCAGATGTTGGTTGACCAGTTTCTTTCTGATATGGTAATCTAGACCTCCGGCAGCAATTTTTACTACTTCTGCCTCTGGGATAGGGGTGAAACACCGACTCCTCATTTGACGGAATCGATCCAGGTAGTCGTCAACAGATTCGTTATTTATTCTTTTAATTCCAAATAAATTTGTCAATCCTATTTTTAAGTCGCCCCTAAAGAATTGGTCATGAAAACTTCTTTCTAATTGATTCCAAGAGTGGATAGAATTAGGCCTTAGGGTTGAAAACCAAGAAAAAGCATTCTTAGTTAACGAACTAGGGAAGAATTTCATTTTTAATCCCTCCTCTAAAGCCAAATCTCCCAACTCGATGGTATATCGGGCAATATGCTCGACTGTCGACTCTCCACTTTCTCCTGAGAATTTTGACAACTTGGGTATTTTATATCCTCGAGGCATTTCTGCCTGTTGGACCCAATCAGGAAATGCCGAAGCAAAGAATGGTTGATTGGCATAACCTATGTTAAAACCAAACCTATTTAATGCTTGCTCGACAACTTGATTGACGTTTTGATTTAGAACGTTCTGACGAAACGCTCCAACAACACCCTGGTTTATGACTAAGTCTTCGTCTTCCTCTGGTCGTAGAATATGTACATTTCCACGTCTCAAAGGAGTCCGACGATGGGGTTGTTGCCGCTTGTCATCCTGTTCAAATCCGTTAAGTTGTATAACTTGTGGTTGTTCAACCTGTGGTTGATTATTCCTGTTGACATTTGCATTGAGATTTCTATTAGTATTTTGGTTATCACCTGGGGATACTACACCCAAGGCTCTATTTAACCTACGTATCTCATTTGTCAACGCCAAACATGCATTGTTCGTGCTTTCCATTAATGGCGTAATCACTGTACTCATTTGTTGAGTAAATGTATTCACCATGTCATGGTTACTAGAATCAATCTGTTGTCGGACATTGGCTAATGTAGCCTCCGACAGACCAACAATACTTTGTGGGAGTTGTCTCAATGGGGATATATGTGGCCTTTATACTGGTTGTTCTTGTCGAGAATGGGTAATTATCATTGACCCCGTTATCCCATTCGCATGATTAGGAATTTGTCCCCCAGTCGATGGCCCTACCTGTCCAGATGTTTGGGCAGCCATAGTCATTCCATTTGGATATGGTATGTATGCAAATGGGGTATTTGGATTGACGGTTGTTGACCCATAAGGCATCCCATACAAAGGTTGTGAGAGAGGCTGTGTAGTCCCTCTTGGGTTTGAATTTACAACACTTCGTGACGACAATCTAGTAGTTAGTGTATTTACTTGTTGTAAAACTGGGGAAGTTGGTGACGGGAGTGTTCCTTGACCAAATTCGTCAAATCTATTGACCACTTGGGCGTAAGAAACGCCTCTTCTTGCACCTAGACCATTAGTGTCATTTACCTCTGCATTAGTAGCATTAGCCCCGTTTGCAAGAATATTGTCAACTGGTGCAATAGCATCCACTGTTGACACAGCGGCGTTAGTGTTTACTACGCCTGCATCACTTGCACTGCTCATATTTACAGAGTTCTGGGAAATAGATGATGTTTGAACCTCCTTTCCGCTCCGTAAACGCATACAAATAAATTTGTATGGCAAATTCCTGACACTATACGAGTCACTCTAAACTCGTCCCACTGGGCGTGCCAATTTGTTAACGCTGGTTTTTGGTTGGTGTCCAAAATCCTTTGGTTACAAATAATTTAAGATCAAACGAGTGTGGGGACGAACGAGTTATGCGGTAATCTCGTAAGGATTTGTGTGTTTGTCTGCCAAGTATGAATTTGACAAATTAGTCAAATCTAGTAAATACTAGCAAGGACTTGGTGTTGCGATAGAAGTGTAAATGAATTTCTGCTTTGAAAGGGAAACATCAGTTTCTTAAACAAAAGATACTTTGTAGTTGCATGACCTTATAAAAATCAATAATTTAAAGACAGGAATAACAGTAATTTAAAAGGGCAATTTGTAAAAAAGCGTGATTAAATGATTACTGAATACAATAAAATAACAAAACTTAAATAAAGAGCATAAAAGTAGTACTGAAAGTAAAGGACAACAAAAGGAGTACTGAAAGTAAAGAAAGACATATAAATAAATTACAAAATCAATATTAAAGAGCGAATAAAATACTGGAATAATAATGCTGAATTGAATTAAAAACGAAAAGGATGGAGGGAATACTTGAGTATAATCCTTCAATCTGCCGTGTGATCAAGATATGTAGGATATTGTATCAAGTAACCCCCCTCTATTACATCGTGATTAACAGTATTTATAAGCAAATAAAATAACTACCTAAAGATAACTTCCTATCTTTAAGATTGCCACCTGTATGGCAGTTTTGCTATGTTCAGATTCAAACTATTTGACAAGCAAACTTCTCTAACTGCTCATTTCTTTGAACCGCTTTGTGCCAACTTGCTTGTTGTCCACGGCTTGGTTGTTTGACGGTTTATCTTGCTGATGCTTTGTCAGCCTTGAAGACTTTGCCATTTCCATACTTTTGTACGTTTGACAATTCTTATTACCACTGTCAAAAGCTGGGTTTTACCTTTTTCTGTCACTACGATTTCTCCGTCAGTCAGCTAAATATATCCGTCGGGAATTTTACTCTTGACGAATGTGTCCCTCGTTTTGCTTTCTTGACGGCCTTGTCTGTCTGACATACCAATTCTTGCCAATTTTCCAAACTGTCAATTCTGCTGAATTCGACTCTTCATGGTGGTTATCTGACAATTCTTCCTTCAATTCTTCTGTCATCCTGTCGGAATTATTTCTATCAAGAATTTAAAATTCTTCCATTAACAACATCACAAAACAATAGTTGAAAACGACTGCTTGAAAAGGGCTTGTAATAGCCGTCACTACTTAGTACTACATTTTTACTTAACAAAACCATATAATTTATTTTTTATATTCAATTAATATCGCTATTTAAATTCTATGTGTGCGTGTGCGAGCGTGCATGCGGCATGTATGTGTTATGTGTCCCAAAAATTGTCCTCTTCATCAACAAGTCATGCATAGAGTCCATCCTTTCTCTTGCCATCAAACCAGTCCTTTTTTCCATGATGGTCGACAGCAAACACCCTTTCGAATTCCAATACGTTGCAAAAGCCATTCTAGCAGGATTTAAATTCCACCAGAGCTTTCCCACAATGTTCACCAACATCTGTCCAAATGGGAGTCACTCTCTCAAGTTTAAACCACTTAGCTTTCAACTCATCCCTCAGTTTAGACCCACTTGCATCCACCATTTTGCAATCATAATTTGAAAATTTAGTATGGATATTGACGACAATGGCAACCCATGGCCACAGAAACCACCGGTCCCGGCAAGCATGTTCGTATGTGACTCTCCTCTTTTGGGAACTACCTTCCCCTACCCTAGTGCCATCTGGATATGATTCTTTGTCTCTGCCATCACGACTTCTTTTTTCAACCATCATTCCTTGGTTCTCAAACTCATTAGCCATCAGTTACCATTCTAAGTTTAGGCTATTGAGCACTGAAGAAGGGAGTGGTGGAGGATTATTATACTAGAGGGTTAAAAAGATTTAAGGGATACTAGTTCTAGCAACAAATGGTTTATTTTATTGAAACGAAATGGTGCCTTGATGACAACTAAAGAGTCCCCGTTTGACCTTCTATTGAGGAGGAATATTGATGTTGGTCGAAAGATGCGGTATCTCTGGAGTACAAAACTAAAACCGTCGGGGCGAAGAATCTTGAGTGAACAATCACAAGTGGACCCAAAGATTCGATATATATGATATGATATGTATCACATATGAGAGGGACATGGATTATTATGAGAAAAGAAAGTAGTGCAAGTCATTCCATAAGTACTTTCATGGGACAAGATGTCCATATAGTATTTTGTTAGTTTATGAGATTATTTGCACATATAAAGACGTTTGAAATGTGTAGACAAAAAAAATGATTATCTTTATGTTTGATCTAGTGCTTGTATGAATATGTGACTTTATTTCACTCTTGACTTTTTGTCGGTGTGTAAAAATTTTTGTACTGATAATACATATTACTTTAATCCTAATAATAATGTAAGAATGACAAACCACATATTCACTTAAATTGTATATTGGTATTCACACCATGCATATTTCTAGTAACTGCATTCTTTATGCAATATAATATATACTTTTTTTTTGGTGAATACATTTTTTTTATTTCATTGTTTGGTAGAAATTGAAAGTTTATTTTGTTGTGAGGGAATGATGCTTTTACCAATCTCATGCTTTACGGTAGTTTGTGAAAACGTAGGCTACATTATGGAGCTCAAAAGAAATTAAATGTTAATGATGTAGCTTAAGAGAAATTAATGTTATCTGGTCGAGACATAAGGTGAATGACGGTGAAACTTTTTGTATAAATAGTTAAGTTAGTGTGAAAAGGATCACGATAAAAGTAAAACACATTTGAGCTCATAGTATTTTGATGCTAGTGCACTTTTAATTTTAAAGTTACATTTAATCCCTTCTATTTAAAGGATTTTTTTTTTTACTTAAATACATAGTAAAGTAAAGTATTCTTCCCTACGTCTCTTCGTACAACAACCAAGTATTCTAAACCAAATATATATTTTTTCTCTATAGGCATCTTCAAATTCCAATCTAGAGCAAAGAAAATAATGTTTGAAACACTTAAGCCAGTGATTTGTTATAACTACAATATGCTTAAACAAAAATTATTTGATATAATCGGTGATATCTCAATCACAAATGACATAGCAGAAGGTGATATTATAGATATGAAAAAAATCTGGATAGAAAAAATAAAATAAAAACCCCAATTCTTTATTTCTATTTCCATTAAATAAATATGATGAATTGAGTGAAAAAAATTCAGCAATTAATATGACTAATCTAATAATTTACGTATCACCCATTCTAGTTCAATTTTTCTTTCTTTTTTTACTAAAAAGGTATTCATTCATTCAAATGGATAAAATACATCGAAAACAACACAAATCCAATATCGCTAAAACCGAAAAGGATGAATCTGCGAACAAACTCACAACACCCATGTTAATAGTATAATATGGCAAAATCAAAATGCCTACAAAAGTGACAAAATCAAAGTCACCGGAATACCCATGTCTCCGGGTCAGTAACATTGGCGCCCAATTCTTAATCAAATCTGTGATGGATCAAAACAGATCTGCCAATCTGAACCAAACGAACACCGTACCAAGACGGGAAACCAAACAAGGCCTCACAAAGACGACGAACAACAAAATTGCGGCACACAGACGACAAAAAACACGAAGGAAAAAAAACCAAATCTATGTAGAAAAATCACTTATTTAGATAAAATGAGAAAAAAATGAAATAAATGGGTAATTCCAGGCAAAAAATGACCCAAAACCACCCCTCTAATAATGACACGTGACTGTGTGTGTCAAAAGAATGGAGAGAGTTTGAAATTAGAAAGAAAATAAGGCTTTTTCGCTTTGTTATTAGTTCAATCTATTGATCGAACAAATTCTTCCTTGACAGATGAAAAAATAAAAAAATATGAAATGCTAAAATAAAGACAACATCAACTCACTATGTAACATGTGTGAGGAAATTAGTGCAAAATGAAGGAGCCGCATTTCCCATTTCAATAACCCACGTTTAAATTTTGAATGAATATTTAAGTGAATTCATTAATTATTCTATGAGAAATGTTAGGAACACATATTTTATTACACTTTTTTTAATACACTCTCTATTATTGGATGGTTCTTAAATAAGACTCACTAAAACATATAATCCCATATGAAATATACCTAATAAATAACGGTGTGTTAAGATGAGTGTAATAAAGAGTGTGATGCTAATATTTTTTATTATTCTAAATTCATTAAGGCTAACTTAAAAGAATCAGGATGCACCCTTAAAATTATTTATAGACAGATTTTTATTTGGATCAATATAAAAGCTAACTCATCATATTAAAGTCATATTTCTAATATTATTTATTTTTTTTGGATAAGGAGAGGCTCATAAAGTAGCGGATCCACTTAAAACTTAGGGTGAGCATATGCATCCACGGAATTTTTTTTATAAAATAGATTGCAAAAACAACACAATAAGGCTTTCCATCCCAACTAGGTTGGCACTAAAAACCTCATCTATCATCTGCAGCGACCTATTAAATTATTAATAGAATAAAAAAGAATAAAACAAAAAACATGGGGAGACATTAACCAAAACCCATGAAAAATAATAAAGAATCATTTAAATTATAAGCTGTAAGACCTAGTCTATTACGACCAAAATCTTCTTTAATAAACTGAGGGATTAAATCCCACCACAAGAAGACTTCATGATGAGTTCCATAGGATGCAAGTTTATCAGCACAACAATTTCCTTCTCGACAGATATGAGTGACTTGGAAATTATTTTTCTTAACAAGCACCATGCAATTAATCCAACAATTCCCTAGCTTACAAGGAACCACACTAAGTTGCCAAAAGTCTTTTCAACCAAAATCGAATCAGTTTCTATCATTAATACTTTGATTTATATATATTTTGCCCTCTAATTTTATATTTGTGTACCCATTGTCTAGTTATTTAAATTGAGATAAATATGTCCAATAACATTAACAATGAGTTGAGCATTCAATGATTTCAAAACATGAAATCATGTAGAGGACAATTAAAAGGTATGTAATTTAATTGATTAGAGATATTAAAATTTTAGAATTTAATTCTATGCATTGTCGATGTAAAAGATTTTTACACCGACCTCCAATAACATATTAACAAATCACTATTATTGTGATTTCTTTCTCTTAGTTATCAAAATAAAAGGACACGTGTCAAAATGTGAGTAAATGTAAGTGTAAAACTTTTTGCACTAACAATACATGCTTCTTTAATCCAAAATTTCATGATTTTAACATTTATGTCTTTATCTTGATATTAATTATGATAATTATTATTAATTTTTTTTAAATAAATTTCCCTATTCATGTAACAGCCCGATTTTCGGATACGATGTATTAACAGTAAAGATATATTTTTTTTATTTTTTATATGAGACCTATGAAATGATTTTGGAGAAAAGAAATCATATCTAGAACCTACTCTATGGTTGGAAGCTCTGGTTAAAATTTGGGTTTAAAACTCAGACGGAAAACGGTCTGCGTTTTTACTGACAGTATAATTTTATACTGGCAGAAAATCCTAATTTGACCCGAAACTAAAAAATGGTAGATTTTTATATCATGTCAGTGAGGAAGTCTACTTTACAAATTTCTAATAAAAAATAAAATATTATATTTTATTCGGACAAATTTTGATGAAAATTCAGACAGAAACGGTCTGCTTTTTCACTGACAGTAAGATTTTACTGAGTAAAAAACCTAAATTCGACTCGAGAACAAAATGGTTAGGTTTTATATCTCGTTTCCAACAACTTTCATTATTTTGGAATTTTTTGTTCGGAAAACAAAATAATATGATTTTTTCGGGTGTAAAACCCTAATCGGGAAATCGACGAAGTCGAGAACGGATGTGTAGAGACAAAACTGGACACCGAAGGAGCTGAGTCATGGAGTGAGTCACCACCATGACTCACGAAGCACTTATGAGAATTAAATGCTAGTAATCATGCTTCTTAGGGTGAAAAGACTAAAATACTCTCAAGCTTTCATGGTTAGAAAAAAGTCACATCTCCTCACTTTTTACCACTCATTTTACATGGTTGTAAACCTCCCACATCTCTTCAATTTCTTGCAGTCGCATCCAATAAATCACACCTATTTTAGTTTGCTTTCGTTTCAGCATTTTCCTCTCAAAAACCGAAATCGGGTAAATGACGAAGCTGAATACGGGATTTCCAGGAACCGCTAATAGATTGGATCGATAAGTCATGGATGACTCATGACATGTGGTGCAAAATCAGTCACACCACTCCTTCATTCTTCACCACACATTTCTCAACTCAATCATGATTACAATTAACTATAGTTAAGTTATTATATTATTTTCTAACTTAACCTATGTTAGGTAAACTCAACCATGGTTCTCTTATCACTTTAGCAATACATTTTTTTGCTCCTAAATCTCATTTGGACGCAGCCCAACCCCCTCCCCACACTTAACACATTTCATTTTCTTCCTATTACACTTGTTTTTCACAAAATTAAAAGAACACCATATTTGTTCTTGACAAGTTCTTCATTTCTCTTCATTTCCTTCATCAAACTTCTTCATTCCAAGGTGAGGATCATGTTCCTCATCATCTTAGCTTCATTAATCATCCATCAAACTCCATTTTCATCAACTATTTCACAAATCTCTATTTCTAGATCTAGAACTTCAAATAATTCTAGAAAATTGTAGAAAAATCATTTTAATGTGAAATCAATTGCTATGATCTCTAATGACTTCTAATTTCATTATCTAAGAACATGTAAGCAAAAGAATTTTCTTTCCCTATTTTCTTAATATGGCCGAAACTAGGCTTTTGTAGGGAAAGAAAGTTTTGTTCAATTTTTAAAGTATGACACTTGATTTTAACTCTTTAATACCTATAGTTGTTATATCTAGAAACTTGAAATCAAAAGAAATTCCTAACCCTATTTTCTAGCCATGGCAGAATTTGTGTTCATATGGGCAAAATAAGTTTTCTTTAATCTTTAATTAGATAATGATTTGTATCAACTATTTAAGGTGTGTAGGTTCTATATCCAAGAGTTTGTGAGCAAAATGAATTACTATCCTATTTTACTCATTGACACCGAAACCCTAACCCTAGAGGTTGGATGATTTTGTTTCATATTTTTATCTTATAACAATTTATCTATACTAGTTAATACTCTAGTAACTAGGATCCAAAAGATGGAGTTGAGAAAATGATCCTAGCCCTATTAATGACTTATGGCCGAACCTAGCATCAATTTGTCATAGTTGGTTTTGTTTGATTAATATATTTGTATGTTGAATTGGTTGAAGGTTAATTGATAATCGTGATTTAGTGACAAGGATCGGAAAGTTCGGGAAATCTGGTGATAAGTCAGGTGGGGGAAAAATTCAACCTATCGTCAGAATGGATAAGTAATTTATAATATAATAATTGTGTAGAGCGACCTAAACCCTACTAGTGGTCGAGTAATTGACAAGACCAAAATCGCATTGGAAACTTTTCCATAAAACCAATGATGATTTGGGGATTGTAGGTTTATCGCTGTTAGGATAATCTTATAATATTGAGGATGTTTGACTTTATGATTATTGACTGTTTGTGATACGCTCGTTGAGGTATTCTACCGCATGTGATGTTTTATTTTGTTGTTTGGATATTTTATGATTATTGTATTATGCATGATCTGCCTGGTTTGATAATGTGTTAGTTGACTTTTAAGTAAGGACATATGTTGTTCGGGGGATATGTATGTGAGTGAGAGAATGAATGGGACATAGAGGTGCATAGCCTAATCAGGTTGTTTTATAGATGAGATTATGAGATATGATTTGAGGATTTATACGAGTTTCTGGTGAGAGGTTGAGGCACTAGGTTACGACCCCGTAAGAGTCGGTGATGCTTGAATCATTACATTGTGTAGCAATCGGGCTACTACCATTACTATCATCATTATATTGTTTAGCAATCGGGCTACTAATATTATATTATATTATATGTGATAGAGGGGAGTGCTCGCTCGGACGAAGGACTAACCTTCCTATTAGGATGGAGATGGTGTGACACAATTGTAGTGGTCATGTTAGCATAAAGGTTTAGTTTGCGTGAGATTAAGGATAGTGGATGATATTATGATTTAGGGATGATTGTTAGTTATATGTGATGTGTGTTTGTGGCTGTTTTTATATTATGTGCTATGTATTCCTTTGTATTTTTTATGATAAAAATGTTTCTTATCCCCTATATTTTTATGTATGCTGTATTTTATTTATTATGTGATCGTACGAGAAGACCCTGTGGAGGAGCCTGATACTGAGGAGCTGGATGGGATTCCGTATGAACCGAATGCAGGAGGACGAGTTATGGATTCCAACGATGTAGTTTAGTGTCTAGGGCCAGTGAGTCTTATAAGACGTTTCATATTTCCGCAAATGTTAATTTGTTTAAATATGGACCTGCAAGGGATCTTGTTGCTGGGATACCCTAAACAGTGTTTTCGATAACTCTGATGCAAGACATATGTGTGTATGTATTTATTATATAAAGTGTGATGCTTTAACTTTCAATGTTATATGTTTTATATTTAAGTTTTTATTTTTTACGTATTTTACGTTAAGCACGAGATTAAGAAGTTAATTAATAATGTTTTAAGTTAATGGCACAACGGGGTGTCCCAACTCACTTGGGGTCCTGGATACACCACTGATATTTTTATCAATTTTAAAAAGGTCTTACTAAACATTCGCGTTATAGGCGTCAACCTATATTGGATCGACCGGGTAATCATTGGAGTGAAGTTCTTATAAAACATCCTAATTTGTGAGGTGTGAATACAAGCATCATGCTTAAGTTGAAAAAGTGGGATGCTCGTACTAATTTTATTGTTTTATTTTTCGTAAATCAAGTAATTATGTCTTAAAAGTAAATTATTGATAAAATGTAAGGATTTAGGATTATTGGTCGGCACTATTTAGTAAATTTGTTAAAGGTGCTGGGCTGGAGAGATGAAACTGTTGGAACCAAAGTGGTTTTGGATTTAATAATCTCTAAGTTTTGATGCTAACAAAAGGATTATATTTGCTTGGGAAAGTATTAGTTGAGATCTAACTAGTGCTTTCAGTTATGCAAGAACGCTTTTATAAGTAAAATAAACTTGGGATAAGTTTCAATTGAAAAATACGCGTCCACCCCTGTAGACGGGCTGCTCAAGCATTGTGGTAAAGTTACATTGTTGTTTAAATTAAGTAGACTGGCTTTCTTTAGTAGACGATGCTATAAATGAATACCTAAATTACTTGTTATGAACAACAAGTCCAAAGACTTGAAAATAAGTGCGTCCATCTTGTCACGTCAGCAGACAGAAGTAATTAGTTGAAGAAAATGAACTAAAACACAAAGTAATCTAGTAGACGAGCTCTAAATGCCACGTTACTAGATGGAAATCTTTATAACTCATTAAGGAATAGCAAGTCTGAAGACTTGATAGATAAAATGATTTGCCATGTCATTAGACGAGCTAAGAAAATTATCGAATAGACTTGAACTCTCATATGAATGAGTAGATGGAGTTTTCTTTTAGACGAACTCTATCTTAGAATGAATTAAATGCAATCCGAATCTCTTATATTTATTTCAAATGATTGATATTTATTTCAAAAGAACATTTGTTCTTCATATTTGTTTTATCTGCTTTAATATTTCATCTTGTTGAAAAGAAATATAGTTCGTATAATAAGATCTGTACGATGACAACTTTATGTCTGAAAAATCTGAATTATAGACAAAGAAGAAACAATAAGTACTCAAGCTGCAATACATAGAGGAGTGAACCTCCAAATTCATGCTACCTTGATAACCAAGAGTACTATTTAGCATTGTTACAGTCAAGCTATCAGTCACAACAGATATCATGCATTTAATGCTATATCTAAACGGGATTATTTAAAGTAATCATTGAAGAATTACAAGAGGAGAAGAATGTCGCTATAAATTGAAGACCTCATATATTGAAGATACAACTCTTGCCTGCACAATCTTGCTAGCTGAACTTTTGTCATTTGATTATCATTTATTCCATTATTCTTTCAAGAGCAAGAGTCTGTATTCATTAGTTTGAATATTGTTGTAATATTCAACTGGTCTTAAACTGTCATATCCTCACACTTAGTGAGTTAAGAAGATCAACTTTTAAATCTTTGTTAGAGTTAGAGCTTGAAGATGCTTGGTAAGAAAGGAATACTTGTAGCCTGAAGAGGTGTTGAATACTTGTTTGTAATCTATTTGTAGAAATAGTGAAAAAATCCTTCAAGTCGAAGGGACTGGAGGTAGCTCTTGGTTGGAAGAGAGTGAATCAGGATAAAATCTCTTGCGTGAATTTTCTATTCCTAAACTCTTCAGTTTTATTTGCTTATACTAACTGTGGGGTTTTGATATTGCTTTTGTTAAAGTCTTTTAAAAAGGATCTTTGTCTTTGTGTGTGCTTCTATTTCATATATCTTTAAGTGCAAAAATTTATTTTAAAGATTATTTTCAAAAATTATTAAGAAACACAATTCAACTTCTCTCTTATATTTGTCTATATCAATTTCAAAAATACTTTTACAAAAAATAAAAAATAGATAATATATAATAATAAAATCACTTAATAATCTCTAAAAGTCAAAAATGTAAAGCGTTGGTATGAAGATGACGTAACAATCCTTAGAAAGAGGGATGGGAAGGATACGAGGGGAGAAAGGAACAGGAAAAGCTTTTAATTTTTTATTATTAATTATAAATTCTTAAAATAATATTTATTGTCAGTGTACCAAAACTTCACTAATATCCATCAATTTTTTTTTACATGTGTACTCTTAATTTAATAATCAAGAAAGATAAAAAAATATTTATCAAAATATCACTGATCGTCACGATAAAACACTTTTATACCATCTGTACATACAAATTAAACTCGATGATAAAATAAATTAATTTAAATAATATTGATAATTATCCCTCTAAATAAGAAGATAATTGAAGGAGAAATCGTACGTGTACAGTCTACAGATGGATGCTGGGCCAGTAACCGTGAAATAAAACGTGGTCGAGCAAATGTGGACAAACAAAAGTTGAAAACGATAGCCTGTTTTGTCAAAAAGTTGAACTGAGAGCAATCAATGCCTCTGGTACCGCCGGCAGTATTCCGTAATACATTGAATTGAGTGGTCGCTTTTTTCTAGATCATTCATTCAGTACGAAAACGAAGTAGAAAGATAATTTTTTTTTTTGTCATGTTAAGAATTGTTCTAGAAATATTAATTAAGAAATTTAAAAAAATAAAAATTTATTAAAAAAAATAATTTTATCATTCTTATAATTATAAATATATCAAATTCCAATATCGAATTTCTTTTTTAAAATTTAATAAATATTATTAGAATACTGATTAATATTAAATTTTTTTAATTTAATTAATATCATCTCATGTTATCGTTCTATACTTCTATTTAAGACCACCCAGCTCGGTGTATTGTGCATCAAACTCCAACTTGTTCAGTCTTTTTCTTTCTAAAATAACTAGCCAACCTCAGCTATGGCTCGCTCTGTTCCAGTAGTTTCCACCATTTTCATCCTTCTTCTGCTTGTGATAGCCACTGGTGGGTGTTTCTTAATGTTAATTTAACACCACCATTTTGGTTTTGATTCCTTTGTGGTCCTCATTTAAATAGGATGCTACCGCCTACATCATAATACCCTTAATCACATGTTAATTAACATTTATCTTTAATTAAATAACACATACCATAAGTTGGTTTTAAAGTTTGATTATGTGTTGTATATTACAGCTTCTTTGTTGTTTATTACTAGCTAATTATGTTAATTGTTTTGTGAGTTGAGCAGAAATTGGGCCAACAATTGTTGCAGAAGCTAGGACTTGTGAGTCTGCTAGCCACCGTTTCAAGGGACCGTGTCTGAGTGACACCAACTGTGCTTCTGTTTGCAGATCAGAGCGCTTCCCTGGAGGGCACTGCCGTGGCTTCCGTCGCAGATGCTTCTGCACCAAACCCTGCTAGAAGTGCTTTTAATTAAGATATTTGTATGGAAGAAGATGATGGATCCATCACCTTCTTACTTGTTTTATAGTCTGTGTTTGCAAATAATGCTACCCATTCTACTGTGGGTTTCTTTATGGGTGAGAGCGAACGAATAATGTAGAAATCGATAATCTGTTCTGTTGATTTATGGTGATAATGATCTTTATTCTATAATAATCTATCTAAACCTTCAAGCATAATTAAAGTATACTAATTAAGGGGTTTGCTCAGATCTCTTAACTTGATAATTTCCTCCCTTTTATGATAACGAAAGTTTATGTCTGAAAACATTAACAGACTAGAGAAATGAACAGAGTTTTTTGCTTAAAAAACCAGTGAAACATCTACGTTTGCGATCCGGTTTGTTTAAAATTGAAGAATCCGGCGACGATGGCTCCGGTGAGATGCTTCAAGCGTAGTCGGAAAGTTGGTCGTTGACTCGAGTGCGATATGAAAACGTTGCTCTGTTTCTGAGCTCGGAAAGTTGGTTGTTTGGTTCTGTGTCGGTGAGTCCTGCGTTTCTATTGGATATAGGAGGGCGAGAGAAGCAGAGTGGGGTAGGAGAAAAATTGGAAGAGTGAAAACATCAATTAATGATTTTTAATAAATTAATTATTTTTAAATACATTATTTTTATTTTTATTTTTGACAAATTTGCTTTTTATATTAGTCCTTATCAGTTTTATTTTTTCAAATAGGTATGTTTAGTTAACTAGTTAGTCTTTTTCATTAATCCACGTGCATGATGATGTCAGGTTTAGGACTATCACAAAAGTTGGAATGGAATACAACGTACACGAGCAAAATAAGAAACAAGGAATATATATTTTATTTTATTTTTATTTTAGTCTTATATTTTATGTTTCATCTTTCAATATTAGTTTTTTCGTCAGATTTTTTTGACGCGTCAATTTTAATTAGGATTAACATGAAACATAACCTATAAAACTAAAATGTAGAGAGTAAAATATATAGGACTAAAGTAAAACAAAACCCACAAAACCAATCAACCTAATTTATCTTTTTTATTAGTAAAGAAATAACCTATTTTTTACTCCCGTGCCTTCTTTTTTTCTTCGTGGTTCATCTTTTTGCATCTAAAGTCACGGATAGTTGGTATGGAATAGGATGATAAATGATAAATTCTATGGTTTGAAAATTGTGAAGTTGACCTCTAAAGTGGAATCAAGATTCAAGCCACTATTTTTTTAATATAAAATTGGAAATTTAATTAATATATTAATTAATGTTTTTTAATAAAATAAATAGATGATAAAAAATAAAAATCCAATTAATATGTCACAAATGAATGAAATTAAATCTAAATGTATAAATGCATTAATTACTTGAGAAAAATATAAGAATCGATTTTCCTTCAATATAAAATAAAAATATGAAATTAATTAATTTTATGGTGTTCACTAACGTATCATGTCAAAGTTTTAATTTATTTTAAATATTTAGTTTAGTTTTTATTTTTATTTATTTATTTTTGGTTACATAGAGAGCTAGTGGCCCAAAGAAAAGAAACAAATCAAAATAAAACTAATTTAATTTTTTATTTTCATTTCATGTTTTAAAAAATAATTACAAAATTGTCATTTTGTTTTCATTTTATTTTTTATTTTCAAAGATTTGTACAGGAAACACTAAAGACAGAAAAAAATTATTTTCAGTATTTCTTATACAGTTTTTTTAAAACAAGAAAAAGAATGAAAACAATGTAACAATTTTGTAATTATTTTAAAAAACAGTAAATGAAAATAGAAAGCAGGCCCTAAATATTTTTCAGCAAAGCCGCATCGGCCCATTAAACCATTTTAAATGTTTTAGGTTAATTTTTTATTCATGTCATTTCTTATTATTTCTTATGTAATTTATGAGTGTGTTTGTTATTGTTTATTTTGCTAAAAAAATCATTTTTTAACTGAATAATCATTTTTTAAAACTTTTAGTGTGTTTGTCTTTGCTTTTGAAAATAATGAAAATCAGAAAGAAAAAAAAAAAACCATTTTCAGGATTAAAATGAAAAACAACTTTAATTAGCTATTGGAAAAAAATCAGTTTTTATAACTAACTACTATTTTAAAAAAATGATTTTTTGTTGTTGTTAACAAACACAAATCTGCTTATACTTTACTTTAAAATCTCAAAACATAATCACTAAATTATTTTATATCAAAATCATTTATTTTTTAAACTTAAACAAACCAGCTCTATAACTTTCACTTTGTTGGAATGTTTATTGTGTGAGTGAGCATACCAATAGAATCCCAACGTCTTTAGCAAAGGGATGTAATCCTTACCCGAATCAAAGAGTCTTACGAATTTGGTAATTTTGATTAAGACTCTTCCATTTATAAAATTACAAAAAAAATAATAAATAATTTTATGACATAGATTTCACAAAAGGGTTATACTTCTCTCCCTTTGATGTATAAAAAGATACAATTGTGTTGTTTGAACATTAAAATTCGACAACAATTTTTATGATTAATGAAGTTAAAAAATATGGTTAATAAAGGATTGAGTTTGGTTAATGAATATATTGTCGAAACTCATTATATTAACTATCAACTGAACTTTGTTAACCACGACTTAGAACGTCGTTAACCACAATTATCAGGTGTTCAATGGCGTGGTTAATAACATTCAAAATCATGGTTAATAACGTTCAGTGAATGGATAATGAGTTGTGACACCTTGGTATATCCATTAACCATACTCGATACTTCATTAACCATGTTTTTGAAATCCATTAATCATAAAAATTGTTGTCGAATTTTGTTGTCTCATTTTAATGTTTAAATAACATTTCTCAAAAAGATATTTAGAGTATGCTAGGTTATCAGTTTGTAACGTTCACACATTGGATTAGGACTCTCCGAACTTAATTTTGAATTTCTTTTTCAGCATGTTTTGCAAGATCAAAACTCCGTTAATTATAACTGGACCCATCACCTTTCTTACTTGTGTTATAGACTGTGTTTGAGAATAATGCTACCCGTACTAGTGTGGGTTTCTTTAATTGTTTCGGTCAGTTAGATTGTCATAAAAAAGTTTTTTTCGCTCTCCTAGGGTTTTTTAGGAACTAAGTGGCGGCTCTCCCCAGGGTATCCCGGTTCTTTAGTCCATTGTTTGGATCTCTTCCTCGGGTTCTATCCTGGTTTTGTTTTCTTGTTCACAGTTTTGTAGTTTCGTGTTGGCAAATATGGATACATGGAAGCATGTTCCTCTATCTGAGGAGAAGGCAACGGGGTTTGTGGTCGAAGATGCAGAGGATTTTGAGGAGGAAATATTTCGTCGATCTCTAGCTGGGAAACTTTGGTCTGCGAACCCTTACAATGTTAGGGCTTTCAAACAGACTATTGTTGAAGCTTGGAGGTTGAAAAACCCAGTAGAAGTCCAGGATTTGGGGAAGAACCTATACCTCTTCCGTTTCACCAGTAAGATGTATCTGGAGAATGTTCCTAAAGGGGGCCCCTGGAGCTATGATCGCCATTTGTTAATTCTAAAGAGGGCGTGAGGGGTTGAACAACCATCCGAAATGAATATGCACACAACATCCTTCTGGGCAAGGGTTTATGACCTTCCCCTAAAACTAATATCAGAATTAATGGCGAAGCGGCTAGGGGATATCATGGGAGTTTTTGAGGAGGCCAACAACAAAGATTCCAACAAGTTTGGGAAGTTCCACAGACTTAAGGTAGAGTTGGACCTTCGCAAACTGAGACACCCCGTTGTGCCCCATTGTATTATTAAATTAGAACCTTATTATTTATTTACTTAATCGCACGCTTATCGTTGACAATACGTAAAAATTAAAACTTAATTAATAATCATATAACTTCTGCAAATATAAAACACACCAAAACTATATTACATTAATACACACATAATTATCCTTTATTTTACACAACACTGTTTAGGGTATCATCTCAGTAGGATCCCAGACAGGTACTTATTTATACAAACTGCTTATAACTAACGGAAAATAAAAATGTCTTATATGACTCACTGGCCCTAAACTTATTACACTATATTATTAGGATCAGTAGGTTGTTCTCCAGCGTCAGCTTCATACGGAATGTCATTCAACTACTCAACAACCTCCGTCTCGTACAGGGTTCCATCCATCTCCTCAGCAACATATTCGTCCATCTGGTTTTCTAACATAACAAAGTAGACATATGTGACACCCCATTTTCAGGTTATCACATTTACGTAACTTATTGCGGAAATACACTCAATAAAATAGTTTTGCTGGTTACTTTCGGAAAATATAATTTTCTAGTTATTAATCCCTTTCAAAATTAGTGATAAAATTTTTTCGTTTTCTTTTTCTTTTTCTTTTACTCCATATATAATCCAACACCATTAACATAGCATAAATAGGTATCATGAGAATTTTTTTACACTTAGTTCTTCACATAACAGATCATCCCCAAAAGTCTTAACATAAGAAAATAAAGACGTAATTGTACCGTAGTGTTAATCTGGAATTACAACTCAAAAGAATGACTTTCAATAGTCAAACATCTAGACTAACCAAGTACCACTACTTTATAAGACACCAAAAGTCCTATAGCTGGTCAGTACTAATAATCACTGTTGGGAAGACCCCCATAGTTCTCCCAACCTATCGAAATATTCGGTGAGGATACCTCTACTTCCGAATCTATGGAAGTATCAGAACATATAAGTTCCTACTCTACAAGAAAATGGGTAAGAAATCAGAGAGGTGGTAAAGATGTCTCCACTGCCAAAGTCTGGTACGTACTTGATGTAGATACTGAATCATCACCGTTGTGATATTCCCACTAACGAATACCTCTTCAAGCATCTAGAAGTTAAGTCCTCGAACGACTCAGTGAATTCCTTCGCTTTATCCGTACTAGTGTACCGAAGTACTACCTTAGTCTAAAATAAACCTGATATGTTTGTAAGGGTGAGTTTCCAATATATGAGTTTTAATAAGACAACCCCATGCACGACTCTCAAATAGCATATACCAAATATTCACAATATAATGACATTAATTCAAACAGTAGAATGATTTATTTCCACGAGGGCTTCATACTCCTAGTCATCGTCATTTTATAAAAATGCACGACACTTCTATGTTCAATCTCTAATTTGATACCTAATCTCAGGAGATCCCACAACTTTCTGTTTCGTTTCAAGCTGATCAGGCTCCGCACATGGCACATTGTAAAAACGAACAAAACAATGCCCAAGAAATCTAAACCTCATGTGACCAGTGCTCAAACAGCTATTGCAATCTGTTCACATGACACCTCTGTGACAACCACTCAAACAGCTATTGCAGGTTGTACGAGATACACTGTCGGATAATCCATCTCAATCACATGTGACCAATGCTCAAACAGCTTTTGCAATTGTTCACACGACCCTTCTGTGACAACCACTCAAACAGCTATTGCAGTTGTACAAAGATACATAACCACTCAAACAACTATTGCAGTTATGTATAGAGTCACTTGTGCTATAACCACTCAAACAGCTATTGCAGCTATGCACAAATATTATCCGACCTCGTATGATAGCCACTCAAACAGCTATTGCAGCTCAGTCATACGACCCCCTTATGACAACTACCCAACCATTGTTGTAGTCATACACATGGTAACTCATTGGTCCACAGAGAACACAATGATCATCATCTCCTGACACGTCTGCCATATACATTGATCCACTATGGATTCAATGCCCATAATCACATGACACAATTGCCATGAATGCATGAGAAAAACTTTTATTCTCGTTTTGTTCTCTTTGTCGTAATAATCTTTCCTTGTCGAAGCACAAAGCTTAACGACCATGCTTAATGTCTTATTAAGACTTTTCACTTTAAACAAATACAGGACACACAGTCCAAATCTTTTAATCTCAACATAGGACACACAGTCCGAATGCTCAATCACGAGGCCCTTAAACCGATGCACCAGTTTTAGGCTCGCGGATATGGAACTCACACTGTCCACATCAACTTAGGACACACAGTCCAAAAACAACAACAACTTTGCAGGACACTATGACACAGATCCTTGATCTACGTGTCCATACAACACTAGAACCCTGACGTCTCGGTTTCTAGGCTTATTTATCTGCTTGTAAAACATTTCGCTCAGTGAAAAACAAATACAAAACAACAGCTCCGAAAACTTATCCAAGTTTAACGGAATAACTTCACTGAATAAAATATTTTTACAGAAATCCTTTTTCTGTTAAAACGTTGATAAAATCTGAAAATCATTGATAAATCTCTTTATTTCCAATTGTTTCACTTCAAAAATTAATTCCCAATAAATTTCAACTAATTTTTTTAATAATAATAAAATTTAATAATTAAATTTCGAATATTTAAATAATTAAATATTTAATATTTAATAATATTAAATAAATGATATTAAATAACTTGTATCATTTCTCTGTCAGAAGTAATTGTTCTGACTGCTATAAACATTATTTTCAGAACTTAATCACTTTAAATAACATTTTATAATAAAATTGAATTTATTATATAAAAATTAGAGCCTGTGAAAAAATTTCACGGTTTCGCCCCTACCATGGTTTATTTACACAGTTTCTACAAAATATTATTAAAATAATAATTTTTTTTATTTTTCTCAAAATCTCCCAAATTAATCTCTCTGATTAATTATCCAATTATTAAGTTTTTTATCCAAAATTAAATTTTTTAACACTGACCAATGTCAGGTTACTCAGTCCAACACTTAACAGCAGATAAATTCCAATCATATAATAGCATGGCATATATCAATTCATGACATGCATCACAATTATAATATAAACAAATAATTATAATCATGTAAGTCCACACATCACATCAATTCAATTACTCAGATAAACATCACATGAATCTAGCAAATAATAGTAAACAGTACAATATAATAAAATATTTCATACAGAAAATTAATAAATGACTCCACAAATAAGCATGAGATTATCTTACACTCCTCAGGCATACCCCCCTTACCTCTTGAAGATTACACTACAGTTTCTGTTAATCTCCTGATCCCGATCCGATTTCTCTCCGTCAGCGTAAATCAGATAACTCGATTGTTTCCTTCAAACGAATTGCAACCAAAATAAATCAAATCAAACAACCATACACTTGGCTCATGAAGGTTAGGGTTCGGCTTCAACCAATTTTCTAGGTTAGGAAAATTAAAATTTGGTTAACTTAGGGATTAATGATCCATAAGTTACTTAAGCATGATTAGACACTTTAACCATGATTATGAACCAAGAATATGAACTAAAACTCATCTAGTTCTAAGAACTAGGGTTCGGTTTTTCTCAATATTTATAGGCAAGAAATTTTAAAATTTCATCAACTCTTGGATTAAATCAACATACAAAGCTTAGAGTTGGATTCAAAGATTACAAACAACTTTTGAATCACAAAACCATTAAGTACTCAAACATAGGGTTTCGGTTTTTGAAGAAACAAATAGGCTCAAGTTTGATTTTTGATCTTCTATATACTTAAATACAAGAACTATCAAGATATAATCATGAATCAAGACATGAAATTGAAACAAAACCTAAGAACACAACTTTAACCTAGGTTCGGCCATGACCAGAAATCAAGGAAAGAAATTTCTCTTGATCTTATGCTTCTAGATGATGAACATAGAGATGATTATAAGATCATAGCAATTGGTTTCATGTCAAAAGGATTTTTCTAGAATTATTTATGAATTTTTGAATCTAGTTCCATGAATTTGAAGTAAATGAAGAACATGTTAATCTAAGCCATGAATCTACAAAAGTTGTGAAGAGAAATTATTTAAATGACAAGAGAATAAGTTGTTACCTCTTGATGATTCAAGGAAAGCAAGATTTGGATGATGTTCTTCAAAGTTTTCTTATGGTGTTCTTGAGAAACTTAAGGAAAAAGAAGAACATGGTTAGGGTTTAGAACAGTTTTAGTAATTTGGGTAGATCTCTCAACATACTAGTCCGTTTTGGATGATCTTTATGGCGTTGGAAATAAGAGAGAAAGACGAACAACTTTCATGTTGAAAGTTTTCCGAGATTCAGAATAGAAAATGGTCAGAATTTCTAGGCAACATCTGACGAATTATGAACACTTTGGAGAAAAAGAACATGGAAATGGAAGAAAATTGCTTAATGAAGAAGACAACACACTTAAGTGAAGAAGACACTATTGGAGCCGTGGGTTTTGGGTAAGGTTTGGTCAACTTTTCCAATGGCATATGCTTGCAATTGTCATAAAAAGACAAGGGCAAAATGGTCATTTCATAGCAAAAATTCACTTTGTCATAAATGTGCCATTATGGCCATTATGACACGGATAAGCTCGTCATAAATGCTCGTCCAGTCGGTCAAATCCATCATCTCTGCTACGTTTCCGACTCCTCGATTCATCTGGCGCAAGCTTTTCCTAGAGATATCTCGACGTATACGCCCGCAACAAATATAATATTTTAATTTTTTTACCAAAATTTTCAAAACTTCCAATATCGTAGTAAATACGATAAAAACATTTTTCATCTCGTTCACGATTCAAAATTAGGTCTTCTGAGCAGTAAACTTTTACTGTCAGTGAAAACACAAAACGACAGACCGGCTTCCGTCTGAATTTTCAACCAAAAATTTCCCCGTAACCTTATGAAAATAAGTATAACAAGGAAATGACCTTGGTTTATCCAAAATCATTTTCTAAGTCTCGGATAAAAATATATATTTATATATTTATTACCGATATTACGAAGCAGCAAAAATCGGGGTGTTACATTACTACCCCACTAAAAAAAAAAATCGTCCTCGAAATTTCGTGACTCGAAACTAAACAGGATTTTGTAACCTTATCTTAACTCTAGAATTTTACATTGCCCTCCACATCACTTCTTTCCTCTTATTCTATATTCCATAACACAATTCATTCTTATGTCATTTCTACATATCCGTACTATCCTCAAAATTTCAGCAGAGTCTATTACACTCGAAAAACAAAATCAAAACTTAATCACTTCTCTTATCAACATGGTTCCACCAGAAACCTTATTCAAATCATCTAACTCTGAATATTATCACTAATACCTACAATATCTACACAGCACCACGTATCAACTCCCTACTCAAAATATTTAATCATAGTCTTAGTTTCTCTTGATTATAATTCACCACTTCAATTTGATATTACCTAACACATCTCATCCTCAAAATAACTTCATTGCACATCTTAAGGCAATTAAACCAAAAGGAATTATATAGAACAGAATTATCTAACTCTTAGCTTTCAAACTTATCTATCAACTAAATTTTACTCAAGAACTTCTCTTTTCCGTTCACATTCAACTTAGGTAAAACTACCATAGACATCTTTCTGTAATTTCTTCCAATCATACGATTGAATCTTAACGATGATCATTTTATCATTATCCTAGTTCATTTAGCAAATTATACCTCGATCATAACAAAATATACCGAAATCATCTTACTTACTGATCTTACTTATGAAAATTCTCAGATTACTAGTCACATTTACACCTCAATAAAAATCCACTCACCTCTTGTCATGCTTAGGTATTACACTTATTCTCAGCTAACCTTCTAAGGATCAATTCCTTTCATACTTATCCATCTAACTTAAGATGATAAGCTGAACATTAACTTCGACTTGGATCTTAACGCTAGATGTAACTTTAGCCCAACACTCGAAGTAAGTTTTTCGGGCTTTACTCAGAACGATGTTGGAAGATTCTTTATTACGTTGGATCGGCCCTCTGATATATACCTCTGTTAGTTTTTCCATTACACCGTGGACCTAAGCAGGTAAAAAGATGTCGATTTCATCAACCTACTCCCAATAATTTGAAAAGAGATTTTCAAGACAAGAAACTTCTTGATTTTCCTTTCTCAAGAAAGCACAAAGAATAATTTGACCCATTTGAAAGATACAAGTGTCCAATATGTAAAAAGATTCTTCAATAGGTTCGTGAGTGTAAAAATGCATGGCCAATACATGTTTACAAACACGACTCTAATAAAGTTTCTTCATTCACAAGAACTTTACTACTCAACGATTTAAAAGAACATCAGTCCGACAAAATTTAGACTGAACCACTTCCATCAAAAGTAAAAGTGAATCGACTAAGTCTCATCAAGAAACTTCTCTTATCATAAAAGTGTCTATCCTGAACAAAAATAGGATAGTTCCCACATATAAAATTCCACAAAAATTGGTCCATCAAGGGGTTTTGAAATGGTCACATCATATGAGAAGGAATAAACAGACAACTCAAATGTTTCACACAATCAATCAAGAAAAGAAAAGAATTGCATCGCACGTGAATTTAAAAGTTCAGTTAAAGGATTATCAGCGATGTCAAAACTACCTTAAATGAGATCATTAGAATTTTGAAGCTTCGGCACCACTCATGGTATAAACTCTCCCCTTAGCCGTTGGTTTATTGGTTCTTGTTTTCTTGACAACTGGTCCACGCCTTGGTGCATTATAATCCTTTGATAAGTGTCCTATTTGGTCACAATCGAAACATTTCCTTTCTTTAAAAGGGCAGTTATTTGCCATGTGATTTGGATCTCCACATTTGAAACATCTCCTGCCTTGACCTTGGCTTTAGTTCCTTTGGCCTCTACTACCTGATGCAGAAATAACTGGACGATATAGTTGTTGGTTCTGGTCATTTCTCGGTGGTCGGAAATATGGTTTTCTCTGGATTTACTTCTCCTCCTGATTCTGATTTTGAAACTGGTTCTTGATTAGAGAGGGTCCCCTACATTCCCTCCATTATCTCTCCCTTTCCTCATCAGTTCTACTCTTCTACATTTCTCAACTAAAGCTTAGAAATTCTTGATTTCCAGTGGTAGTACCGACTCCTTAATTTCAAATCGTAGTCCTCCTTCAAACCTTTCACACTTCCAGTCTTCATCCGGGTTATTTTGGAAGAAGCGAAAATACTTTGCAAGTGACTCAAATTTTGCCGCGTATTCCCCAACAGACATATCCTCCTGCTGCAGACGTAAAAATTCTTGCTCCTTTTCAGCTCGAGCACTCTGAGGAAAATACTTGTTCAGAAACAAGTTCCGAAATATCTCCCAAGAAATCTCCTGATTTTCTGCTTCCAGCAGTTGCTTAGTGCCCTTCCACCAATACTCAGCATCTCCAAACAACAGATAAGTAGCATAAGGCACCTTCGCTCCTTCTGGACTGTGAATCAACTCAAATATTTTCTCTATTTCCTAAATCCACAAATCAGCTTTTGTAGGATCCACATCTCCATGAAATTGTGGAGGATTCTGGCATCTAAAAGCAGTAAGACCTCTGCCCTCAGCAGCCTGTTCCGCTCGAAGTTGTTCCTGTGAATTCTGGGCAACCATTGTAGCAGTTTGTTGTGCAATAGCATCAGCAATATCTGCCCTTGCTTGTGCAGCATAGTCCATACCTCCGGCTTCCTCATAGTTCTCTTCGAAGTTACCACGACCGTTAACACGACCACCTCTATGGCCTCTGCCACAGTCGCGTCCACGTCCACCTTTTTGGTTCCATAACTGACCTTCAAGACGCAATCAGTTAAATGGCAACCAGAAACTGAAACGTATACTTACGTGTTTAAACACATTGCTTCTAAGAAGAAATTCAATCAATGTACCATCTATTATCCATGGTTTCTCATGCTCCTCGTGACTCTTAGAGTAAACGAGAACATCATCGACGAAAATGATGACCGACTTATCGAGAAATGGACGAAAATTCTATTTCTTGAAGTCTAACTCAACTAACTTCGTTGGCGATATCCTACACAAAGAGGTTGAGATCTGGCTAAATCTAGAAACTAGATCAATCAGAAACTCAACATCCGTCCGTCCGCACAAACTTGGGACATTCTCAGAAAATTTTTCCAAAAATTTTCAATAACAGGTACGTTATTCAAATGTCTGATACCGTCCTAAGGGATAAACGAATGTATCAACATGAACATGAGTACCCTTTACTAAACATGAGATCTCTCAAGGTCTCAACCCAATCAGAACCAACCAAAACATACTTACTTGTGTGTCAACACACATTGTTTCAACCAAGAAACAATTCAAACAAGGTTTAACCAGAGATCACACAACAAAAACCTAACAGACCTATTCCCCAAGGTTTCCCGACAGACTCGACCAGCTCTGATACCACTAATGTGACACCCCATTTTCAGGTTATCACATTTACGTAACTTATTGCGGAAATACACTCAATAAAATAGTTTTGCTGGTTACTTTCGGAAAATATAATTTTCTAGTTATTAATCCCTTTCAAAATTAGTGATAAAATTTTTTTCGTTTTCTTTTTCTTTTACTCCATATATAATCCAACACCATTAACATAGCATAAATAGGTATCATGAGAATTTTTTTACACTTAGTTCTTCACATAACAGATCATCCCCAAAAAGTCTTAACATAAGAAAATAAAGATGTAATTGTACCGTAGTGTTAATCTGGAATTACAACTCAAAAGAATGACTTTCAATAGTCAAACATCTAGACTAACCAAGTACCACTACTTTATAAGACACCAAAAGTCCTATAGCTGGTCAGTACTAATAATCACTGTTGGGAAGACCCCCATAGTTCTCCCAACCTATCGAAATATCCGGTGAGGATACCTCTACTTCCGAATCTATGGAAGTATAAGAACATATAAGTTCCTACTCTACAAGAAAATGGGTAAGAAATCAGAGAGGTGGTAAAGATGTCTCCACTGCCAAAGTCTGGTACGTACTTGATGTAGATACTGAATCATCACCCTTGTGATATTCCCACTAACGAATACCTCTTCAAGCATCTAGGAGTTAAGTCCTCGAACGACTCAGTGAATTCCTTCGCTTTATCCGTACTAGTGTACCGAAGTACTACCTTAGTCTAAAATAAACCTGGTATGTTTGTAAGGGTGAGTTTCCAATATATGAGTTTTAATAAGACAACCCCATGCACGACTCTCAAATAGCATATACCAAATATTCACAATATAATGACATTAATTCAAACAGTAGAATGATTTATTTCACAGGGCTTCATACCCGGCAGTCATCGTCATTTTATAAAAATGCACGACACTTCTATGTTCAATCTCTAATTTGATACCTAATCTCAGGAGATCCCACAACTTTCTGTTTCGTTTCAAGCTGATCAGGCTCCGCACATGGCACATTGTAAAAACGAACAAAACAATGCCCAATAAATCTAAACCTCATGTGACCAGTGCTCAAACAGCTATTGCAACTGTTCACATGACACCTCTGTGACAACCACTCAAACAGCTATTGCAGTTGTACACAGATACACTGTCGGATAATCCATCTCAATCACATGTGACCAATGCTCAAACAGCTTTTGCAATTGTTCACACGACCCTTCTGTGACAACCACTCAAACAGCTATTGCAGTTGTACAAAGATACATAACCACTCAAACAACTATTGCAGTTATGTATAGAGTCACTTGTGCTATAACCACTCAAACAGCTATTGCAGCTATGCACAAATATTATCCGACCTCGTATGATAGCCACTCAAACAGCTATTGCAGCTCAGTCATACGACCCCCTTATGACAACTACCCAACCATTGTTGTAGTCATACACAGGGTAACTCATTGGTCCACAGAGAACACAATGATCATCATCTCCTGACACGTCTGCCATATACATTGATCCACTATGGATTCAATGCCCATAATCACATGACACAATTGCCATGAATGCATGAGAAAAACTTTTATTCTCGTTTTGTTCTCTTTGTCGTAATAATCTTTCCTTGTCGAAGCACAAAGCTTAACGACCATGCTTAATGTCTTATTAAGACTTTTCACTTTAAACAAATACAGGACACACAGTCCAAATCTTTTAATCTCAACATAGGACACACAGTCCGAATGCTCAATCACGAGGCCCTTAAACCGATGCACCAGTTTTAGGCTCGCAGATATGGAACTCACACTGTCCACATCAACTTAGGACACACAGTCCAAAAACAACAACAACTTTGCAGGACACTCCGTCCCATGACACAAATCCTTGATCTACGTGTCCATACAACACTAGAACCCTGACGTCTCGGTTTCTAGGCTTATTTATCTGCTTGTAAAACATTTCGCTCAGTGAAAAACAAATACAAAACAACAGCTCCGAAAACTTATCCAAGTTCAACGGAATAATTTCACTGAATAAAATATTTTTACAGAAATCCTTTTTCTATTAAAACGTTGATAAAATCTGAAAATCATTGATAAATCTCTTTATTTCCAATTGTTTCACTTCAAAAATTAATTCCCAATAAATTTCAACTAATTTTTTTTAATAATAATAAAATTTAATAATTAAATTTCGAATATTTAAATAATTAAATATTTAATATTTAATAATATTAAATAAATGATATTAAATAACTTGTATCATTTCTCTGTCAGAAGTAATTGTTCTGACTGCTATAAACATTATTTTCAGAACTTAATCACTTTAAATAACATTTTATAATAAAATTGAATTTATTATATAAAAATTAGAGCCTGTGAAAAAATTTCACGGTTTCGCCCCTACCATGGTTTATTTACACAGTTTCCACAAAATATTATTAAAATAATAATTTTTTTTATTTTTCTCAAAATCTCCCAAATTAATCTCTCTGATTAATTATCCAAGCTTATTAAGTTTTTTTATCCTTAATTAAAATTTTTAACACTGACCAATGTCAGGTTACTCAGTCCAACACTTAACAGCAGATAAATTCCAATCATATAATAGCATGACATATATCAATTCATGACATGCATCACAATTATAATATAAACAAATAATTATAATCATGTAAGTCCACACATCACATCAATTCAATTACTCAGATAAACATCACATCAATCTAGCAATTAATAGTAAACAGTACAATATAATAAAATATTTCATATAGAAAATTAATAAATGACTCCACAAATAAGCATGAGATTATCTTACACTCCTCAGGCATACCCCCCTTACCTCTTGAAGATTACACTACAGTTTCTGTTAATCTCCTGATCCCGATCCGATTTCTCTCCGTCAGCGTAAATCAGATAACTCGATTGTTTCCTTCAAAAGAATTGCAACCAAAATAAATCAAATCAAACAACCATACACTTGGCTCATGAAGGTTAGGTTTCGGCTTCAACCAATTTTCTAGGTTAGGAAAATTAAAATTTGGTTAACTTAGGGATTAATGATCCATAAGTTACTTAAGCATGATTAGACACTTTAACCATGATTATGAACCAAGAACATGAACTAAAACTCATCTAGTTCTAAGAACTAGGGTTCAGTTTTTCTCAAGATTTATAGGCAAGAAATTTTAAAATTTCGTCAACTCTTGGATTAAATCAACATACAAAGCTTAGAGTTGGATTCAAAGATTACAAACAACTTTTGAATCACAAAACCATTAAGTACTCAAACATAGGGTTTCGGTTTTTGAAGAAACAAATAGGCTCAAGTTTGATTTTTGATCTTCTATATACTTAAATACAAGAACTATCAAGATATAATCATGAATCAAGACATGAAATTGAAACAAAACCTAAGAACACAACTTTAACCTAGGTTCGGCCATGACCAGAAATCAAGGAAAGAAATTTCTCTTGATCTTATGCTTCCAGATGATGAACATAGAGATGATTATAAGATCATAGCAATTGGTTTCATGTCAAAAGGATTTTTCTAGAATTATTTATGAATTTTTGAATCTAGTTCCATGAATTTGAAGTAAATGAAGAACATGTTAATCTAAGCCATGAATCTACAAAAGTTGTGAAGAGAAATGATTTAAATGACAAGAGAATAAGTTGTTACCTCTTGATGATTCAAGGAAAGCAAGATTTGGATGATGTTCTTCAAAGTTTTCTTATGGTGTTCTCGAGAAACTTAAGGAAAAAGAAGAACATGGTTAGGGTTTAGAACAGTTTTAGTAATTTGGGTAGATCTCTCAACATACTAGTCCGTTTTGGATGATCTTTATGGCGTTGGAAATAAGAGAGAAAGACGAACAACTTTCATGTTGAAAGTTTTCCGAGAGTCAGAATAGAAAATGGTCAGAATTTCTAGGCAAAATCTGACGAATTACGAACACTTTGGAGAAAAAGAACATGGAAATGGAAGAAAATTGCTTAATGAAGAAGACAACACACTTAAGTGAAGAAGACACTATTGGAGCCGTGGGTTTTGGGTAAGGTTTGGTCAACTTTTCCAATGGCATATGCTTGCAATTGTCATAAAAAGACAAGGGCAAAATGGTCATTTCATAGCAAAAATTCACTTTGTCATAAATGTGCCATTATGGCCATTATGACACGGATAAGCTCGTCATAAATGCTCGTCCATTCGGTCAAATCCATCATCTCTTCTACGTTGCCGACTCCTCGATTCATCTGGCACAAGCTTTTCCTAGAGATATCTCGACGTATACGCCCGCAACAAATATAATATTTTATTTTTTTTACCAAAATTTTCAAAACTTCCAATATCGTAGTAAATACGATAAAAACCTTTTTCATCTCGTTCACGAGTCAAAATTAGGTCTTCTGAGCAGTAAACTTTTACTGTCAGTGAAAACACAAAACGACAGACCGGCTTCCGTCTGAATTTTCAACCAAAAACTTCCCCGTAACCTTATGAAAATAAGTATAACAAGGAAATGACCTTGGTTTATCCAAAATCATTTTCTAAGTCTCGGATAAAAATATATATTTATATATTTATTACCGATATTACGAAGCAGCGAAAATCGGGGTGTTACAACATACACAAAAATACAGAAATAGGGAGATAAGAAACAGTTCTATCATCATAAGCGGAAAAGATTCATAGCATATAATACAATAATAGTCACAAACATGCATTACTCACAATTTACAATCATCCATATTTTATAACATCATCCTCTACCCTCCAACTCATGCAACTAAACCTTTATGCTGACGTGGCCACTACTAATCCTGTCACACATCCCTCGTTAGGAATGTCAGCCAGTCGTCCATGTGACACGTTCCCAACACCGGTGCACATTCTCATCCATGGTGAGAATGCTCATGCAAAGCAATAACACTATAGCTGCACAGTACCGTCGGTGCACACCCTGATTTTCTCTCTCAACTCTGTCAAGGGTGCTCATGCATAGCAATGACACTATAGTTGCACAACTTAACTTCTAATTTGGAACGGTCCACGAGAACTTCGGACCTCGTATATCTCAAATACACGGTTATGAACAATAATACAACATATGATTCTCACTGACTTTTATCAATAACAACCTAGTACCTCAAGTTTTTCCTCATAACCTCCACTTACATTCTATATCACATCACTTCTATAAAATAATAGCGAGGTACCTCTAGTTCATATTCAAAACTCTCACCCAAATAAAATACCTCCAAGCAATATATATCTTTACTTAAAATCAACTAAGCAATTTATCAAACCAGGAAGATCATGCATAACACAATAATCAATAAAATATTCAAACACCAAAATAAACGTCACATGCAGTAGAATACCTCAATCAGCGGATCACAAACAGTCAAAAGTAAATAATTCAGACATCTTCAAATATGAATAATTAACCTAAGACGATAAACCTACAATTCTCAAATCGTCATTGGTATTACGGAAAAGTTTCCAATACGATTTTGGTATTGTAGATTATTCGACCACTAGTAGGGTTTAGGTCGCCCTACACCATTATTATAAATTATATACTACTTATCGGTTCCGACGATGGAATGGTTCTTTCTCCCACCCGAGCTTATCTCCGGAAATACGAACTTCCCACTCCTCGTCACAACCCTATGGTTATTAAATCAATCTCTTGAATATTGAAGAAATGAAGAAAATGATCAACCTTCACTAAGTTGAATACTGGACAGCTTGAGGGTGTGATGGTATTGTGAGTGTATCTCACAATATACTCATCCAAAAATCACGAACTTTGGCTTGTTAGAAAGATAAGAAGAAAAGTAAAAACTTTGGTGTTGAAGGTTTCATTTGGTTCGGATCATAACAGGGGTGAAAAAGGCCTTCTTTCTACTGTTTCGTGGTTTACTGAGAATTCTGGGCAGTTTCGGTATTTTGAGCCTTTCTCTCAATCCACTTATCCGTTTTTGATGATCTTTAGCTTGTTGGAAAGAAGAGGGAAAGAGGAACAACTTTTATGTTGAGAGTTTTTCATGTTTCAGAAAGGAAGAGGGTCATATTTTCGGTGGGGATTCGGTGTTCTTATGAGTTTTGTAACTTAGTTGGTGAGGAAGATGAAGAGAATGAAGGTGATGAAGAAATGAAGGAGAATTGTGGGGAGGAATGCCCTGGGGGGGGGGGGGGGGGATTTATAGATAGGGAATTGTCTTAACCTAGATTAAGTTTAACTAACCATGGTTAACTTAATATATAAATATCTAGATATTTTCAAATAAATATCTAGAAATTTTAACTAAATATCGATATTTTAACCAAATAAATATCTCGATATTTTAACCAAATAAATATCTAGATATTTTAACCAAATATCTAGATATTTCCAAATAAATATCTAGATATTTTTGCTAAATATCTAGATATTTCCATCCGTTCCAAGCCTCATCGATTACCCGATTTAACGACGAAATGGCTGAACGTCGTTGAAATTTTTGAAAATAGCCTATCTTGTTGGAAACATGATAAAAACATACTTTGTTTCGTTCACGAGTCAAAATTAGGTTTTCTGCTCAGTAAAATTATACTGTCATTGAAAACGCAGATCGGGTTCCGTCTGAATTTTCAACCCAAATTTTTATCGTAAGCTTCTACCCTAAGATAGAGTATGAATATGATTTTTATTTCATAAAAATCAATCTCCATGAACTCAGATAAAAATATAAATAAATACATTCATTCCGGTTAATATAGCGAAAATATTTTTACTGAAATAATAAAAATCGGAAAATAAAAATTAGGGTGTTACATTACTACCCCTCTTAGAAAAAAAATTCCGTCCTCGGAATTTACGTACCTCAGAAAATATGTGGATATCGTTGTTGTATATCTGCTTCACGTTCCCAAGTAGCATCTCTAGTAGTTTCATCCCATATGACCTTTAACTAAAGGAAATTGTCTACCGCGAACCTCCTTAATCTCTCTATCTGCTATCCTTACAGGTAGAGCCTCATACTCTAGATTCTCTCGCAGTTGTATAGACTCAGACTCAATAACATATAAAGGATCAGGATCATATTTTCTCAACTGAGAAACGTGAAAGACGTCATGAAGGTTAGAAAGGTTAGGTGGTAAAGCAACATAATAAGCTACTGGACCAATCCTTCGAAGAATCTGGAAAGGTCCGATGAATCTAGGAGTAAATTTTCTAGTTTTGATAGCCCTGCCAATTCCGGTCTTCGGAGTGACTCTCAAAAACACGTGATCACCCTCCTGGAATTCTAAAGGTCTCCTTATCTTGTTACTGTAGCTCCTTTGCCTATCCTGTGCTTCCTTCATCTTTTCCCTTATCTTCCTAACTTGTTCCATAGTCTGTTGCACCACATCTGGACCCAAGACTTGATTTTCACCAATCTCATACCAACATAACGGGGTCCTACACTTCCTACCATACAAAGCCTCATATGGTGTTATCCCTATACTACTGTGAAAACTATTGTTGTAAGTAAATTCAATCAATGGCAAGAACTCATCCCAACTGCCAGTGTGTTCCAAAACACAAGCTCTTAAAAGATCCTCCAATGATTGAATCGTCCTTTCTGACTGTCCATCTGTTTGGGGATGATAAGCAGAACTCATCCTCAACTTGGTCCCTAAAGCATGGTGCAACTGTTTCCAAAATCTAGATGTAAATCTAGGATCTCGGTTTGAGACAATGCTCGATGGCACACCATGCAACCTAACAACTTCTTTGATGTAGATTTGGGTCAACTTCTCCAAACTATAGCTTTCACTCATAGGTAAAAAGTGAGCACACTTCGTCAACCTATCAATGATAACCCAAATCGCATCATATCTCTTAGGAGTTCATGGTAATCCAACCACAAAATCCATATCTATGCTATCCCATTTCCATTCTGGGATATATAATGATTGCAATAAACCCGCCGACTTTTGATGCTCTATCTTAGCCTTCTGACACACCAGGCAAGATACAACATACCCTGCTACCTCTTTCTTCATCCTCGTCCACCAAAACAATTTCTTTAAATCCTGATACATTTTAGTGGATCCAGGATGAATACTCAACTTACTCTTATGTGCTTCTTCTAATATCACCTTCCTAAGTTCTAAATCCTCTAGAACACATATTCTATCCCTAAACCTCAGTACACCATTTGTTCCTCTACTAAACTCAAATCTTACCCTCATCTATACCTCTACTTATCTCCTGTAGATATAGATCCTGAACCTGTTTATCCTTAAGATCTCTCATAAAATCACTACTGATAGTGATCATACCTAAGCAAATTTTATCCTCAACCAACTCTATTCCTAAGTTCAAATCTCTGAACTATTCCAGTAATTCCAACTCTTTAACCATCATTGCGGACACATGCAATGATTTCCTACTCAAAGCATGCCTTCCCAGGATGGTATAGTAAATCAAACTCATAATCTTTGATAAACTCCATCCATCCTCATTGTCTCATATTCAAATCCTTTCGGTCGAACAGATACTTCAGACTTTTATGGTCACTGTAAACATTAAATTTTGCTCCATACAGAAAGTGTCGCCATATTTTTAATGCGAACACTATGGCTGCTAATTCCAAATCATGAGTCGGGTAGTTCCTCTCATGAATTATCAATTGTCGGGAAGCATAAGCCACAACTCTTCCCTATTGCATTAGAACACAACCTAAACCTTGGTATGACGCATCACAGTATACGTCAAACTGTCCTAATGGATCCGGTAAAGTCAACACAGGTGATGTAGTCAACCTTTCCTTCAGCTTTTGGAAACTCTGCTCACAATTGTCCGTCCATACAAAAACTGTATTTTTCCTCGTCATCTGCATCATAGACAATGCAATCTTCGAGAAACCCTCTATAAACCTCCGATAATATCCAGCTATCCCTAGAAAACTTCGTACTTCACTTACTGACTTAGGTCGTTCCCATTTAAGAACTGCCTCAACCTTTGTTGGATCTACTGCTATACCTTCCTTGTTGATCACATGTCCAAGAAATTGGACTTCTTCTATCCAAAACTCACACTTGGAAAGTTTAGTATAAAGCCACCTATCCTTCAGAACCTGCAGCACCACCCTCAAATGTTTCTCATGATCTTCCCATGTACGAGAATAGATAAGGATGTCGTCGATGAACACAACAACAAACTTATCAAGGAACGGTCTAAATATCCTATTCATATAATCCATGAACACTGCTGGCGCGTTACTCACACTGAATGGCATAACTAAATACTCGTAATGTCCATACCTTGTCCTAAAATCCGTTTTGAGTATATCTTCCTTCCTTACTCTAATCTGATGGTATCCATATCTCAAATCAATCTTGGAAAATACTGCTGCTCCTTTCAATTGATCTATCAGATCATCTATCATAGGCAACGGATACTTATTCTTATTTGTTACCTTGTTCAACTGTTTATAATCTGTGCACAACCTAGCACTTCCATCTTTCTTCTTAACAAACAACACCGGAGCTCCCCATGGTGAAACACTCGGTCTTATGAACTCCTTTCCCAACATGTCATCCAACTGTTTCTTTAACTCCGCCAATTCTATAGGTGACATCCGATATGGCGCCATAGATATAGGTCCTGTCCCTGGTACAAGATCTATGGTGAATTCCACTTCCCGTTCTGGTGGTAAACCTGGAACGTCGGGAGGGAAAACTTCAGGAAACTCTCTCACAATAGGCATAGAATCTATACTAGGAGTCTCAATAGTTTCCACCGCGAACAGCATCACGTACTGTCGAGAATCATCCCTCCTCATGGATACTCCTTCATTGGCAGAGACTATACTAGAAGACTCAAGAAATGATAAGGTCTTACTAGAACAGTCTAGCATTACATGGTTAGCCGAAAGCCAATCCATGCCAAGAATAGCATCTATCTGTTGCATAGGCAAACAGACAAGGTCTACAATAAATGTCCTTTTCTCAACAACTATAGGACACTGTAAACAAACAGACATAGTAGTCAAAGGATTACTAGTTGGAGTAGATATTGTAAGGGTATAAGGCAATTGAGAAACAATTAATTTTAATTGATCCACACACTCATACGAAATAAATGAATGTGTAGCGCCTGAGTCAAATAACACATACGAGAGTCTACCAGCTATCAAACACATACCTTGTATAAGATCAGCAGATTGAGAGGATTCAGCTCCCCTCATGGTAAACACTCTTCCAGTGGCCTGAGGTCTTGCTCCCTGTTGTCCTGCTGTTGTGACTCCTCTTCCAGCTCCACCCGTATTGCCTCCATTTCCTCTACCTGCAGCTATCGACTGTTGCCTAGCCTGCTGTCTGCAATCTCAGGCCATATGACCTATTTTTCCACAGTGAAAACAACTAGGTCGCTCCATGCAGTCTCTAAGATAATGCGGTCCTCCGCATCTGAAACAAGATAAGCCTTGCTGCTGTTGACCAGCTCTAACCACTGGTGCTGGTGCCCGTGTCTGCACTGGTCGGGCATATGGTCTCTGTCTCCATTGAGAGTTACTACCTCCCCGCCTCTAAAAACCCGGTCGAGTAGGACCTCCAATCCTCAATTGTCTCTTCTTATTAGCCAGCCTCTGATCTATACTTTCGATCGCACTGCATCTTTCCACCAGCTCTGGAAAACTCTGGATATCGAGAAATACTATAGCCCTCTGGAGTTCATGTCGGAGTCCTTCCTCAAACCTTCTACATTGCCAATCTTCATCTGGGAATCTCTGATAAAATTCGGAATACTTAATTAGAGCCTCAAATTGTGATGCATAATCACCAACAGTCATGTTGCCTTGTTTGAGACTCATGAATTCCATTTCTTTCTCGCGTCGAACTAGATGCGGAAAATACTTATCAAAGAAGCAGTCACTAAACAGCTGCCAGTTGATAAATATGCCTTCGGCCTCCAGTAATCTTCGCTTGCCTCTCCACCAAGACTCTGCTCCTCCAGTTAGCATGAAGGCAACATATATCACTTTCCAATCCACTCTGCAGCGTATGGTATCGAATATCTTCTCGATCTCTTGTACCCACCATTTTGCCTTCTCTGTATCATAATCTCCTCGTAATTGGGGTGGCTTCCCTTTCAGGAAAATAGTCATTCCGGCATCTTCAGCTGCTGCAGCTCTCCTTTGATTCAGTTGTTCCTGTTGTTCTTTGTTTATCTGCAGCATCTCAGTGTTCTACTGTGTTTGTAATAACAGAGCAGTAGCTATGTTTTTCATGGTATCTTGAGTCTTAGATGACTCTCCTCCACTCCCGGTATGATTATTTTCCACATTGTTAGCTCCAACAATTCTTTTAGGAGTTCTGTCATCACTATCGATCGGACGTCCTCTTCCACGAGCCATGATTCTGTAAAAGAAATCATTCGCTCTTATCAGTATGACATATAATACCACATAGACAAATATATAAATACCATATGCCACAATAATGTTAATTATCGCATCGGATTCGGACACACTACCCATATTCTAAGCATAGTTAAAATCCGATGTGGACTCAACTAGACACGGCCAGTAACAATATCCTAGACCTCACAGTCCGATTAGAATCGAACTGCTCTGATACCACCAAATGAGACACCCCATTGTGCCCCATTGTATTATTAAATTAGAACCTTATTATTTATTTACTTAATCGCGCGCTTATCGTTGAAAATAAGTAAAAATTAAAACTTAATTAATAATCATATAACTTCTGCAAATATAAAACACACCAAAGCTATATTACATAAATACACACATAATTATCCTTTATTTTACACAACACTGTTTAGGGTATCCTCTCAGTAGGATCCCACACAGGTACTTATTCATACAAACTGCTTATAACTAACGGAAAATTAAAATGTCTTATATGACTCACTGGTCCTAAACTTACTACACTATATTATTAGGATCAGTAGGTTGTTCTCCAGCGTCAGCTTCATACGGAATGTCATTCAACTGCTCAACAACCTCCGTCTCGTATAGGGTTCCATCCATCTCCTAAGCAACATATTCGTCCATCTGGTCTTCTAACATAACAAAGTAGACATACACAAAAATACAGAAATAGGGAGATAAGAAACAGTTCTATCATCATAAGCGAAAAAGATTCATAGCACATAATACAATAATAGTCACAAACATGCATCACTCACAATTTACAATCATCCATACTTTATAACATCATCCTCTACCCTTCAACTCATGCAACTAAACCTTTATGCTGACGTGGCCACTGCTAATCCTGTCACACATCCCTCCTTACCTCCTTAGGAATGTCAGTCAGTCGTCCAAGTGACATGTTCCCAACACCGGTGCACATTCTCATCCATGGTGAGAATGCTAATGCAAAGAAATAACACTATAGCTGCACAGTACCGTCGGTGCACACCCTAATTTTCTCTCTCAACTCTGTCAAGGGTGCTCATGCATAGCATCACCCCTTTAGGCCATGGCTTCGAGCATCACCCCTGCCAAAGTTTAATGTGGATCAGAGAAGGGATAGCAGTTCTAGTCCTTATAGTAAGAGCTTATTCGCTTGCTCTAGTAATAACAAGACTAAAGCATCCGGGAACAAGAAGGAAGACACGGAAGTGGAGCGAGTTCCACAAGTGACAAGGACATAAAATGATCTCCTGGATACAGGGGAAAAGAATACAGAGGAAACATCAAAGGAGATTAAAAGAGTAGTAGAGACTTTGGGGTCTTTTGATTTAACACCCAAAGTAGCAGCCATTGAGAGTAAGGGGGGTACCAGCTCGGGCAGACCAAGGAAGTGGAACGGGAACAAGGGTAGTAAGCCAAAAGGGAAACCGAATCATAAAAAGGGGAGAAACTATTGGGTAAGAGAATACCGTTTGATGTGTTGATATCAGAAGGATCCCCGGAAGATATCATGAACAAGGACAAGAAGAGGCATGTGGTGGCAATGGAGATAGAAGAAACTGAACTAGAGTTGGAGTTGGACAACACCTACAACATGAAAACCATCAGTTGGAATTGTCGGGGTTTGGGGAATCCCCGAGCAGTTCGAGCCTTGTTGAGGCTCCTTCGATTGGAAAATCCTCACCTGGTTTTTCTTATGGAGACTAGGTTAAAAGAAGATGAGATGGAAAGACTTAGAGTTAGAAGTGGTTACAGTTCGGGTTTGTTTGTTGATTGTCATGGGCAGGGAAGGGAGAGGTCTGGAGGACTGGCATTAATGTGGAATGAGCAGGTGGATATCACCATTATTTCTTACTCACTGAATCATATTTTTGGAAGAGGGGCTGATGAAGAGAGTGGAGAGTTGTGGTTCTTTTCTGGTATATATGGCTATCCGGAGGAAGCTCAAAGAAAGATGACTTGGAGGTTGATTAAGGAGATTGCTGGTCAGGTGTGCAACAAATGGTTATGATTTGGTGATATCAGCGACACACTATCAGTGGAAGAGAATAAAGGAGGGAATCCGTGCAGTTTTGATCAACTGAATTTGGGGAGAAGCACTATTGCTGAATGTGGCCTTCAGGATTTAGGATTCATTGGGTATCCCTTTACTTGGTCGAATGGGAGGAAAGGAGATGGGCAGATCCGGTGCAGACTTGATAGAGCCATGGCCTCTGAGGAGTTAATGAAAAGGTTCAGCCAAATTCAGGTAACATATTTACCCCATTTTGGTTCTGACCATGCTCCTTTGATGATTGGGCTGGAAGCCTTGTTGAACTCAAACCCAAGGAAGAGGAGACACATTTTCCGTTTTGAAGAGTGCTGGATGCAGGATAGTAAATGCGAGGAGATGGTAAGAAGGGCCTGGTCAAATGGCAGTGGTTCTAGTGAAGCTCGACTGGCAAACATGCAATCTTTAGATAATGATTTCAAGGAGTATAGAACCAATGAAATCAGGTAGGAATTTGTCAAGATAGAAAGAAGATTGAAGGACAACTCTATGTGGTCAGACTCACCCAAAAGTATAAAGAGTTATAAAGAGCTTGAGAGGCACCATGCGGATCTCCTCCAAATTGAGGAAACTATATGGCGCCAAAGAAGCAAAGTAGTGTGGCTTAAAGATGGTGACAAGAACACCAAATTTATCCTTGGAAAGGCAAATCAAAGGAAGAAGGTGAATGAAGTTAAAAAACTCAAAGATGAAGCAGGGGTGTGGTGGCACGGTGACGAAAATGTGGAAAGAATACTCCTAAAGTACTTCACTGAGCTCTTCTCATCTTCCAACCCAAGTGGCATAGAGCAAGCTTGCACGACAATTCAAAAAACACCCAGTGAAGATCAGAGGAGGTGCTGTGACCAAACTTTCTCTATGGGTGAGATCAAGAAGGCCATAAACCAAATGCACCTGCTCAAAGCCCCGGGATTGGATGGAATCCCCACCCTTTTTTATCAGCAATTTTGGCATATTGTGGGGAGAGATATCCAGAACTTAGTCCTTGAAATAGTTAATGAAGAGAGGTCTCCCTGAATCCATCAACATAACCCATATAGCTCTCATTCTAAGTGCAAAAACTCGAGCTCCCCAAAGCAATTTAGACCAATCAGCCTATGCAATGTGGTTATGAAAATAGTCACCAAGGTCATTGCTAACAGGATTAAGGGTGTCCTCCTGAATGTGATTGATGAGGAGCAAAGTGCCTTTGTGAAAGGGAGGCTTATAACCGACAATGCCCTTATTGCCATGGAATGCTTTCATTGGCTCAAAAAGAAGACTAGAGGAAAAAAAGGGGATGATGGCACTCAAGCTTGATATGGCAAAGGCTTATGATCGAATGGAGTGGCCTTTCATTAATGACGTCTTGATTCATGTGGGTTTCCCCCCAAAGTTCACAAAGCTCATCATGTCTTGTGTTACCACGGTGTCCTATCAGGTGCTCATTGATGGCCAATCGAGTAGGAGTTTCTCCTCGATAGGGGTTTAAGACAAGGTGACCCACTCTCACCCTATATTTTCATTCTTTATACCAATGTTCTTTCTGGTTTTCTTCATAAAGCTAACTCAGGGATCTATTCATGGGATCCAAGTAGCCAGGATGGCTCCTCAATTACCCATCTCTTATTTGTAGATGATAGCCTCATATTTGCAAGGGCTAATCTCAAAGAAGTTGATTCCATCACTCATGTTCTTAATATTTATCAATTGGCTAGGGGTCAATTGGTGAATCTGGATAAGTCAGAGGTGTTATATAGTCGAAATGTGCCCCCAAATGAGCAAAACTTTATATGTAAAAAGATGGAAATAAAGACTGTGACTACCCTATCAAGATATCTTAGCCTTCCAGTAGTGTTTGGAGATCAAAAAAGGATGTCTTTGCCTTTGTGAGGGACAGAGTATGGAAGAAGCTAAAGGGATGGAAGGAGAAATGCCTATCGAGGGCAGGTAAGGAGATCTTCATCAAATCAGTTGCCCAAGCCATCCCGAATTACATCATGATTTGCTACAAATTCCAGAGGGATGTTGTCATGAGATTAAGTCTTTGATTGCCAAGTTATGGTGGGGAACCACATAAAACAGCAAGAAAGTTCACTAGCTTAGTTGGGAGAGGATGGGAAGAGCCAAGGACAAAGGGGGAATGGGCTTTAGAGGTTTCTCCGAGTTTAACAGATCTCTCTTTGGAAAGCAATGCTGGAGGTTGGTCACTGATGAAGACTCCCTTGTGGCAAGGACTGTCAAAGGAAGATATTACCCGAGGAGTACTCTCATGGAAACACAAAGGGGCTTCCAGCCAAGCTATGCTTGGAGAAGTACGCTTCAAGCAAAGGAAGTCATTGATATGACCTTACAATTTCAGGGACCAAATTGACTATTTACTCAATAAATCTCACTTCTCTGCATTATCTTTCTCACATAAAGTTTTGTGTGGACCCGTTGCCACCGGCAGGAAACACCAACAATTCTTGGGTCAAACAAAATGCAATGAAACGTTAGGATTTTGTAATATCTGGTTAGGTAAATTTATTATTTTTACCAAAAAAATACATCCTTCAAATTAAGTATATCTTTAAAATAAGAAAAAAATGTTTATCTTTCATTTAATAAGGTACTCTTATATGATAATTTTAACTCATTTAATTATTTTAAAACAAATATATTCTTTTTTTATATACTATCACTTTAAAAAAAGTTTTCCAATTCAATGTAATCCTTTTAAAAAATTGTTTATCATGAGACTTTGCCAGCATCGTTTCCCATTTTAACAACTCACGTTTAAGGCATTGTGCATCAAACTCCAACTTGTTCAGTCTTTTCTATAACTCTGCCAAGGGCCAACCTCAGCTATGGCATGCTATGTCTCTTTATTTGTGAAGACCTAGTCATATATTAATCAGTATTAGCTTGTTGGCATTTTTATCATTAAAGACTTATAAGCTTATTTATCATTGTTCTTAAAACTAAACGATCATTAAACCGGTAAAGGTACTGGTTCAAGGTTCAATGATCCAATTGTGGTTGAAACGATAATAAGTAAATAATATTTTTAATTTTTTTTTGACATAATATATTAAGTAGTATTAACTTAAATTCTAAATTTCCATTTTTTTAATAATATAAAATACTTTTTGAATTTTAAATTAATAAATTTATAAAGGTAATTCTTGTATTTACTCTCATAAGTGTAAAAAATTAACCAATTTTATGGTTAGACTTAAATTTCTTTTTAATCCAACTATCAGAAAAAGTAAAAAATAAAACTAAAGTTGGGCTAATTTTGGAAACTGAAAATATAATAAGTCTTTGGGTTGGACACCCAAGCCCATTTTGCATGTTTTAACATCTAAACCCAAGGTCTCATTTTCACCTTCAGCAATCAGCAGCCACTCCTCCCTATCCCTGATGGGCTCCACCAAGTGTACCGGATCGAAGTAAGTAATAAAACATAACAAGCAATTTATCGAAGTCGAACACAGGGATTGGGTGACCAATTATATCAATATTTAGAGAAGGCAATTAAGGTTGATCAAGTCAATGGAGAAAGAGTTTGTTTAGATCAATTCAATTATCTAAATTAACAAAATTAAAATCCAATAAAACAAGATAGCAAGCGGTTATTGAGATTGAGAATATGGTTGGGAAGATCTAAGGTCACGATTTCACCAACCTAATCAAACATAGATCCAAGTGATTATTTTCTATCTCTAAGTTCGATTTCATGCCAACCAGGAACCCTAAATTATTCTAATGTCTCGTTCGAGCACAATAGAAAACACCTAAACATGCCAATCAACTATATCTCTATTAAAAGACTAACATGCAAGATTCATTAAGTGCTTGGTTCCCTAAAGCGATTGTACAAATCTCCTATTATATATCTATGATTATTCAATCGGTGTTCTTAATTCAAGCCCTAAAGCATGAATCTCTGGTCGGACTCATCATGCTTGACTAGTTAATCACGAGCTCTTTTGATTAACACAAAGCAAAACATAATTAAGAAGCAAGAATTAAGACTAGGGAATAGAAAACATCACAATTCACTATGCCGTCATGAGCGGCTACATCGATTCATTAGAAAAGATGATTAGTTCCTCATAGCGTACATCATCATACACAATTCAAAGGATATCATCCACAAAACCCATAAAAACTAAGAAAAATACTAAACGAGATGCAGCTCTTAAAAACTAGGAATAGGGTACAAAATTTGCGCAGTTAACAAGCTTATATACTAAATCTGGTAATGCTCGCTCGCGGGGCGAGTAACCGCTCACGGGTCGAGGACTTGAATTCGGTTCCACTAAGATTTGAAGTCTCGCGGGGTGAACCCTGTCTCATTTTCCTCCTCTGCTTCGCGGGGCGAGTAACCTTTCGCTGGGCACCCCAGAAAACCTTCAATTTTCCTGTGTCTGGCTCGCGGGGCACCCTAAAGCCTCTTCAGAATCTTCATTTTTCCAGCTCTAGCTCGCGGCGCGAGTACTGTCTCGCTGGGCGAGACAGTCATTTTCTTCACTTTGCTTGTGTTCTTCAATTTTCCTAGTTCTTTCAAGCTTCGCTTTTAACCTTAAAACTTAAAATAGCATCAAGTGCTTTATTTGACTCAAAAACAACCAAAATTCCTAAAAACTACCAAAAAGACTCAAATTGTTGCTCGATAACAAATAAAACCAAATTCGGGTAAAAACGAGATTAAACTTGCACGATTAGTATCAAAATCATGGCCTTTCTAGATATAAAACTAGATAAGCCAACAAATTATCAACCCCCCTCATCCTCTTCTTTGTGTATAACTATAACAGTACGTCTAGCTCTTCACTTCATGATTTCGTTTTTGGCTCTTCACTTCATGATTTCGTTTCTGGCTCTTCACTTCGCGATCTCTTCGTTCTCTTATGAGTCCTCCTGTATCTGTTTTTCTCACCCATCATCTTTGTCGCTCGTCGGAGGTTAGAACTCGTCGGAGCTTGCTGAATTTTTGGAACCCTGTGAACCGCTGGTTCTTTCCGGTTCTGTAATGGTTCGACGGTTTTCAATTTGGTTTTTTGCAGAATGGTTATAAGGGGTTGTCCGGACCGTACGACATGTTGGTTTCCGGTCATGTCCGTTTTATCAACAATGCTATTTACAGGTGAAGGTCTATGACCAATTTACAGATGAAGACATATTTAAATGTCTTGTTGAAAAGTAAGCCTTTGAATTTCAAAGTAGGTCCGACCATGTCTTAAAAATTGGCCTATTTCATACTAACATTCTAGGTTCAAATCTTGAGTCTGGACTATAGACCAAACTCGTTTATAGGCATAACTCGAGATATCTTATTCTCATCCCTAATTGTAAGGGTCAAAACAATCAATTAATGATTTTTAATTAATTAACCAATCAATCAATTATTTTTATTAATAAAGAAGTTGCCTATTTGTTTACTCCTGCACCTTCTTTTTTCTCTGTGGTTATCCTTTTTGCATCTAAAGTGGCAGATAGTTGGTAGGGGATAGAATGAGGATGAAATAATAAATTATATGCTTTGAAAATTATGAAGCGTGTTATAAATATTTAGATATTATGGATGAGTATTATATCAATTTGTTATCTTACAATATCTTTATCATTACTATATATTTATTCTTATTTATGGTTGTTGATTTGGTCCAGGATTAGTGGTCCATTTGCCTCTATAAATACAACCTTAGGTTTTACTCTTGTATTCACTCAATCAGATCAATACAAAGATCATAACTAGTTCCTGAAGAACTAGCCTTCTGTTCTCTCTCTATTCTCTTTTATTTTATCTTTTATTTTATAACAACACGTTATCAGCACAATTTCAAAGTAGGTCAGACCATGTCTTAAAAATTGGCCTATTTCATACTAAGATTCTAGGTTCAAATCTTGAGTTTGGACTATAGGCCAAACTCATTTATATCAAGGCATAACTCGAGATATCTTATTCTCATCCCTAATTGTAAGGTCAAAACAATCAATTAATGATTTTTAATTAATTAACCAATCAATCAATTATTTTTATTAATAAAGAAGTTGCCTATTTGTTTACTCCTGCACCTTCTTTTTTCTTTGTGGTTATCCTTTTTGCATCTAAAGTGGCGGATAGTTGGTAGGGGATAGAATGAGGATGAAATAATAAATTATATGCTTTGAAAATTATGAAGTGTGTTATAAATATTTAGATATTATGGATGAGTATTATATCAATTTGTTATCTTACAATATCTTTATCATTACTATGTATTTACTTCTTATTTATGGCTGTTGATTTGGTCCAGGATTAGTGGTCCATTTGCCTCTATAAATACAACCTTAGGTTTTACTCTTGTATTCACTCAATCAATCAGATCAATACAAAGATCATAACTAGTTCCTGAAGAACTACGTTATCAGCACAATCAAGTCTCTCTAACGGTGTAATTTTTCTGTTTTATGGTAAGAATTCTTGTATACATGTTTTTGAAATTTTTCGATAAAAAGAAATCCCTGTACATTTGATACATGTCCCTGTATAGTATCGATAAATTTTTCTGAGTGAGAATTTAGAAGAAAATAAAAAGAACCTGTACGCTCATTGTCTATAATTTTTTGTAATTCTTTCTCAACACAAACCTCCTGACGTCTATCTACGTCTAGTACATTTGTTAAGAAAAGGATTATTTTAAAATAAAAAGGAAAAAAAAGGACATACTGTTCACGTTCCTACAAATGTTTCGGTTTCCTATGTTTTTATTGGCTATATTTCGTGATTCTTCATCCTTTTTCTATATATGAATCCATCTATTTTTTTTCCCGGAGGAATCTATTATTGAAGCATGATCCTAAAGGATTGTACAAAGTTAATAATTTTTCTTGATAATTGTTCATATGAAGATTTGTGGTATAATTCATGAAGAATTGGACTTTTAAACCACGATTGAAATTAAAAGGGTCTTTTGATTTTGGTATATTTTGAAACAAATTAAAGTGATAGAAATATTATGTATGCCTCTCAAGTATGCTCCCGAAGTAGCAAATTAAAAATGAGAAAGGCAGCCAAATGGATTGAGCTCCATTCCCAGAGGTGAATGTGATGTGTTCTATTTTATGGGTACGGCTGAATTTGTTGCTCTTGATATTTCTGGAAAAAATATCTGTCATGGGTACTTTGGAAGGAAGGATTCACCGATAATACTATTAAAGAAGGAAACCAAGCATCCCTACAAGATCCTGCTAAGGCAATGATTTTTCATTCGGCATCATTTGCATGAAGAATTAAAAATTGAGTACCTTACTATTAAGAACCCATTGGCCCTTTGGAATAATTTAAAGGAGAAATATGAACACCAAAAGACGGCGATTCTTACAATGGCTCGATTGAAATTATATGGTGAGAAAATTACCGATGAAGATATGTTGGAAAAAACATATTAAACTTTTCATGCCTCGAATGTGCTCCTACAGCAACACTATGGAGAGCGTAGATTTACCAAATATTATGACCTAATTTCTTGTTTGCTTGTGGCTGAACAAAATAATGAGCTTTTAATGAAAAACCATCAGTCTCGTCCAACTGCCTCAACACCATTCCTTGAAGTGAATGTGGCTTTTTCTCAAGGGCAGAGAAAAAAATACTTGGACCCATGTTAATCCTCCTCCTCCAAAGAAATGGGCTAAGAATGAGGAAGATTCTGGAAAGAGCAACAAAATGCAAGGCAGTGACAATTTTTGCCTTAGATGTGGGACAAAAGGTCATTGGTCTCGTACGTGCCGCACTCCAAAACATCTAGCGGATCTATACATGGCATCACTTAAGGAAAAAGGAAAAAATGTTAAAGTCAATTTATTTGAATCTCTTAACAAAGAAGAGAATCCTATGGATGTGGATTTTGATGTCTCTGATTTTTTTGAAGATCCTAGTGGCAAAATTGATCACTTAATTTGGGATGGAAATGTTCACTATTGAATACCATGGTGTTTATGAATTATCATATGTTTAAGTTCTTTTTTATTTTTATTTTTTAATTTGAGTTTTGGGATATTGTTGTATGAACCTTCATGATTAATAATATATTTACTACTGTTTATTATTATTCCTCTATGATCAATAATTGCTTTAATGTTTATCATTATTCATATATATATATATATATATATGTGTGTGTGTGTGTGAGAGTGATGGATGTATACTTTTAGGTGGTTTAAGATCACCATGGAGACTTATAATGTTACTTTATTTCGGTGTATAATATTTATAAATAGTTGAATTTCTTGTGTGGATGTGTATTGTGTTGATTGAAACACGTGCTAATGTAAATCAGAAGTTTACTAGTCTAAATAATTATGTTATTTGGCATATGATTAATTAGGCCATCCGAAGTCAATATTGATGATTCATATTGATGTCATCTAAGACCAAAAGATTCTATAATATAATGAGTTTTCATATGTTATGCATTTTTTAATGCAATATGATTATGGCCAAAAGTCAGATGATCTAATGTTTGCTTATTTTCAATTTGCAACCAGACGTTTGCAAAAGTAATTAAACGCTTTGAAAGATCCCATATTATGGTTCCTAAGTAGAACATAATTATAATTTTGATGCGTTGTATTCTAGTAGATGTTGCTTCCGTAGATGTGATGTGCAAGTGTACACAGTCAAACAAGTAATAAAGTGTGAGTAAAGATCGTTCCCACGAGCATTTAAATGAATTGAATACAAATTCTAGTTTTAACTTTGTCTACTTAGCTCAATAAAATAAAAAGTAATTTTAAGCATGTAAAGTAAAAGAAGTAATTGGGTATTAGAACAGTACGTAATAAATGCAAGGAATAAATAAAAGCAATAATTGGGCGTTTTAAAAACAGAGATGGAAACAGTTAGGATTCTAATCCTTTGTAATCTTAACTTCAGGGTACTCGATGCTTTAGGATGCTACAGCATTTAGTCCAGGAAATGAAGTTTGCTCTAACTTCATATTAATTTCCCTCAGCTATCAGATAATTGCGTCCAGCTACTTAAAGACTTGAAGGCTATTCCTAGCTCATTCAATACAGTTAAATTTTCAATTAATTGTTTTATCTTTATCTTCAATTCAAGTCTACTGACTTGGTTCTTCCAAACTAGTTAGCTAATAATTCAGCTCAGTTGATCAGGCTAAACATAATTTAACGTTAAATCAGAAGAGAAGAAAATCGATAACATCCATAACATTGATTAACCCTTAAGCACAATTACAAGTTCATAGAATCCAAACTAAAGGAAATTAGCTCATAATGAGCTTGCAAACAGAACAAATAAAAGAAATGAAAAATAAAGGCATAAAAGCATAAAACGTGATTACAGAGAAGACAAAGAAGAAAATGGAGGTTGCAGTACCTTGTACCAGTTGACACCTAAAAGGAGGCCAACCTATCACTATTTGTACTAGTGCTCCCCAAGTAGGGTTTGTACATTCTCTCTCATGCCTCCCTTTTGGGCTTTACACAAATTCAAATACTAAATACTCCTTGGCCCAATTCCCAAGTACACTCAGCTGAGTGTTGCATTTTTTTTCCTAGTTGTGGGACGCGTTGCAGGTTCTTTGTCCTTTAGTGAAGGTGCGCTAAGCTGGCAACTCTTTTGTCTTGTAGTGATTCTGTCTTCAGAAGCTGCAGCATTCTATAACATTACTGGAGCAGCTCCACACAACTCGAATATCAGATTTTCCTGCTCAACACTTCAAACATCTTTTCAGTTATATAATTCCAAAATTTATCATTCTTTTCTGCAATTAAACACTTTCAGCTCAAAGACTCAATTTCTTGTTAAAACTCTATTTTACCAAATTACTCAAAACAAGAACAATGATTTAGTTAAAAAGATAATAATAACTCTTATTTCTAAGAGTTATCAGTAGATCCTGAAGAAATCTACTAAGTTTCAAATATATATTTTGTAATTTGTCATGTTTGTGTTGACGGATTCTAGGCAAGTATACCTAGTCGTACAAGTAATACGGTGGTGAGACCGATATCGTTCCCACGAGGATCAGTTGCCAATTACCAATTCACAAATTATACAACTATCTAGACTAAACTGTGGTATGAAGAGAGATCAAATCATAAAATAAAGAGATAAAAGCAATAAAATATTTTTTTGGTCTTTTTGGAATTTTATCAAACACTTAGCAAGCAAAGTTAACAAATGGATAAAATTGTCAGGGTTAGACTACACTGATCTTCCCTTGATTGCAATGAAATGGTTAATAACACAAGTCCTAATTCATTCATGACAATCAAATCTTCTGAAATACTCAAACCCTAATGTCTTAGGTGGAATGAGCCTAAAACCCCAAATTAAACCCTAATGTCTTAGGTGGATTAACATGAGATTTTGCATAAAGAGTCAAGATTTATAAGATTGCAAGCACCCCAAGACCTATGTCTAGATTCATGAATTACTTGGCATTTGATTCATGAGCATGCCTTAACATCAATCTTTCAATTGTCTATCAAAGCAACAAATCATTCCAAGGGTGATCAAGCCAAAAAAAGCATTAAGCATAGAATCAAATACTCATAAAGAATTAGGAACTTGCATTAAAACCAAATCAAAAGACAACCAAGTTCAGAAAAGTAAACATCTAAACCCCAACAAGAAGGGGATTTAGCTACTCATAGTAACAGAAATTACAAAAGAGAAAGCCAAAACCAAAACAATAGAGATAAAGGAGAAGAAAGACTCCATGGAAGGTTTCCACAATCGTCACCGCAGCCCCTTGTTCAGAGAGCATCCCTGTAGGGTTAGCCGTCGCCCCCCTAGGGTTCCAAGTCTGCTCCAAGTCTCCCCTTTTTTCCTTATGGCGCTGCTGTGGCTAAATATATTACAACTCTCAATCAGTCAATCTCCTAATTTAATTGGGATCAAAATCTTTTCACGCGGGCCCAACAAGATTGTTTCCTCTGCCACTTTCAATTGCCACAATCTCTACCATTTATTTTTATGATAATGCAATGTTATCCAATTCCATCTTATTGCTACTTATCAATTCCAATCCAAATTGAATCTTAATATTTTATTTCCAATGAAACTGAATTAACATGGGCCCCTGAAAATTTGTTACTGACGTTGGCTTCAAATTAGAAAAGTCAAATTCTTCCTTCCATTTGTATTTCAATTCACGTGGACCCTTGCACAATTTGATTCACGTGATTTGCTTCAGTGATTTGCTGCAGCTTCTATCATTTATAAATTGAAGACCAATTCCTCTCTCCATTTATGGTAAGCCATTAATATCCAAATCATCCAATCCATCAATTAGGCCTCTTACATTGCTGCTGGATTTTTATCAATTGTCATCAAATATTTCCATTCCAAATTAAATTGGAGTCATCCAATATCTTCATTTTTCAAGCTCCAACTTCATCCAGGCTCTATTATGGCTCATCTTGGGCATTTAATCCTTAATTTTTGCAAAACAACACCACAAAACCACCTTACCCGTTCCAAGGTAAAAACTAACTAAAAATCAAATTAAATATGCCTAACTATATGAAAATGCATGCAAAATGATAAACAAAATATGAGGTGAAATCACACTCATCAGTTTGTCTCTGCCATCTAAGTTCAATTGTCATAGACCCAGAAGGTCACTTAGTCATATGTACCAATCACAAATATTTGTGCATGGTTAATTGTCCCAGAAGGAAAACCTACAAGTATGGTACCTAACTCATGAATTTAAAGTGAGCGAGAAGCGTTGTAGACCTATTGGTGCAAAGAATATTGTTTCTTAAAGGAAGATAAAATTTCAATGTGATACTCTAAAGGAGGTCGTGAGACTCTAGAAGAGCTCAAAAGTTATATAGATCAACAACCTCATATTTTAAGAGAAGTAACCCCAGAAGTGGTTCCGATACTGGTAAATTATGAGATCTCTTTAAAATATGAAAATATGAGGGGAAGATATATTGTTGATAATATATTTGCATATGTAACAACAATTGCTTATGAAATTATTAATGATAAATTTAGAGTGTGCGAAGCTCAAATTATAGAGGAATGTCGACATTAAATTAATTGGCCAAAATTTAAATGAATAATGTAAGTTGAGCTATGGTTATAAGCCAAACTAAAGCATTTGGACCAGTAGTCCAGACACCTGAAGTTGTCATTTTTAAGTTATGAATGCAATGACATTTGAATTGTTGATTAGTTTGATAGTGCTTGAAGGACTTGGCACACACTTAATAGATGTAATGAGAACTTACTTTTATAGCTCATTAGATAATGACATATATATGAAAATCTCTGAAGGACTTAAGATGCCTGAAGCATGTAATTCAAGACCTCGACAAATGTACTCTGTTAAATTGCAAAGATCATTGTATGGATTAAAGCAATCATGACGAATGTGGTACACTCGTTTGAGTGACTATTTATCGAAAAATATGTATGAGAATAATCCTATTTGTCCTTGTGTTTTCATTAAGAAAACAAATTTCGGGTTTGAAATAGTTGTTGTTTATGTTGATGACTTAAGCATAATAGGGACTCCAGAAGATATATCAAAGACTGTAGAGTACTTACGAAACGAGTTCCAAATGAAGGATCTTGGAAAAACAAAATTTTGTCTTGAATTTCAAGTTGAACATTTTGCGAGTGGAATGCTTATTCATCAATCTTATTATATATATATATATATATATATATATATATATATATATATATATATATATATATGTATATATGTATATATATGGATAAGGCATATCCATTAAGCACTCCAATAGTGTTGTTCGCTCACTTGATGTGAAAAGGGCTCTTTTCGTCCATGAGAAGATGATGAAGAAATTCTTGGTCCTGAAGTACCATATCTTAGTACTATTGGAGCACTTTTGTATCTTGCAAGTAGTACTAGATCAGATATAGCTTTTGCAGTGAACTTATTGTTGAGATTTGGTTCAACATCAACCTGAAGACATTGGACATGAGTCAAACATGTTCTTCGTTATCTCCGTGAGAAACTACTATCTCATGGTGATCCATGAAGCAAATAATCACAACTAGCTCATCAAATCATTCAGAGATATTTTCTATTCATGAAGCAAATCGTGAGTGCATATGGCTAAGAACTATGATCAAGTATATTAGAGGAGCATGTGGATAAATGAAAGAAGAGGTCAAGCCAACAACATTGTATGAAGAAAGGTGACATTGATGTTTGCAAAATTCGTTCAAGTGACAACCCATCAAATCAATTCATGAAGGCATTGCCAACTTCAGTTTTCAAGAAACATATGCATAACATTGGGATGCGTCAGCTAAAGGATTTTCATAATTGATGTAGTCTTGAGGGGAAATAAGTTATTATGAACATTGTACTCTTTTTCCTTCGCTAAGTTTTTATCCCACTAGGTTTTTCTTAACAAGGTTTTAACGAGCCAATATTCATAATGTATAGCCATCCAAGGGGAAGTGTTATAAATATTTAGATATTATGGATGACTATATCAATTTTTTATCTTACAATATCTTTACCATTACTATGTTTTTGCTTCTTATTTATGACTGTTGATTTGGTCCATGATTAGTGGTCCATTTACCTCTATAAATAGGACCTTAGGTTTTACTCTTATATTCACTCAATCAGATCAATATAAAGATTATAGCTAGTTCCTGAAAAACTAGCATTTGAATCCGTCTCTTTTCTCTATTCTCTTTTCTTTTATAACAAACTGAACTCTAAAATTAAACCAAGCCATTATTTTTTATAGAAAATTAGAAAGTTAATTATTGTATTGATTAATGTTTTTCAATAAAATAAAGGGGAATGTTAATCAGCGCTTAAGAGCAATCATGATTAAACTTTAAAAACAAAGTAAAATCCTTTAATTAATTTTTAATCCCCACTTCAAAAGAAAAAATGTAAAAGAAAATCGATAACAATAACACTAAAAAAAAGGTGACTATAAAAATGAAGTTAAATGAGAGAAGAAAAAAAAGGAGTAAAACAAGCTTTGGTAAAAAAAAATCCATTAACCAATTTTAAAGTTTTATGAAACCCAATAGAGCTTTGGTAAATAATGAAGAATAACTCCACAAAACAAGCAAAGCATAGAGAAGAATAAGGACCAAATAAAAGTAAAATTTCTGGAAGCTATTTACAACAATATGTAATACGTACCAAAGACAAAGAGGAGTTCAATTTACTATGGGACGACGACTAGAAAGAAACATGATTCACGTACGGCCGCCAAACAAAGAGAGTAAAAGATAGTGTAGAAATGTACGAGGGGTTGGGGTGAGATCTTCATATATGAGTTTGCTATTTATATTTCTTTCTAAAAAATCTTATAAAACCCACTTTAAAAATAATCCCTCAAAATTAGGGAGTTTTTGAATACCACGATACTTTTTATTATTTGTAAAAAATCTTGGTTGAATATCACCGAATTTGGATTTCTTATTTAAAAAATCCTGATAATAAAATAAGAATCAATTTTTCTGTAAAAATATGAAATTAATTAATTTTATGATGTTCAATAACCTATTGTAACACCCCAACTTGAGGATTACATTATTACCCATTTTTGCGGAAAATATCACTCTCAGAAATAGTCGGTTACTTTCGGAAATTTAAAATTTTCTAAGTAATTATACTTTTTCAAAAATGTGATACTTTTTCTTTATAAAACTTTTTTCTTTCACGCACAAATAATTATAAAACAACGTAAACGTAAAAGAAGTAAAGGGACACATAAAACTATACATACATTTATCTTAAGGCCTTCATGGAGACAAACCACTTGACATAAGTTTTACATGAGGAAAACAAAAGCTACATTGATAAAGGTAAGGTAAGGTAAAAGGAAACACGACTCAAAATAAAGATAGCTCTCAGAAGCCAGATGCAACTATCAAGATATCATTACCCCAAAAACATGGTCCTAAAGCTGGTCAGAAACTAATGGTACCCATTAATTGGGGAGACCATGGTGGCCATCCCCGTTCCCAGAAAGTGCGTCGGATAGAGAAGCATATGCCCTAAATCCCTCATTGGGGGAGTCATCATCATCGTCGTCAAGAGGTAGTACTGCGGCTCCTCCTCCATGAGCTCCACAGGGTCCTCCTCAAAAAACTCCTCGGGAACCTCCTCTATGGGTGAGGCCGGTACTGCTGCCTGCTGAGGTGGGTCCTGTGGGGGATCCACGAACTATCACTGGTTAGCTAGGTGCTGCAGATAGAATCATGCTGGTGGCAACAAGATCTTGATAGTCTCTACGGTATGAGTCCTCCGCTTGGGTCCTCCTACCTCTGTACCATCGACTGTACAAACCGGTCAATATATGTGGCGGAGTGATTCCCCGGATGAAACACCCACGCGCCGGGGTTATGGACATTCTAAAAAATGAGGGCCCTCACCCTCGAGTGAGCTAGGGATATAGCCCGATCCATCTATACTCAAAACAGATATACGCCACATAGGGAAGAAAAACCAACAAGAAAAATACAAGGGTGAGACACCAGTATATGGATTAAATACGATAACTACATGCTCGACACACACAAAATAACATGAACAAATAATTATTCACAAACATCATAAGATTTTCAAAATAAATATAACACTCAATCAAAGAGAATATCGTACTCAGAAATCATCGTTATTTTTGAAAAATGCATGGCACTTATATATTCAACATCTATTTCCTAATCTCTAGATATTCCAAACTTCTTTTCGTTTGAGCGGATCAGGCTCTTACATGGCACATTGTCAACGAAATAAACAATGGTCAACTTAAACATGGCACATTGTCCAAACATCCTGGCACAATGATCAACTTGATAAATGGAACATTTGTCCATAAAGATACATTGTCCATTAGGCACAATGATCAAATATACATGACACATTGCCCATTAAGGTACAATGGTCAACTTAGCCACGTCTGCCAAAATAATGCATGTAAAAACCTTTTATTTTCGCCACTTTTTGTGTGTTCCATTCTTTCTTTTGTCGAGGCTCAGGGCTCATGACCATTCTTAAGTTTTTCAGTGTTTTAAAACTCTACATTGCAAACACAGGACGTTTCAGTCCGAGTGTCCAATCACAAAAGTCCTAGACCGATGCACCAGTCTTAGACTTTGCGGTCATAGAAAACAACCTTCACCCTTTTACCAAATTTCACCATGTTTATCACAACGAATGTAGGACACACGGTCCACAACAAATGTAAATAGGACACGAAGTCCACCACAACGTGACACGGATCATAGATCTATGTGTTTTTAAAACACTAGTATCCCAACGCTCGGTTACTAGGTTTACTTTCAACGTTATTTTTTGTTCAGTGAAATACAAAAACAAAACCAAACTTCCGTAACTTATCCAAGTTATCGGAATATTTTTGTTGAGTAGAACTTTTTCGTAAAAGAAAAACTTTTCCATATAAAATTCCTTTCTAAAAATCTCAATTATAGAAAAATCCATTTCTTTTCCAAAATTTCATTTTATTTAGGGATTTTCCTTTTTCTGAAAAACATTGAAACTTTTTAAAGAAAATCTTTTTAAAATATCAAAATAAACTTGTTTTTCTTTATGGTCTTTCGCCAAAAAATATTTTTCAAAAATTAAATTTTTATTAAGATAAAATCATTTAAATCTTCAAATTCCTTCACATATAAAAATATTTTAACTTCTTAAATCCTTTATAAAAGTTTTGAAAAGGATACTTTACTTCCTCTTCTACCAAAACATTTTCCAAAAACAAATTTATCTTCGATATTCTTCTTAAAGTTTTCTTAAAGCTTTTATCTGTGATTGTTAGTTGAGCTCAAACCATTGTTAGGCTTTCCATGCAACAACCAATCAATCTCATGACAGTTTACATCATATATCAATCATATTCACATGTTCATAAATAATTAATCAAACATAAAGTTTAAACATATTATCAATCAAGCAAACAACTTAAATCATCAAACAAAAATAGACAAAAACACATCGAAACAATCACAACACAACATATAACTATCGAAAAGAATATCCCTCAGGCAGTCCCCCTTACCTTAATTTGAAGGGTAAAAAGACTGTAGTTTTTCCGCATTTGATTTAAAACGAACGTTGTTTCCTTATCGCAATTGCAAATTTCAAATCTAAACAAAACCAAGCATGTAACATAAGTTATAAATTTATAAAATCACCCTATTTCTGTCATGCATGTCTCGGTCATGACATGAAAATGATGATAAAAATATCAAATTTTTACAAGTTCTTGGATAAATGATCCTTAAGCATTATAAAGGTAAGATCAATGTTCATATGTTAAAAATAAATTTCAATTCATCTACTCCATGAATGAGTAGGTTTCGGTCTACACAAAAAAAAGTAGGCTAGGAATTAATTTTTCAACTCTTGAGCTACATGCATGTACTTAAAATGATAATCAAAACAAGCACTTTTCTTAAAAATTGAAACTAGGCTTCCTCAACTCTCATAGCTAGAGTTTCGGCCATGGGTATGAAAATGGGAAAGAAAACTCATTTTTGATCTAACTCATGAACTTAAAAAAACATATATATTAGAGAGTTTTTAAATCAAGTATGAGAAAAATTGAACAAAAACACTAACTTGCCTACATAGGGTTTTCGGCCACCCTAAAAAATGTGTTTGGAAAAACTTTTTGTTACATGCAAACATGTAAGTTGAAGGTAGAGATGTGTATGAGTTCATAAAAATTTGTTTCCTACTAAAAATATTTTTCTAAGGATTTTCTTGAAAAAAAATTTTGACTAAAACTTGAACATGCAACATGATAGAGCAACATGCATATAGATGGAAAGGAGATTTTTAAGAAAATAAAGAGTAAGAGAGAAGAGTTATACCCTTAATGATGATGGGAAGATGAAGATGAAGATGAGCAAGGCTTCAATCTTCCAAGAGTAACAATGGTGAAGTGAGTGAGCAAGAGAGTAAATAGGTGAGTGTGTGAGTGAGTGAGTTTGAGAGAAAGAGACAAAAGTGATGAATGAAGTTGGAATGGGGTATATATAGAGGGGGAGGGGGTTGTGGCTGGAGTGGGAGAAAATGGAGAGGAATGTTCAAATTTTTTTGAGATTAGAAGCTTGTATTTAATATAATTAAAAAGTTTCTTGCAAGGTTTAGAAAAATGATTTTATGTGTAAGTCATAATGGCCTTTCCTTATGACACCTTCATCATTCCTATATCAAGTCTTGTCAAACCCGCACCTACTACATTTTAAATTAATTAAGCTTCCTTCCGGTTCCATCAATTCCCCGACTGTAAAATCTGATCGTATTTCCTTTAAAGATTTCGTCCGAAAAATTATATTATATTATTTACAAACGGAAATTTTCAAAATTTTGGGATTCATTGCAATCGTGTTAGGAAATCTGATGATTTCATTTACGAGTCAAAATTTGGTTTCTCAATCAGTAAAATCTTACTGATAGTAAAAATGCAGACCGGGTTTCGCCTGAATTTTCAACCGAAATTTTAACTACAACTTCCTACAATGAGGTAGATAAAAAAATCTTGGTTTATCAAAAAAAATATTAATTTCTATGATTTAAAATAATAAACACATACACATACATATATACTGATTATAGAGAAGCAGAAAAATCGGGATGTTACACCTATGATGTCAAAAATTTATTTTAAGTTATGTCATTTTAAATATTTAGTTGTCATCCTGTTGCTAGGGAAGGCATTGAGATTGGCAACAAGAAGCTAGATGTGATCTTTGACTTCCTTCAAAAACTTGACAAGAAATGAAAAAGTACAGCAAAAGCTTTTCAGTGATGTGTAAAAATCTTTTGCATAGTTTTTGTGAACAGCTCTTGATATGTTATGATTGTTCTAATGATTATATCTTTGAATATAAGATGTCCATACTTCTCTGATATTTTATCTGATATTTATATTTCTTGTCTTTGGTATCTGATTTATATTTGGTATCTTGTTTCCGTAAGTATCAGAGTACTTATCTTTTTGCTGATGTCAAAAGGGGGAGTAAAATAATAATATGATTTTATCTCTAAGGAAACTAATAATAAAGAAATAACTGTTTCAAGAAAGCATAAGTTTAGTGGGAGCTATGTGAAGATACTTTTGAGAAAATAGTGTTTTCAATCTTTATGCTCTCTTGGTATCTTAAAAAGTTTAACAAGAAAATATATTTTTGGTATCTTCCTTATATTTGCTTTTTGTTCAAATAAAATCATAATAAATATTCGTCATCATCAAAAAGGGGGACAATAATAAGTCACAAAGCGTCTGACTCTATGTCATGCGTATGACTTTCTTTCTTTTTGACTTTTGTGTTTTGATAAATCTAATTATTAAGCAAATGATTTTAATTGAACTGTCTGAGTATTACTAATCATCTACTCGAGATGTGCAGGAAAGACAACATTTGAACATGTCAATCTAAGAATGAAAGAATCAAAGCACATTCCATGCGTATGACTTCTTAAATTTAATGAATCAGCTAAGGCAATGCGTCGGATAAGACTCATATAACCTGAAACCTAGTTTCAAAAGAAGCACTCATTCTCAGACTCCTTGATAATGAAGAAAAGCAACCTAGCTCTAAAATCAAGAAACAACTTGATGATCATGTCCAAACACCTGAAAGATAGAAGTGTCCGAAGCCTAAAACTGAAGCTGAAGATGAAGTTACAATTGTTTATCAAGACTACTCAGTTTGAAGACTCTCTTTGAAAAATAAAGAATTAATTCTCTCAAAGCTCGTGTTAATAGAAACAACAAGCTCTTGACTTACTCTCGTAGTTGTAAGAATCAAAGAATCTCTAGCAGCTTCATCAACACTGATCTCAACATGCGTTTAAGAAAGATTGTAATCCTCTGAAGAAAACTTGAAGACCAATTCATGAAAGATCAAGTTATAGATAAATTTGGTAAAATTTTCTGATTATCTCAAAAGAAGACCTCAAGCAAAGTTATTGAAGAAAGCGTCTGAAGATCTAAAGAACCGTCTGAATATCTGTCAGAACTAAGAAGGCGTCCGAAGACATGTCAGAAATGACAAGCACCCAAAAGCACTAGTCATATGTTGGAAGACATGATAAAATAAGCATTTGAGAATATGGGCATAGTCCCTTGTTAATAAGGAACGTTAAAAGAAAAATATTTCTTGAATACTCGAAATCTGAAGGAAAGAGAACTATCGAAGAAAGGAATCAAATATTTAAAGGAATATAATAGTAATTCCCTTGTCTACGAAAGGTGCAAAAAGCAGGAAGCAGGAAGACCCTGCTACAACCCTCCTTCTTGCAATAAACGAAAAGCAGCTTTCTCTGAGCTTTTTTCAATGTTGCACAAATAATGAAAGTTACACTGCCCAAGTCAGAAAAGCATCTCTGCTCTGCTCTTTGTTCGACAAAATACCTCCAACGTTTATAATCATTTAATATAAAGTCAGAATGGCCATTTTATATACATAAGACAAAGAGAAGATCTCTGCAAAGTGAAGATCGGGTCTCAACAGATCTTTTGTAAACAAGTATAAACGGAAGAACTTGAGACTAAAGTACACATGAGAAAGATAAGAAAACAGAAGTGAGCAAGCCATTGACTGAGAATACTCAAAGCGGGAAGAATCACTTTCGCTAAAAGCTCTCATATACTTTGACCACCTTCTCTCAAATTACAAATCATTTATAGAAGATCACACTCTGCAATCTCCCTGATCCTAAGTTCTTATTCACTCTTTGAAGTGTTAAACTGGTTGATTCACATCTTTGTAATATTGAAGTTGTGCTTCAAAACAACTCTCATCTCTTAAGAGTCTGAAGAGGCTTGTTGAAATAATACTTATTATTCAACCTGAAGAGTCTAGGTGTGCAAACAATACTTATGGTTGAGTTTGGAGAGGGTAGGTGTGGAAATAATACTCGTATGAAATCTTGATCAATTACAGTGATAAAACATGGCGAAGTCAAGGACTGGATGTAGCCCAAAGTTTGTGGCTGAACTAGGATAAATCTGAGTATTCTCTTCCCTATCTTGATCTTTTAATTATAGTTATTTTTTTACTATTACTAATATTTTGGGGAGTGTTTGTAATTGCTCTAAGTAATTCAGCTTGCTGAAACAGACGTTTGTAAAAAGCGTCTGACCTGCACTGAAATTAGTTTTGTGCTAGGAAACTCTGATTTGCGAAAACACTAATCGACCCCCTTCTAGTGTTGTTTTGTGCCATTTCAGTTCTATCACAAAATAAGACGTCTCTCTAAAAATGCACGGTTGTAGTTTACCCTTTGATAGCATTTCGAAAGGGCTATCTAAGATTGTCATCTTCGATAGCGCCAACATAGATAGCATTCGAAAGCGCTTTTAAATACCAAATATAAGCACTATAAAATCCTTATTCTGTTGTAGTAGTTCAAATAATTGAGATTGAAAATAAGAAAACAGATTGTATATATGAATCTTTACCACAAGTTCATGGAGGTTTTTCCCTTGAATAGTGTACCCAATAATCTAAAGCAAAATGAGCCACTTTCACCATGGATCCGGATCAATCATGCCTTCACGCAGTGCATTAGTACACCATTAGATCAATCATAGGCTTTCTCAAACACTTTCTATGATTGATCAACGATACATTAATACATGAATGCGTGAATGCATATATTTTAAATACACCAAATCCTTGGATTTTCGTTTCACCACAGTTCAGTGTCCGGTATCTAACTTTATTGGTATTTGGTGCATCAGACATATATATTGGTTCTTCTCAAGTATAGCCTTGTTTGTATTTGCGAAAGAGCTCCTCAGTTTTGGCATTTCTAAATGCAAAGCACCCTATCAGGTATACTGCTATTAAAGCAACCAAAGTAATGAGCAGTATCACATTGGCCCTCCTCCATTCCATCCTAAGAGTTGCCAACACACCAGCCTTGCATGAGTCACAGTTGTAGCAAAGTTGCGTTTGGTCGTTGCTCCACAGCAGGCAATCCTTATCTGCTGCCGTGTTGATGGGGCTAATCCAATATGTTGGGTTCACAAACGTGTAACCACATTGGGTTGGTGGCTTACAGCACCCTGACTACAAGAGATAAAAAGTAAAAAAGAAAAAATTAGCAGAAGGAATAAAGTGGAAAAGATGAAGAGCATCTTGGGGATAAAAAAGCAAGGATTACACACGGGTTGAAGAATCTCGGTTAATTAAGTCTTACTTCTTGTCCTCTAAAAGGATGGTTACTCTCTGAATATTTTTTTTTTTTTGAAATTACCGGGTTTTATTCTTATAGATTTAACCTATTTGAATTGTTTATGGTATTAATTCAAGTTTGATTGCAAAATTACAAGAGTTATATAATATTGGATAGAAATCATTTGTCTCAAAATGGTGTGTACGTCACTTCCTGTCTCACCCAATTAGATTGTGTCACTTGAAAATTTAATTAATTATTTATTACAAATATGTCCTTTTTAAATGACATGTTATAATAATTGGGTGAGACAGAAAGGGACATCATTTCGAATTATTTTATCACCTTTTATTGGTTTAGAATAATTTGGACAGGGAATAAGGATGTGCTGAAAAGGGAAGTTATAATCTTAGAAGCTTAAAGTAAAACAAGTTGCAAACTCTCTAGTTTCATGCTTTTCCATTAGTGTATGATAAAAAATAAATTGTGAAATTAAATACGTGTTGTCATATTTGATAAGTTAATTAAGCAAATATGATTTCTTATCCTTAATTTTCTTATGCCCCCACATGCAGTAAAGAGATTAAAGCCAGTCAATTGAACTGACATCATATACATACTGAAGTATTGATGCTAAGCTGAACCAGACTCATATAATAAAATTGATAATAATCAAGAAATAAGAAAAAAAAGGGTGAAAAGATGGAACTGGTTTTACCTGCATGGGTGTTAGATGTGCATTAAAGAAGTCCTGAGCCAATCGGTAATTTTGGTTCAGCCCAGCACACATACTTGATGAGCTAAGACAGCTTCTGATGCGATCCCACTTGTGTGAGCTTCTTACCCTCCGACGAAGCCAAACTGAGAAGTCATCCACATGGTATTCTAGGTAAGACCGATTGGGTTCAATGTTCCCATGGCCTCTAATTGTGACAACATAGATGAAAACCACCAAGCAAAGCAGCAATATAATAAGCACAAGAATGGCAATGAGGTAGAATATTAAGAGCCTTGGGATTCTCCAAAATGCTCCCACGAAGCCTGCCAGAGCCACAATAAAGATCACAACCCCCAGCACGATTACAGGCCATTGAAGAATTTTGACACAGGAATCGGCTGGCTCTGTTGTTAGCCAGATTCCAGCACCAATTATTGGGATTGAGAGGAGCACGGCTACGAAGTTGATGGCTCCTATGATATTGTTGCTCAGTGCCATTTTGGTAGAAGCAAATTAAGATGGTATGGTTTAGAAAGTTATAGTTATGTTTTTTTTTTTTGTTGATGATGAATCTAATGAAGTGAGGGCTAGACAATAGACAAAGAGGTGTGTGTGTTTTTGGATACCGATACAGAGGAATCATTGTTATCTAACCCCACACGAATTCGTTCCTTGCCTTCGATATATACCAGAAAGCTACTGTAAAGCAAGTTAGAGTAATTTAAAATTTGGGATTTTTGATCTTTGGGTCACATTACTATGAGCATAACTTTTTGAAAAGGAATAGCTTATGCAGTAAGGACGGGGGAGAAAATAGTTGGCAGCAATGAGCAATGTATTGTGCAAGTATGGACACAATCGGAGGAAAGAATCCACATGACCCGATGCCTTTGCTGCATATAAGTTGACTTCACATATCTGTCCAACAACCTATAGCAGCTTATGAGGGAAAAGGCTTTCATGAACATCCATCAACGGGACACCATACTCTTTAGATTTTGTGATATATTGAAATGCCTATATAGAAAGAAATTAAAAAGTGATTGAAAGATAAAAATAAGAGTGAAGTTACAAATTCATCCTTAAAAATTTCGAGGACTATATATATTTTTTTTTTTACAAAAGGTTTAGGTGAGTTGGGTTAATTTGCAGGCTCATCAGAGTCAATACAGACTTCACAGTTCAAAGAGTGCTTGTAGAGCTACTTACAGATTATCCATCAACGAGATTCTCACATCGACAGTGGGATTTGAATTCACGACCTGATGAGTGTGATTTTACCTCATTTTTCATGTACATTTCTGCATGCATTTGCATATAGTTAGGCCAATTTAGTGTTGATTTTGTATAGTTTTTCCTTTGGAACGGATGAGGTGGTTTCTGTGTGTTGTTTTGCAGAAATTGGAGAAAAACTGTGCATATTTGGCTATAATGAAGATTGGATGAATTAGAGCCTTAAAAGGGAAGAAAATGAGCTAAACAGAGCCCATCACGGCCTAGCCGTGATGCCCGTCACGGCCATGATCGGGTAAAAGCGAAAAGGCGAAAAAGGCAAAAAGCAGTGCGTCACGGCCTAGCCGTGATGTACATCACGGCCGTGACTCAAAACCATCACAAGTCAGAGACCATCACGGCTTGGCCGTGATGGAGATCACGGCCATGGAATGGAGGCTCGCGACGCGAGCAATGTCTCGCCACGCGAGAGACCTAAAATGTCAAATGTTCCAGAAACAGAAAGCGTCACGGCCTGGCCGTGATGGACATCACGGCCGTAACGGGCGATGGACCTATAAATAAACCTGCACTGAACAGAATTAGAGATCTGCACTTGGAGGCAGGCTGAGACTGGCGGCTGGAGAGGGTTTCTACCCAAAAAGGGGGGCGTTTTCTCTACTCTTGGATGGGGAGAAGATGGAGGAAGCTTGTCTATGAATGTTCTCCATCCCTTTTCTCATTCTGTTTTGTATTTCCTTTTATCATGAGTAGTTAAATCCCCATTGTTGGGGTTAGATGTAACTTTCTGAACTTGTTGTATTTGATTTGGTGTTTTAATGCAAGTCTCTATTTCTTTATGAGTATGTGATTCTGTGTTTAATGCTTTCCTTGGCTTAGCTACCCATAGGAATGATTTGTTGCTTTGATAGATGACTGGAAGGTTGGTGTTAAGGCATGCTCATGAATCATATGCCAAGTAGTTCAAGAATCTAGGAATAGGTGTTGAATGCTTGCAATCTTATAAGTCTTGACTTAATGCAAAATCTCAGGTTAATCCACTTAAGGAATTAGGGTTTAATTTGGGGTTTTAGGCTCAATGCACCTAAGGAATTAGGCTTGAGTATTTTAGAAAAGGCTTGATTGTCATAATTGAATTAGGACTTGTGTTGATAACCATTTCATTGCAATTAAGGGAGGATTAGTGTAGTCTAACCCTAACAATCTTAGCCATATCTCTGTTTGCCTTCCAAGTGTTCGATATAATTCCCAAAAGACCAAAAATATCGTTTTGCTTTCTTTATTTTCTGTTTTAATCCCTCACACTTTAGTTAAGTCTAAATAGTTGTTGAATTTGCGAATTGGTAATTGACATCCAATCCCTGTGGATACGATAACCGGTCTCACCACCGTATTACTTGATTGCGACGAGGTGCACTTGCCTTTTAACAAAAAAAATCAAGCATCAAGTTTTTGGCGCCGTTGCCGGGGATTGGCTTTGTCAATATCATTAGTAACAAATGAGACAACTAGTTTAGATATTTTTTATTTTGTTTTTCTGTATATAATTGATCTCTTTCTTTTGTTAATTTTTTATATATTTGAATTTTTGTTTCTTTGATCTTGGGCTTAATTGTCTGTGAGGTGAAAATTGGTTTGGCAGGATCATGGACTATAATTATTATCAGTCATCTGATGCAGAATTGGAGATATCTGAGTTGCAGCTGCGGGTAGATATGCTGCAATTAGCCGTAAACATCCAACAAGTGAGTAATGAGCTGTCAAGGGCAACTGTCTCTCCTCCACCAGTGGTAGGTTATCTTTGAATGGGAAATCAATTTCCCAACACTTCCACTCCATGGTGGGGGAACCTTCCAAACAATACTTTGATGGATGAAGGGGAACATTGGGAATCTTCCACACCTTGGTATGATGAGCCATCCCCATTGGAAGTTGCTTGGGAGAACTTCAAATCCGCATTCCCAGTCGAGGTAGAGCAACCTATCCCGGATAGTCAACCTCACTTAGAGGCTGTTTTGGAGAACTTCATGGCAACAACAATGGAAGAATTAAAGAATCAAGAAGATACTATTCGAAGTCTCGAGTGCACGTATTGAGGAACTCTCTAACCTACTATCCGAAATGCCAAATGGGAACTTGATGGATGATGATGAAGATGATGCAATGATGGATGAGGGAGGAAGAAGAAGAAGTGGGAGCAACCGAGTCAAGAAGTGAAGACCCTGTTTTGGAGAACATAGTTGCACCATTCCCCATTGAACCCTTGACTAAGGAGCCCGAAAGGAAGAGGCAATTGGAGGACATCTATTTCACCATGCTTGGGAATGATGAAAAACTTTTGGAATTTGATGAAGCTATTGGTTCCTATGCATGTGTGGAATGTGATGGGAGAAACACTTGTGTGGTTTGTACGGAGATTTCTGCATATTTGGAAGGTGATGGATTTGGCAATGCTTGAGTGAAGATTGTACGAAGGCTTGAACAGCACCAATGATCCTCTCGAATTGTTTGCCACCTCACATTTTAAAGCGAGTCAACAATGGAGTTCATGCCTCTACCCGAGGTTGAACCCCATTTTTATTGGGAAGATTTTGTGGATGAAGGGGTCAATTTTGACCCAAGAGGGAGTGAGAAATTCAACACATTTGGTGAGGTCACCATGATTTTCAAGAGCTCACTCCCATATTTATGCTGCAAACCGTGGGATCCGATTGAAGGATCTTACATGGTTAGCATTCCTTGGTCCTTATACCACAAGGTTATGGGATCCGGTGGATGCTTCTTAATGAGTCAAGCTAGTGACGTTAAAGAAGCGCTTATTGGGAGGCAACCCAACTTTTCTTAACCCTTCTCTTTAGTTAATTTTGTTTTTGCTTTAACCTCTTGAATAATTTGAGAAGCTCAAGAGGTTTGTTAATAATTTTGTTAAGTGTCTTCAGATTTTGAATAAAGGAAGGAGAAAAAGAGCGAGGAGAAACAAAGCCATAAAGCATGTGAGCCAACACCGTTACCGCCTCGGTAATCCGTTCCAATTTTTTGCTTTATTTTTTTTTTCTTCTCCTCTCTCCAACTTGATTGTTTACATTGGGGACAATGTAAATCTTTAAGCTTGGGGTAGGGGTAATCTTTTTGCTTGCATTGTAAATATTGCATTCATATAGGCTTAAGTTTGCATGATCGCAAGATTCGGTTACCCCTGCTTAGATTGAGCTTATGATTGTGAGAACTAAGTGCCAATTAAATTGTGATAGTGGATTTTTGAACCCAATTTATTTCATTCTTGTGATATGGCTTTATTAAATATGCTTGAGATGATCTTGGATAGTTGATGATTAGCATATGTTTCTTTAGACTTGTGTTTCTCACTGGTTCTTGAACCGATAAATGTGAGCTTTTGAGCCATTAGGGGTACTCACTAAATCTGCCCCCATTCTTTGTGTTGAGTGTTATTCCTCTTGGTTTGTTTTCTCTAGAACTTGACTTGAAACCATTTTAAAGCTGAAAATTTTTTGAAAACATTTTTGAAAATGATTGAGGCAATAGGTATTTTTCGGGCCTTCTGAGCTTTGAATGTGTAAATGCTACCCTTAGTTGCCCAATTTTGAGCCTGAAAGAAAAAAAAAATTGCTTTTGTTGGTGCCCTGAAAAATTTTGATAAATATACTTGATAAGGGACCTTCTAAAGTATTACAAAAAGGGTGAAAAAGGTAGTTGAAAGTTTGGGATAAAAAAAAAAAAACTCCCCTTCTCCAAATAAAAAGAAAAAGAAAAAAAAAGAAAAAAAAAAGAGAAGGGGATGACAAAAAGAGAAGTGAGAAATAAAAGAAAAAAAAAAGAAAAAAAAAGAAAATTAAGAAAGGTGGAAAAATGTATTGAAAACCCAAGAAGGTATTTTAGAAGGTGTCTTGTGTTGAATTGTTGATACTTGGTTTAGCCTTTTGAAATATCCCTTTCTTGTTATCCCCACCTAAAGATTAATCCCATGGCCACGTTACAACCAAATAAAGACCTCTTGATTCTTAGGTGTTTTCATAAATAAAGTGGAGATTTGGTTGATAGTCAAGCATATGGTAGGAATCATTCCTTGAGGAAAATGGAGCGAATTGTATGTATACTTGAACACTTGAGTGAGTAAGGCAAGAAAGAGAGCCAAGCAAATAAACAAGCTTGGGGTGAGCTTCAAGTGAGCAAGAGTGCCCGAATCAGTGAGGATGTGAGTCTAGGAAACTTAAGCCCCTAATTGGACTTGAATTGATTGTCTCTTGCTGAATTAATTGAATGCTTGTTGCTTGGATCATTTTACTCGGGTTCTTGGTTCACTATCCATGCTTTGAGTTTTTATCTCTTCTGGCCTTAGTTTTTGCTTGAGGACAAGCAAAGTCTTAAGCTTGGGGTGATTTGATGAGTGTGATTTTACCTCATTTTTCATGTACATTTCTGCATGCATTTGCATATAGTTAGGCCAATTTAGTGTTTATTTTGTATAGTTTTTCCTTTGGAACGGATGAGGTGGTTTTTGTGTGTTGTTTTGCAGAAATTGGAGAAAAACTGTGCATATTTGGCTATAATGAAGATTGGATGAATTAGAGCCTTAAAAGGGAAGAAAATGAGCTAAACAGAGCCCATCACGGCCATGATCGGGTAAAGCGAAAGGCGAGAAAAGCCGAAACAGAGCAGTGCATCACGGCCTAGCCGTGATGTACATCACGGTCGTGACTCAAAACCATCACAAGTCAGAGACCATCACGGCTTGGCCGTGATGGAGATCACGGCCATGGAATGGAGGCTCGCGACGCGAGCAATGTCTCGCCACGCGAGAGACCTAAAATGTCAAATGTTCCAGAAACAGAAAGCGTCACGGCCTGGCCGTGATGGACATCACGGCCGTGACGGGCGATGGACCTATAAATAAACCTGCACTGAACAGAATTAGAGATCTGCACTTGGAGGCAGGCTGAGGCTGGCGGCTGGAGAGGGTTTCTACCCAAAAAGGGGGGCGTTTTCTCTGCTCTTGGATGGGGAGAAGATGGAGGAAGCTTGTCTATGAGTGTTCTCCATCCCTTTTCTCATTCTGTTTTGTATTTCCTTTTATCATGAGTAGTTAAATCCCCATTGTTGGGGTTAGATGTAACTTTTCTGAACTTGTTGTATTTGATTTGGTGTTTTAATGCAAGTCTCTATTTCTTTATGAGTATGTGATTCTGTGTTTAATGCTTTCCTTGGCTTAGCTACCCATAGGAATGATTTGTTGCTTTGATAGATGACTGGAAGGTTGGTGTTAAGGCATGCTCATGAATCATATGCCAAGTAGTTCAAGAATCTAGGAATAGGTGTTGAATGCTTGCAATCTTATAAGTCTTGACTTAATGCAAAATCTCAGGTTAATCCACTTAAGGAATTAGGGTTTAATTTGGGGTTTTAGGCTCAATGCACCTAAGGAATTAGGCTTGAGTATTTTAGAAAAGGCTTGATTGTCATAATTGAATTAGGACTTGTGTTAATAACCATTTCATTGCAATTAAGGGAGGATTAGTGTAGTCTAACCCTAACAATCTTAGCCATATCTCTGTTTGCCTTCCAAGTGTTCGATATAATTCCCAAAAGACCAAAAATATCGTTTTGCTTTCTTTATTTTCTGTTTTAATCCCTCACACTTTAGTTAAGTCTAAATAGTTGTTGAATTTGCGAATTGGTAATTGACATCCAATCCCTGTAGATACGATAACCGGTCTCACCACCGTATTACTTGATTGCGACGAGGTGCACTTGCCTTTTTATCTAAAAAAAAAATCAAGCATCACGACCTTATGGGTTATGAGCCGTATCCTTACCAACTGGATCAACTTTCATTGGCCGAGGACCCACTTTTAGTCCTTGAAAAAAATAAATTAACAGTTTAGTCCTTCAAATTTTCAAACACGAGACATATTTGTCCCTAAATTTAGTTCTGACGTTCATTTGCTTGCCTATGTTTTATTAATCATTTTATTTGGCTCATTAGTAGTCTTACGTGGCTTATGACAAATTTCCTCATGGAAAATAAATAAAAAATGTAAAATATACACAATTTTAAAATTCAAATATCTGAAAATTATACACTTTTTTTGCTTTTCATTAAATTTTGATGGAGGAAATATGTTATTAGTTATGTACGACCATTAATAGATTAAATAGGATGATTAACGAAATACATAGACAAATAAATAGACATAAAATTAAATCTTAAAATTAATATATCTTATATTTAAAAATTTGGAGGACTAAATGATTAACATAATTTTTTTAGCGAATAAAAGTGAGTAGCCAAATTTATCATGAACCAATTTACACTTTCACTCTGTAAATAAATGTATAAATATGAAATATGATGTTTAAAATTTAGAGAAATTTTATGATACCCATAGAAATGAAAGGAATTTGGTACAGATATTCAACGGGCCAGGAGTTGAATGAACTTCATTCAATCCAGTCTTGTCATCCCATTTATTGTAGTCGGTAAAGTTTTTTATATTCCAATTTTCTCCCTCGGTAATTAAATACTCCCCTCGTACACCCCTCGTTTTGAATTAAATTGTGTTCACCAAATAAATATATAAATATGAAATATGATATTTAAAATGAGTTTCGCTAATCAGTATTCTAAAGATATTAGTTAATGAATCTAAAGTTAGAAAATTTTGGTTGAAAAGTACAACTTTTAAATTTTTTAAGTATTGAATACATCACTTTTCAAGATAAAATTTCTATTTCATTCCTTAACCAATGTCCTAAGATGACGTTTGGTTTTCATAATGTTTTATTCTCAAGTAAACTACATCACTGGGAATCACATTCTCAGAAATGTTTCTTTCTGACCTTCACACATGAGCAAACTACATCACTGAGAATCACATTCTCAGAAATGTTTCTTTCTCACCTTCACACGTGGGAATAAAGTTTCCCAAGTTTATAACTATCATTGACTAATTCTATTCTCGAAAATATTTTATGTTTGGGAATAAATTTTTAAAACTTGTATCAAATATGGGAAACTTTTATTCCCTCGCCAACTTTCCTAAGAATACTTTTTAAAAACTTATATTAAATACTACATAAGGACACTAGTTAGTATTTGTCATTTAAAATTTATTATTTAAGTAATAGGACTTGCGGATGAGTCATTCTATTAATAAATAATTATATTTGCATATTATTTTAATAGGCAAAGTTAGTTTTTTTTGCTTCATTATCAATATTTTTTTCAAACTAAATCCCTTAAAAAAATTGGAACAAATAAGTTCCGTATCTTTACAAAGGTTTACAGCATTGGCCTAAAGGTTAGTCTCGGTCAAACAACATTACTAGCCATCCTACATGTCCATTAAGTGTCCAAGTGATTATGATGTGTTACGTGACATAGCACACAAGTTAATATTTTGATCACTTATCTTAATAGTTTTGTTTAACTTCATCTCTTAATTTTTTTTTGTGATAAATAGGTCTCCTATCTTTACAAACGTTACAATGTTGGCTTAAACCTCAGTCTCCATCCAACATCATTACTAATGGTCCTACATGTTCATTTAGTGTCCAAGTGGTCATGACTTTGTGGGTGATGTAACACCCCGTTTTCTCTTATCTTAACAGGTAATTATTTTCTGTATTTTTACTAGGGATCTAGAAAATGATTTTGAGGAAAACAAAATCATAGTTGAAACCTTCTATATCGAAGGAAGTTATTGAAATGGCACAAAACAACACTAGAAGGGGGGTTGAGTAGTGTTTTCGCAAATCAGAGTTTTTCAAGCACAAAACAAAATTAAGTACAGATAAGATGGTTAGACACAGACACCTTTCTGAGTAAACTGAATATCAGCTATTGACACTCCCCAGGTAGTTAACAGGATAAATAAATAAACTCAATAATAAAGTAAAGAGCTAAGGAAAGAGAGTACACAGAGATTTATCATGGTTCACCCACAAACTTTGGGCTACATCCAGTCCTTGGCTTCACCAAGTTTTAACACTATAACTGATCAAGGTTATAGACAAGTATTGTTTGCACATCTAACCTCTCCAGGCTCAACACAAGTAATATTTGTACACCTAGCCTCTTCAGGCTCAACAAGTATTCTTGAAACAAGCCTCTTCAGGCTTAGAGTTTTGAGAGTTGTTTGAAGCACGGCTTCAAGTTTACAATAACAATTCAACCAATTTTACACTTTAGTGAGTGAATGTAGACTTTGAGATCTGGTGAGTGCAGATGAGTTCTTCTCTAGATGATTTGCAATATGAGAGAAGATGATGAGAGAGGTGATAACTTTCAGCTATTTGAAGTCTCGATATGAATACTGTTCTTTTAAATAAGATTCCCTTCACAGTATGTCGAGTATTGTGGTTTCTTAGTTATTCCACTTCTTTCTTTAATCTCACCACTACTGTCTTCAGGTCTTCAACATCTTCTATTTATACTAAAGCACAAGAGATCCGTTGATATGTAATCAGAGGTCTTCGTTCTTTATCCTTTGGATAATAGCCGTTCTGACTTGATAATAAATGCATAAGAACGTTGGAAATCCTTTGATTGACTACAGAGCATAGCAGATATGCTTTCTTCGCCTTGGACAATGTTTCTTTCCTTACTTGTGCTACACTTAGAAAAGCTCAGATAAAATAGTTTTTCTCTCACTTGCATACGAAACATATTTGTAGCATTGCTCTTTGTATTTTCTTCTTTCTTTGATCTTGATTGAAGACAGGAAATATATTAATAAACTTCTTTCAAGTTTAATTAATTATATTTATAATCATACTGCTTTTAATTTCAGAGTGTAAGCAATTTCTTCATAAACTGGTTTTCTTCTTTGCATGTTGCTTCAGAGATGCGAAGATAGAGTTTCATGTCTAGATGCTTCATGCCTTCCATTCTGAAGGTGTAAGAAATGAATATCCTTTGAATTCTTCAAATAGTTTTGACAAGAATTTGGTTCTGTATCTGTCAGAAACAAAGACACATCTTATGAGGGACAGACACTTCTTGATGTGTGTCTTCTTGACATGGTTTAGTCTGTAAACTTGATCCATCTTCTTTCAACTTCCTTCAGAAGATAGTGTTTGTATTCTTTGATTCTTCAAAGAGTATTTTGATCAGAGCATAACTGTAGATCACTTCGAGCTTCTTTCTTAGACACAAGAAAGACAATCTTTAACAAATCGACCTTGCCATTCTTCTTTCCATTAGCTTGATAAAAAGGATAAGGCTTTATCTTCAACTTCCAATCTTAAAGATGATAGATACTTGAACACTTTGCTTCAGTGCTGTTAGCTGCCTTTCTTCGAAGTCAAGGAGTCTGAGAAATGATGTTGACTTTAAGCTTTAGCTTGAATCTAACATCAGACATATTATGCTTCAACATATATTTAGCAACCACAGATCAGACGCATATACTTATGTTGTTGATCCTTTCATATCCTTTAGTTGATTTGATATGCTAAGATCTTTTACTGCATACTCAAGTAGATGATTAGCAATATTCACACAGTTCATATAAAATCATTTGCTTAATGTTTGGGTTCATCAAAACACACACGGGCTAACCAGATTATGAGTCAGACGGACAGAGTCAAAATGCTTTGTGACTTAACAATTATGGTTAAATTTTGGGTTTAAAACTCAGACGAAAATTGGTTTGTGTTTTTACTGATAGTATAGTTTTATACCAGCAGACACCCTAATTTGACCCGAAACTGAAAAATTCTAGATTTTATCATAATTTTAGTGATAAAGTCTATTTCTAAAATTTTCACAAAAAAATAAAATATTATGTTTTATTCGGATGAATTTTGAAGAAAAACACGTGAAAACCCTGATCGGGTAAAAGTCGGAGCCAAATTCGAAACTGCAAAAGTATGCACAAGGACCAAGATGATTGTAACATCCTGATTTTAATTATGTTGTTCAACCGGTTAAAATATAATTAACTATATTTTAATTTGAGAGTTAGAAAGTTTTTTTGATTAAAATAAAATCATATTCATAGTCTACTTTATGGTAGAGGGTTTCGGTAAAATTTTCGGTTAAAAATTCAGACGAAAGTCGATCTGTGTTTTCACTGCCGGTACAAGTTTACTGAGCAGAAAACCTAATTTTGAACCGTGAAAGAAACAGTTAGTATTTTTGTGATGTTTTGTATGATATTGGAAATTTTCGAAAATTCTAGTTCATAAATAAAATATAATATTTATTCGGGCGAAAACGTCAGAAGAATTACGATCGGAAAATACAACCAGGTATGAAATGGAGCAGATTAGGGAGCATAAAAGTGAAGTGACTTGATGGGACTTGATGGAAATTGTTTATGACACACTCCAAAAGTGTAATCATCACACTGTTCAAATTATATCATATTATATTCTAAAAACCTATTTTTCTCTCTCTTCTCAAACCAAACAAGGCATAAGGTCAAAACTTGTTCTCCAAGCTCATTACTTTCTCCTCAATTTCGTGCCACTCTCTCCCTTCTCTATATATACACCTCTCATTTTCACTTCATCACTTTCCTTCTCCAAAACTCCATTAAAACTTCATCTACTTCCTTTTCTTTTAAAAGTTCAAGCTCTTAAAGCTTTAGTTTTTATTCATCTTTTCTACTTGAGTTCTTCATTAAAGTTTTTCCTTATACTAAGGGTAATGGTCTCATATGAATCTTTTTTCAAATTTCATCTTTTATTTCTTAGTTTGCTTTGTGTGTTCTTTATATGCTTTAAACTTCTAAAATCTCTCTAAAATGGTCGAAAACTCCTTTTGAGTTGAAACCACTTTCTATAGTCTTGTATTAACTTATATTTTCACATACTAAGAGGTTGTGTAAAACAAAAATCTCTACCTATCTCTTCCTATGAAGGCCGAAGCTATGCATATGTGACCTAGGAGGTTTTTGCTTCAACTTTTGGAATGATCATGTGTTTGAGTTTCTAACTATTCCTTAATCTTAAATCTATAAATCTTGGAAGGTTTGATAGCTTGTTTTCCTATGATGGCAGAAAATATGTATAAGTAAGCCTATGATACTATGTTTTAACTTTCCAAGTATGATCATGGATTTAGAGCTCTTAATACCTTGTGATTCTAAACCTAAGAGTTGTTATCAAATAAAGAATATTTTTTCCTCATTATCCTATGTAGGCCGAAACTTAAATGTTTTAGAGTAAGGATGTTTGAGTTTCATTTTACAAAATGATCATGGACTAAGGCTCCTTAATATAGAAGGATGCTAAGTCTAAGAGATTGGAAAGTTTAAGGATTTCTAACTTGTTTATTCTATGTTATTGAACCTAGGATGTGTTATTTCTTATTTTCCAAAATGATCATGGACTTGAGCTACATAAGATATTTGGATGCCAAGTCTAAGAGATTGGAATGTTTAAGTTTCCATTGTTTTCCAAAATGATCATGGACTTGAGCTCCATAAGATATTTGGATGCTAAGTCTAAGAGATTGGAGAGTTTAGAGATTTCTAGCCTATAAATCCTATGAAGGCCGAACCTAGAATGTTATGGACCTAGGATGCTTTGTTTTTCATTTTCCAAAATGATCACGGACTTGAGCTCCTTAATACATTTGGATGCTAAGTCTAAGATATTGGAAAGTTTAAAGATTTCTAGCCTATTTATCCTATGATGGCCGAACCTATGATGGTTGTGGACCTAGGATGTTTTGTTTTCATTTTCCAATATGATCATGAACTTAAACTCCTTAAAACATTTGGATGCTAAGTCTAAGAGATTGGAAGGTTTAAAGATTTGTAGCCTATGTTGTAATACAAGGCCGAAACCTACCCTAAGTGGTTGGATGATTTTTATTCCATATCTTCAAGTTATAGCAATTTATCTAAGTTACCTAGAACCTAAGTGATAAGTATCCAAAGGCTTATGTTGACAAAAGAATCCTAACTCTAATTTGAATTAAATGGCCAAACCTAGCCTAAAGAGAACATAGACGAGTTTGTTTGATTTATTGGTTATTTTGTTGATTGGTTGAAGGTGGAGTTAGTACTTTGTGGTGTGACAACAAGGAGCTTCGAGTTCGGGAGTTTGGTGATAACACAGGTGGGGGAAAGAATCAACCTATCGTCGGAATGGATAAGTAGTAGATTATATAATAATTGTGTAGGGCGACCTAAACCCTACTAGTAGTCGAGTAACCGACAATACCAAAATCACATTGGAAACCTTTTCTGAAAAACCAATGGCAATTTCGGGATTGTAGGTTTATCGATATTAGGTTGATTTTATATTGTTGATGGTTGATTTGATTTTATTACCTTTATTGAATTGATTTTGTGCAATGATTGGTGATATTGGAATATTTTGATTGATATTGTGTTATGCATGATTTATCTGGTTTGTATTATTATGCTTAGTGGTTTTTAAGAAAAGATATATTTGTTGTCTAAGAGATGATTGTTTTGGGTGTGAGGATAATGATGATTTAGAAGTGCCTAACCTAGATGATATATGTTAAAGAGGTGTTATGGAATAGAATATGTGTCAAGTTCTAATGGAAGGTTAAGGCATTAGGATGTTGTTAAAACGGGTTGGTGAGATTCAAGTATAGGTGTTGTTGTCCACAACCGTGTATTGGTAATATAATACACAAGGACAAAAGTGTATTGGTAATATAATACACAAGGACATCTGTGTATTGGTAATATAATACACCATGTATTGGTAATATAATATATGTAAAACACTTCTGTGTATTGGTAATATAATACACCGTGTATTGGTAATATAATACACGTAAAATCAAGAGTTCTCGCGAGACCACTTCCACCTTATGGAATGGGGGTGGAACACCTTAACGGGAATAGAGGTGTGCACTCAGTGGAACATCCTAACGGGAATGAGGGTGAGCCCCGATGCAAATGAGGGATGGTGACAGGAGTGGTCGTTTCCATGATAACGTAAAGACATGGTGACAGGATTAGAGAGGTTACGTTAAAAATAAAGTGTTAGATTGCCTGAGAGTAACGGTGGGTGATGATATATATTAACCTGAGGATGATTCGTTAGTTATGTGTGTTGATTGTCTGTGACAATTACTGTATAATTTACTATGGATTTTTTCCGCTTTTTGATGATAGAACTGTTTCTTATCCCCTGTATATTTCTGTGTGTTGTATTTTATCTCCTTGTGGAATCGTACGAGAAGACTCTGTGGATGAGCGTAACCAGGAGGAGTTGGATGGAACTCCCTACGAACCGGAGGCTGGAGGACGAGCTGTGACCCATGGTGATTACGGTCTAGTTAGTTATGGCCAGTGCGTCTCGTGAGGCGTATTTTTATTATGTTTTCCGTTGTTTAACTTTTTGTCTAAGTATATACTTGTGAGGGATCCTACTGATAGGATGTCCTCAACAGTGTTTTGTAATATGCATAATGTACTTATATTGTGATATGCCATTCTATATGAAGTTGTATACTTTATAAGTTAAGTTTTAATTTTTACGTATTTTCACGTTAAACATGTGATTAAGTAATTAAATAATGAGGTTTTAATCTAATGACACAAAGAGGCACAGCGGGTGTCTCAATGATGAGACCACATGGATGACTCACCCCATTAGTCACATGGTGAGTCACCAAATGTAATGATGGGTTGTTGAGAAATATCTCAAAATATCCATAAATATCTAATTTTATATGTAAAAATATAAAAAGACCAAAATGTCCTTTATCCTTTTTGTAAATTTCAATTTGATCCAACAAGTTTTGGACCCCTTTTCCCTCCATAATTTCGACCCCCTCTCTCTCATAAACATCCATCCATCACTCATTCTACTTAAAACACCTAAAGTCATTTAGTTTCTATGTTTTAAAAATCAAAGTCTTGGTTAGTTTCCTCCCAAATGTTCTTTAATGTTCTTCACATGTTCTTCATTTCTTTATCATTTTCTACCAACTTAGAGACATGATTTCATGATTCTTAATTCACGAAACTTGTTCCCTAGAATCTTGTCTTCACTTTGATCTATTTTGTTCCTAAATCCAAGAGCATTCAAGTTCTTTTTCTCCTAACCCTAAATTCGGTCAAGACCCTAAATTCTCACCCAAATCTTGTTTTGATTTTCTATGACCATATTTTTACTCCCCTACATCATCTAGACACTTTCTATTTCACACCAAAATCCATTTTGAGCAAGTTTGCAAAATGGGTATTTTCTAGCAACACCATAACTCATCATCCATTGACTCTCTTGAAAACCCAAGAGCATATCCTAACTCCTCTAATCATTCTAATCATTCTACAAAAATGAGTTTTTCTAGCCTATGGTTGTCATCTACTTGATCATCACCTTCCTTACTTCAAAGTGAGTGATTCAGCTATGGATTTCCTTCCTTGTTCATGCCTAAGCTCTTATATATAATCCTTTTATTTTGTTGTGTGATTTGCTAGGTTTTTGGACAAAAATCATGGCCTCCCTTGTTTGGTTTAGCTTGTTTTTGCTGGATCTCCAAGTGAACAACAAAGGAATGGGGGAAACTAACCACCATCATACCATATTGTGGGTGTGTGTGTGGTTTATTTGATCGTTGACTTGTTTGAAACCCTAAGTCAAAAGGTTATGTATATGTATGTTTATGTGATCCTCTTAGAGGATTTGGTATGATGTTTGTAATTGTAATTTGTGGATGAGTAGTGGTGTAATTGATTATGTGATACATATTTGTGTGAGAAAAATTAAGTCTGGTTTACTTGACTCACAAATAGAAAAGTATGCCTAAAGTTCTAAAATGTATGCCATGCTTTAGATTATTAACACATTGATATGTGTATGAATGATTATGGGTGATTATATGCTTACTTGATTAAACAATGTTTGGTTGAGAATAAAATGGTTGTTTGAGGAAAAATCATATGCTTGGCTTGCTTAATCATTAGTAGGAAAGCATGTTTAAAATGTTAAGTTATATGCCATGAATCTATGTATGATATATAGATATGTGTATTTGATTGTGAGCTTGATTAGTGGAGTGAGAACCTTCACTTTGTTGATGCTTGGTTTCGACCAAGGCTTAAAGAAATGGCATAACAACTTTAATTTCATCAAACTATGTAATTCTAAGCTTATTTAAGGTTTTAAGGAGTAATAAAACCAAGAAGAAAAAAAATGTTTCTAAAACTATTTTCATGGTAGTTTGTTCTGCCTTGTATTGTTTTAATGGTTCTAAAATGGGCTTAATCCGAGATTAGGACATAAGGGAACAAAAATCATGTTTTGAGGGACATAGAAATGGAATAGTTTGAAGTTAGTATGCTTTTAAGTGAATTCATGAGTGATTTTTCAGCCAAACCTGATTTTGGGGGTTATAAAATGTTTTTGATGTCTAATTAAGTGTCCTAAGACTCCAAAATGAGTCATAGACCTTAGAGATTAAGAATTACTGAAAAAGGATTTACCTGATTTTCGAACTTAGGGATTTTCGTTCAAGTTTTTGGAATTTTATACAAATGTAATGAGAAGTTTGGTTTTAGTGTTTTAACCCCTTACAATGAGTGTTAGAATGTGGCAAAGTGATATATTTGAGAAAAAGAATCACATCTTTGAAAATATTGGGCTTTAGGCCAAATTCAGGCAAAAAATGGGGAAAACCGTTTTTGTAAAGTTTTGAAGTATTTCTCTAGGGATTATTTTGAATTTTTTGGTACCAATGTACTGTTTTATAACCTATATTAAACTGGGTTAGTTTTGGTAAAAAGGTTTTGACTTTAGAAAAAAAGGAATTTAGTCTTTGAGGCTTATGTTTCAAGACAAAAACTATAAAACCTAAGTCAAAGTGACTTAGAGAAAAGATAGGGACTTAAATAATTATGGCGCGTGGTGAATCAAGACCATATGTCATAAAGTAGGGGTGATTTACTCATCCTTACATCCATAATACATAATAATCAAGAGTATTTGAAGGATGCTTGATCGGTAAGTAATCTCGTTCGGGAAGAACCTGAAGAAGTATAATTGATTGGTGAATGATCAATCTCCATAATATACTTAAGTTGTTGAAGACATGGATGGTCCAATGAAGGGATCCTGATATTATGCAGGTAAGGGACTGTACAAGGATTCCCAGTTGGTACTGTCATGCCTGTAGAATGGCATATAATTTTCGTAAGGAATCCCGAAATTTATCCGATTGATAAATATGAATATACACACCATTATCGGCTTGATCAGGGTAATTGTCAGTATGGTCATTGTTCCTAGGAATATGAGCTGACAGGTTAGGTAGAGTGTTTCACAAATAGCCGAGTAAGGGTTGATTACTCCCTATGATTATGAATATTGTGCTATTCTAGGTTGATTATCCTCGATGATTATGAATACTGTGCACACATTATGGCCTTCGGGCATTGTTATGACCTTTGGGTCCGTGTGTCTACTATGCTAGACACACTTTATGCCTATGGCGAGCACATGTGAAACCCATACTAATGACCATTTCCTTCCAAAATGTCTATTAGCTCCCGAGTTATGATCAAGTATTCCTTGAGGCTGTGTAGGTATGAGACTATACAGTTTCAATCAGTTATCTCCACTCTCGTGTCTCTGTAAAACTGATAGTATCTATCATACTTTGATAAGCTTACTGCTATAGGGATAATGTATACCTTTGGGTATGTGTGGATATGTCATTGGTTATCTGTATATGTATTGATTTGTTGATCGAGAATGGACAATAATATGGATATGTGTATGTCGTCATATATATACGGGTGTCGTACCACTACATGCCTGCTTTATGTGTATGTTGAATGGGGATTTCACCTCATTTTGTGTTTTATGGTCTTCTGCTTTATTTTATGTTCTGCAATAAAGACGGTAGCACTGCTTCACCATCATAATCAACTTTAGATATAAGACAAACAGGTCATGAGGACACATCTTCAGGGATCAGTATATAGTAGATGTGAGAACTCAACCCCAGTGTGACGACGTATCGTCCTCAGTTGTTATCGTTGTACAATGATGAAACCTCGTCATCGTTTTGTACGGACCAGCATGATGGGTCCTTGTGTTTAAGACTAGTTTTATGGAGCTTCGTCTTCAAGGTTATTTATGTTTTTTTGTCATGTTATTTTAACGGCATTGCTATTTTTCGCCTTTTGTTGTGTCTGTCTCTCCATGACTGTTATTTCTTGAAAAATAATTTATGAAAATATTATGTATATATGGGGAATGTATAACTATTAACGGCTTATTTTCCCATTTCTGGATGTAAATGTTTTAGGCCTGTTAGTGGTTGGAAGATGTTAATAAATGTTAAGTACTGCCTAATTTCTTATTTGTGAAAAAGAAAAGGGAAAAATAAACTCGTATCTTATGAAAAATTATTTTCCGCGTTAAACGATATTGCGAAAATGTCACGACAATGTAGCGCCCGGGAATGGTGTTACAGGTGATGTGGCACCAAAGACAAAGGTGCGTGACATGAAGCAACAACACGTCTTGAACCTTCTCATCTCCTTCACTCTCTTGTTTACAGAAGCAACTAATTCATTACAGAAGGGACGTCATGCTCACCAGAAGGCAGAGGCAACAAAACTGCCCACTCCTACGTTGCTTTCACCAACAAAGAGAGATTCACCGACAATGCTGCTAAGAACAAAGTAGCATGTGAGGCACCCAATGTCCCTTTAAAGAACAATCCTAATTAACTAATCCTTAATACGTTTTATTAGTGTTAGCACAGTAATTACATGCAAAAATAACATAAGCTGTGGTAAAATTAAAATCCATTTAAAACATACATAGCGGAAGGAAATAAAAACTCAATGGATATATACATAACATGTGCACCATGTCTCCAAACTGTACTGTAGATCCCAACAAAGGGATCATAGTCCTAAAACTATGCATCTGGATAAAAGTAACAAACACATATAAACTGATCTCAGAAAAAGACAACAAAACCCTATACAGACAACATCTACCCACCCGCCTCTTATAAATACATCAAAATCAAAATAAAGATAAGCTCACATAGACACTCCCTTAGCAAACGCTATCGACGGGCCATATCACAAACGATATGGACATCTGAAACTACCTTCGCCCTCCATAAAAGCACGACGGTAATCTCTAGCATCTCTGGTCCTGATCCTGGGCTCCTATACTGTCTCATCGCTGCTCATCACAACCCTGTGACGACGGTAGTGGTGCATCGTTTGTACACTCCTCCTCCTGCCTCTGTAGATTCTACCGACTCCATATGAACCTCAGACTGGTCCCTCATGTTCCACGTGTCATCCGAGAATTCGCTCTGACGAGACATGTACCACATCTCAACGAAAGGCAAGCACTGAGAGATGCGATACGATCCGAGCAAAATGAAAAACCATTCTCTTCCCAGGCAAACGTAGATGCGGACAGGGCCGACGTAGCACATGAAGAACTGTGAGTGGTCTACTTGCCACCCACGGAAATCATGGTACACGATCTCAATATCCCCCAGGGTCTAGACCCTTGGCGGGATCCTCTGCAGATAATGCATCGGACAATGCTCTGGTCCTATCGCCGTCGTGGTATGGCTGCTGCTGCTCATCCGATGAATCGATACATACACTGAAGAAAAAGGGAAATAAGGGAGATAAGCATCTAAACAAACCATGAAAAGGGATGGGGAAACACAGTAAGGCGTGTTATCAAACATCAATCAACACTAACAACAAACATCTCTCTAATCATTCTTTCACAATCAACCTCTAAGGAGTCACACTCCTATGCACGTCGGCCAATCTCTCACACTAGGGATACTGATCTGCCGGACATTCTCTTTCTCTCTCGGGCCTATCCATCACCTAGAGAATGTCTGTTTGTTTGTCATGGTAAAAGTTCCACTCGTTGTGACCAATAAGGGTGCTTCCCCCTATGAGCTCAACTCTAATAGGGGTATCTTGGTCTCCTTGGAAGGTCCGCCTAAGATTGGAACACTATGGGCCCATACGTTGAGATAATTAAGTACCAACGGAGACCACGACATAATAGGTGCAAACCATTGGCCATTTTTGGTCAATCCGAACATGGATACATCCCCAAGATTCCTTGAACCGTCCCGCTTGCATTCCGTATCCACACTCAGGTACACCAACCTCGCATGACTCCCAGTCATACGACTCGCCACTTTGGTAAAATTCAATGCAACACAAACCAAAGTTCACACCGGTACCAAGACTCACTTACCCTCATCACGATGCCCTAGGCATCTACAACATCATCTCGGTACCCATATACCGCTTTCACAATCATTTCCCAACACTTTCATGTTACCTTCACAACAGCATACCCTCAGGTGTCAATTAGGGTTTCTAACTGCATAACATACAACCAGACAACCTCAATATCATCAACGCAAATATCATATCATAATATCCTCAACATCAATAATGCATCATATATCATCAACAACATCAACATCACATCAGACATTATCAAGCATATAACAAACATCATCATATCCATAAGGAATGTAAAACAAGTAAAACATGCAACCTCAACATCATTCACGCAAATCATTAAATTAGCCTAACGTCGATAAACGTACCATAACTAAATCCCCGTATACATTTTCAAAATCATTTTTATAGGCATTTAATCACCGTAGGCTATTCAACAACTAGTAGGGTCTGGGGCACCCTACGCATACAGCTTAACATGCTATACTTTGCTTGCCTCCTCGGCATGTAAGATACTTTCACCCCACCTTAGACAATCGTGTTCCTCTCGCCAACATCTCAAAATACGTGCCCTCTATAAGGTACAGCTATTGCCTCGTACACCACGGAGCTCCCCGGTGCTCCAAAATTTGCCATAGCACATGGACAAAGTCCCGACAATGTCATAAACCCTAATCTTGCAACAATTTTACAAACAAAGCTAGAATCGAAGTAAGATTTAAGAAAGAAGGAAAATGACAATGTCGACATGTCAACGAGTTAGGGATTCGAGCATTACCTCAGACGATTGACAAATCAAAGCTAAGTATATGACATACACGTTGCCTTGATCGTGGATATGTAGTCAGAATCGAAATCAGATGGACGGATTTTTTGGAATACAACTTTCTCTCACTAGATCTAGATGTGCCCTCTCTCTAACTTCTCTGGATGAATATGGAAGAATGATGGAAAACATGCAAGGAATAAGAAGAAAATAAAGTGGGGGTGGGTGTCTGTACAGCACGCTGGAGCGTGCACCACCCCACGCTAGCATGCTAGAGCGTGGCACCCTGTTCTGCGTGTTTCTATGTAATTGACACGTGGTGGCACATGTAGGAGACCACATAATGCTTGAGCATGCCCTAGGCCACGTTTGAGTGTTCTCACCGATGCCGCTTGTCCGATTTCGCGTGTTTCGATGCGTTCTGAGTCTGTTTTAAGTCTGGTTGACCTAAAACTTGATACATAGACTCATTAGCACCTAAGGAACAATATTAAGTCTTAAGACATGCCTAATCTTTTCCTTGCTCATTAATCAAGAAAACGGGGCGTTACGGCATGAATCCAAATAACACAATTTTTGATGTCAAGTGTTTGATTGGTTGCGGATTCTCCGCTCATCAATTCAAAACGACATGAAGTTGTGACCTTTTATGGTTGTCCCTAGTTCATGTGACAATCTAAACCAATTTTATTCACATTATTCGTCTTGGTTTACAATTACCACATATGGAAACACCTCTTTTAGCTTAGATCCATATTACAGACCAATCGAACAAACACTTAGCTAGTGCCACATTATCAAAATCACAACATTCATACATATTATAAGTTCTTACAAAATTAAATACCATTTACCCCTCTACAATATTACCTAGACGCCACTATATCAAAGTTGATTAAATTACACAGGGTTTAAATTTTGAGGTTTGTCCATTAATAAAGTACTTTTTTGCTTTACAATAGGAAAAATGATTTTTGTTTATTTAAAATTTTGAGGCCAATCCTTTTTTATTCAATTGAGAGATGGAATAATGGTTCTCATGTGAGGGTTTTCTCTTAAAAGTATAAAATGTGATTGTCAGAATGTTAGAGTGTGTTGCATCATTTGAACAACTTGTGCTCGAACTTGACAAGAATACTTTTGCTTTGAGTTAGATTGTCTAAGCAGTAGATCTTAATATTTTATGCTTAGTTCAATTGTTTGAATTTTTAATAAACATTTTTGAAATAGATAGATATAAATAAGAGAAGGGGGTTGAATTGTGTTTATCTGATTTTTAACAAAAGTTAAAATCTTTTCGCAAGCACAAACACAGAGCAGACAAGTAAAAAGCTTATTAGTCTGACAAGTGACTTGTTTGGAGGTTTTCAACAGAAAACCACAAAAACATGCAAATGAAAAACTTGTTTGATATTTACAGTTTAACCCCTTTAGTTAGTTAACAAGTTAGATAACAAATAAACTAAAGAGATAAGTGATAGAGATAGACACAACTGTTTTATCCTGGTTCACCCCTTAACAACTAGGGCTACGTCCAGTCCTTGGCTTCACCAAGTTTTCTCAACTATAACTGATCAAGTTACAGGACAAACAAGTATTCTTTGCACATCTAGCCTCTCCAGGCTCCAAGACAAGTATTGTTTGCACAATTAGCCTCTCCAGGCTCACTCAGATGTACTTGTAAGACAAGTGTAATAAATACAACTTGCAAATCTTTCACAAACACTCAGAAGAGTGGATTAAATGTGAAGTAGATATATTGCGTAATAACTTCAAATGATTGAAGAGTAAAGAATGAAAGAATGAAGAATTAATTGTGTAGAGTAAATTCTCTTGAGTTATTGCTGTGTATCTTCATCTTCAATGGCTTCTCTATTTATAGTATTCAATCAAATTAAATCCGTCAAAGACGTTCCTTTAGATTTTTGACTTCAAGCTGAGCTCCATTAAATGCAATAGAGTCGTTCTTGGAAGCCATTAATCCCTGGGAACGTTACTTGTACTCTAACAGAGAAGTTCACTGCTTTATGCTTTATGCAACAGCCAAATCTCTTTCTTCAAGTTTCTTTTCGTGTAACTTCCACTTATGCGCTAGGAAATAAAGTATTTTGTTAGCACCTCTTTTCTGAGTTACAAGGTTGCTTTTGAATATTTGGTCTTCTGGAACCTTGATCATTGTAAGAGGTATCTTCAGTATAATCTGACTTGAAGGGAAACCTCACAAGAGTCTCCAGCCTCGAGTTTGTTCTTCACTGAGTGACAGCAAAAGGGCGAGGATGCTGCCATTAGATGAGTTGAATTTTCTTCAGAAAGTCAAAGTCTTCAGACACTCTTCAGACAAGTGAGACATCTTCATTAGACGAGTGATCTCTATCATTGACCATTGTTGACTTAGGACAAACGAGTGGATAAAAAACACTTAAGACATTAATATGCACACTAAGTAGATAGGTCATTAAACAATAAATATTTTAATTAAATCATTGAACAAATGTTTAGTTTTCATCAAAAGTTAGGGCAAATTCACATCAAACATTTAGAGACTCAACAATTTTAAGTTCATGTTTTGGAATTCATGAACTAGATTTGACTTAAGTATTCATCACTTGATGTTTTTAGTAATTCAACATATAACTTACACTCTGTCAAATGCTCAAATATTTCCTACATGCTTAATAAATAAATAGTAATGTTGATAAAGATTTTTATAAGAGGAGTGTTTAGATAGTCAAGACTTTTAGGGCACGTTTGATTCACTAAAAAATGAGGGACTTGACAACACAAAATATTTGTCCAGTGTTTGACTTAAAAAATGGTCGTGGGACAGCAGAAAAAACCTTGTAACTCACTAAACCACAGTACAAATTTCTGTCCAGTGTCCAATAAAACTAAAAAGACAATACTAGACAATGTTATTCAACAAGATTAAAAGCAGAAATAGGGGAGGTGACGATGGGCTGAGCATGGCTCTTGGAGGCGGCGCACAACGATGGTGATCGATGGAGGAGGAGCATGACGGTGGTGGACCAAGCAAGGAGGGTTGTACGATGGCGAAAATAAGGAAGGAGCTGAACGATGGGCTGAGTGTGGCTGCTTGGAGGTGGCACTCCGATCTCCATAACCGCCACTACAAATTAGCATATACGGCTACCATTCGATCTCTTGTGGATCCAATCAAACGGCTGTGGAGAAGGTGGTAGAGGCATGGTGGTTATGTCGAGGCTTTAGAGTTCACACAAAGCTAGGCCGAAGCTTTTTGTTCCACCCCCTTGAATCTCTCTTCCATGCGTAAAGTGAAAGTGCAAGAAGAGAGACACCAGAAAGGAAGTTGAATTATGTTTCTTAAGCTTTTTAAAAAACTATTATAAAAAACTATTTTTGCCGGCAACAAAAAGATAAACACACAGAAAAACAAGTTTTCTAAAGATTAACAACCTTCAAGCTTCAAACCTCAAGTTAGTAAATAAACAAACTTGACAACAATAAGGGATAGAGTTTATCACACAGAGACATATCCTGATTCACTCTTATCCAACAAAGAGCTACATCCAGTCCCTTCGACCTGAAGGTTTTTCCACTGAATCACTTAGCACGGTTACAAGTTGTTTCCTAGTCGCTCTTGACTAATACAACTCCAAGTTTTCTACACATTTCCAGGAAGCAAGTATTCTATTACAGATAAGCCTCTTCATGCTCAACCAAATCCTAGATTTGAAGGAGTGTTTTTGAGCTTTTAGCGAACTCACTATTTGTGAGGATATTACAAAGATAAGCTCTAGAAGCTGTGAAAGCTTGACAATGAAAGAAAATGAAGGTTACAGCCTTTTCAGAGTATTTTAACTTTAATTAATAGAGATCACATGAATAATTTTTGTCAACTTTCAAATTCTTGCTCTTCACTCTTTATATAGGCTCTTCATCTTCTTCTTTGAAAGGATAATAAATATGTCTGTTTAGACACATTTATTTTCCGTTAGACACATCATTAATGCAAGCTTTCATTTTTGAATAGGTGTCCTTTCTTTGCAAGGGCAACGCACATAATTGCTTTTTGGTACAACAGTGGCAGTAGGTGCAGCAAAGTACATCAGAGGGTTGGCATGCTTTTGGCAACAATTGCTTTTGATTTGTGCGGCTCGATGTGTACTACGTTGTATCCTCTTTTTTCTTTTATCCAAGGGATATTTCATTTGAATCAGTGGATAATGACTAATGTGTCACGTCATCATTATCTGCAAAGACAAGGTTAGTGGACGAAAACACAATATGAAAAATATTGGTCGGACGAAACAGTAATCTCTTCCTTTGCAACAAAGCTTGGACGAACACAGATTAGTTATGAGCATGTTTGGTCCATGTTGAAGGAAAACCTATAATTCTAAACACCATACAGATACAAATCATAGCATGTGATTCATGTTAATCAAAGCAAAGAGAAGAATTTCATACCTTGGAGATTCGCAGAATCCATCACAGCAGATCAGAGGGTGAGAGGGAGATGAATAGTGGATTAGAATGTTGGAGAAGGTGAGGGGGTTACTCCTCTCTTTCTGGTTGGTTTTTGTGTTTCTGTCTGTCTTTTTTTTAAGAATGCCTAATGGGGAGGCTATTCTTATAACCTACCAGCAGAGAGTAGGGACCTCTCAACGGGTTAACATTAGAATGACCCATCCCATCATAGGGTCACTCTTTAGTAAATACCCAACAACAATTTCACCAATTGGTTACGTAATTAAGAATTAATTTTATAACTGATATATTAATAATTTAATTATAATTTAATAACCAATTAATGCTAATCCACATATTATACACATTAAAATTTAACACATGTACTGTTGAAGATTGTCCTTGATATACTTATGGTTTCGTCCATCCATATCCAGTCTCAACAAAATGTTGGAAGGCCATAGTGTTTATGACCATGAGTTGATTCCGTCTACAATCAAACATAACATAAAGGTCTCTTGACATTGAAAGTTAATGATCACTGACATAATATTTTTCAAACAAAGTCAACAAATAATTTTTTTAATCATTAAAACTTTGAGGGGTTAAACTTTATCATTGTTTTGGTTCTTACAATCTCCCTGTTTTTTATGATGACAAATATCATTAAAATTTGTTTGAAAAAGGTTTTCTAAGGAGGAGGGCTCCCCCTAAGAACTTGCATCTAATAATTATGAGTTCAATTTTGACTTAGATAAAGCATAGGTATGTTTCAGAGTCATAAGCAATCATATTGTAATACCCATAAATTTTAATAATTTAAATTAATTAAAGGCTTTAATTGATAGTTTTTTTAGTAGTTAAAATTTTTTCTTTGTACAACGGTTATACTTTAAAAAAAAATTAATATAAATATGTTCGTAATTAATTTATGATGCCATGAATGAAAGAGTTTTAGGACAATATTTAAGAATTAAATTAAATGAGGGTTTTAAGGCATAATATGATAGTACATATTTGACTTGCTCTTGGTAATTAGATTAATTAAATTAATATGATTAATGATTTAGTGGGTTTATTGGGCTTTTACCAACTCTAAGGCCCAATTTTGTGTTTAAAAAGGGCGTCATCCCTTCCTCCATCATTCTTTAATCTTTTTTTAAAAATCCTAGAGTGTTAGAGAGCTTAGAGAAAGTGTTAGAGAGCTTAGAGAGTAGACAAGAGAGAGTTATGGAAGAGAGAAATGAAAAGAGGAAGCTTTGGAGATTTGAAGGCTCAACTCATTTTGTTCATGAAGAGAAAGTTGTAGAGGATCGCTCAAGCTTTCCAAGAACCCCCTTCTTGCATCATCTTCTTCCTTCTTAGATTGTCACCATTAATTCTTTTTGGTAAAAGCTTCAAGGTGAGGGAGTTAGATGTTTTCATGAATTTCACTTGTTCAATCTTGTTTAATCTTTGTAGTTAATGATTATGTTCATGAAATTGAAAGGGGAATAAATATTTTGACTGTGTGGTAGAACCCTAGAAATTGGGGGTGAGGAAACTCCATTGTTGGTGCTTAAGATTTGTTGTTTTCTTATGATGTCTCGTTTTTGCTTTGAAATTATGATATACATGCAATACAAAATTTGTAACTAGAGTTGTACATATCCGATTTAGGTGAAATTGGTCTTATTTGAAATCTAACACACATAGGTACATAGTGTATAAATTTCGTGAATTTTAGAAACCTGATGTGTTCTTAGTGAATTTTTGAAAACAGGGCTACTGCTGTCCCGTATGCACCCTGACAGCCTATATTCAGAAAATCATATATTTATTTATAAAACTCGTATTGATATGAAACTTGTTGCGGTTGAAAGATTAAATATAGTGGTATAATGTGGTAAAACTTCGTGATTTAAGGATACCTGAGGAAGTCCCAGTTTAATTTTGAAAATAGAGTATTGTATGTTTTGGATATACTCAAACATGTTTTACTTCAGAATTTATATCTGGAGTTGTAAACCTCCTTTATAAGTGAAACTAGTGTCATTTGAAAGTAGACATGTAAGTCTAGTTGTAGTTAAAATTTATGAATTTATTGACTTCTATAGTATTCCCAATTTTCGTTTGAAGTTGGTCAAGGTGCTGGATACATTATCATTAGTCATGTATTGGTGAATTTATGACTATGCTAGGATGTGTGCTTAGTGTTGTTGCCTTTCAAATACAGCTTCCCTCTATGCTTTAATATTTTAGTAGATGTTTTTATACAATGGATTTTTTTATTTACATTGTGAATATATATTATATTGGATTATGTTAGTGTACATCTTGAAAAGTATCAATAGAGTGATGATAGTATGTGAATGCAATGATTGTGTTGTTGCTACCTATGATTGTGATTGAACATTGAACGGGTACTTGGTGGAATGAATTGAAATGACATTGATATGAATCTTTGGGTAGGAGAACCGGGAAGCGGGAGGCTCCGGTATATAAATATCACCGCCGGGGATGAGGGGACCCTGTTAGATACCCTGGGAGTTGAGTAGGGATGTTGATGTTAGTCGGAGGGTGCAGTATCTCCGGGGTATGAAATTAAAACCGTCGGGGTGGGGGATCTTGAGAGAACAACCCCAAGTGGACCCAAAGATTCGATATTTTTTATATGTATCCGCTTATGAGCGAGACATGAGTTTGAGAATTGAATTAAGTGCAAGTCATTCCATAAGTACTATACAATTGGGCTAGAAGCCCATATATGATATGATGTGTATCTATGTTGCGATATTTGAGTTGACATGGGTTTCGTGTTGACACGAGTAAATGCTTTTATGTTTGAATACTATGATTTTATTTTATCTTGCATGTCTGCTTGTGTTCGGGGGAAGTTCCCTCACTGAGTCAATGGACTCACCCCACGTTTAATATTTATGTTGCAGGAATCCTCAAAGCCGCCAGAGCCTTGAATGCCATGTGGAAATATATTTTTTATGGGTCGTACCCATAGTTTAAGCTGTATCTAGTTAGCATAAGTATTATATTCATTATGTGTTAAGTAATGAATGTAATCATTTTCTTTGGATGAAATGGATTTTTGTATGCTTTTGAGGCTGCGAAGGAGAAAAAGAGACTTTCCTTTTCGGCCGGTCATGGCTACAAAATTCGGGTTATGACACATATGCACAGAACATAAGACTAATTAAAAAGGTGCACTAAGATAATATAAGACAAACATTTAATTTTCATTTCATACTAAGTCAAATAAATACATACAATCGTTCCAACTTTCTCCCCCTGTTTGTCATCAGATAGAAAGGTGAGGGAAGAAAGGGGCATTATTGTCTGACTATCGACAAAAAAGGAAAAGAACAGAGACTACAAAACTAATAAGATGGAGGGGATGAGGGGAAAAGATACCAGGGAAAGCTCTTAGAAGACATGCACGCAAGTTTGCTATTTCTTGATGAACATTTGCAATGACCCTAGCAGTGAACTTGTCCACAAGGTAATCAACCATTTCTTGAATCAAGCCAGGTGGAAGAGGAATTTCTTCCTCTTGATCTCTTGCTGGAGGGTTGGACTCATAGATTGCATCATCATCACTAAAGCGCAACACCACTGTGTGTTCATAATCAGCTTGAGGAAAGGTTTCTCCAATAGAGTGCTCTACTGTTCTGGTTTACTCTGCAGCAGATATCTCAGTGTGATCTTTAGGATGGGCTTCTTTAAAGGCTTGATCCAGGTGAGGCATGAAGATGTCGTCTTCAGCTTCAGCTTCAGCTTCCTCAACTTGTCTTGCATTTTCTTGTGCTTCATTTGGTGCAGCCATAACTTCTTTAGCAGAAGGATACCAAGGTAGAAGAAGGACTTCTTCCCTATCAGTTGTAGAGAAAATAGGAGAGAAGATGGTGTTGAATACTTGGGATAGCTTAACCGTTGAGGGGACTTGTGTTAGCGAGGGGATGGGTAGGTCCTCAATGAATCCTCTTTGTTTAGTGGATGAAAGGTGAGTTGGTGAACAGTGTGGTGGTGGTTGGGTGGCTTGAGTGTGGGGGTGGAGATGATGGACAAATTTCTGGTTTAGAGGTGTGTTCGAGGAAGGTGGAGTGTTGTGTATGGGTAGGGGAGGATGGTGAATGAGAAGTGATGTGGGACACATCTGATGGTTAATTAAAGTTTGCTCTACCTCAAATTTTGGTGAAAGGTTTTCTGTTGGCCTTATGCTTAATATGCATGCCTTTAGGGCAGAAGGGTGTGGGTGAAAGTGTGATAAAAACTGGTTGAGGGGGTGGAGGTTGAGGTGGTGGTGTTGGACTAACTATAGGGTTAGGGTGTGGTTCAGACGGAGGGATGGGAGGTGAGGAAGATGTAAATAGGGTAGAAGGGGTGGGTAAGGTAGAAGAGTTGGAAATCTTACTTTTATTTAACATAAGGGATATGATAATGATGTCCTCATCATCATATTCTTCCCTTGCAAACAACAACTTCTTCTCGCTTTCCTCTTACCCTTCCCCGGACGTTTTAGCTTTCGGTTCTTTTTGAGTCGAAGGTGGAGGTGCAGAGGCTGATGCATCAGCTTGTTCATCCACTTCTTCAATGTAGGGTTTGACTACTCCATTAATTTTAATCACATGCTCTCCACGAATGAAGTAAGTAATTCCTTCATTCATCATCTCATATTCTATCTCAGGATTTACTTCATATTCATCAAATAAAGATCTATCATGAACAACTTCATGATAATCATCCCGATAAGGATCGACCAAGATTAGCCCATTCAGCTTCATCAGCGAAGAAGACCAATGTCTTCTTCCCGGTTCTCAACAACAAGTTCATCAAAGAACTTCCATAGCAGGTTCCTCAGTCTGCTGGTTTCTGTTTCTCCTCCTTGCCCTTAAGACATCTTGTCTTATGGCTTAAGCTTGTGCAACATGTTCTTGCTCAAAAGCAATGATGGAAGGCAGCTGCATCTAAGAGAGATTTGCTTTCTTGAATGAGGGTAGTGAGCAATCCTGAACTCAAGCACGCATGTTGGGAGGAAGATCATTCATCATCATGTACACTCCTTGTACCTCGAAGATTCGAGATAGAAGAATGGCAAATGTGATGGTCTTCGCATTTACCACATCTATACAATGTTCTTTGAATCTTTCGAAGAGAAGATAAGGGAGGTTGATTTTGTGTCCACCGATGAGATGAGTCATAAGGAAAGCATGAAGGTCTAAGATGGAATCCTTCGATCCATCCTTGTGAAGGATGGCCTTGTTCAGAATCTGGTTGAGAACTGTTGCTTCATCCCGCATGAGAACAGCCTTGAAGGGGAAGTTAAAAGGAGTTCTAGGATGTCTCGGAGCATTCTGGGCAACGGTTATTCCATTGAAGGTGTTTGCCCAGTTCTTCGAGTAGGTAACCCCAAAGATGAGGCACCAGGTTGCAGTATCTGTTCCTGCCAAGATCCGTTTCGTCGAAGTCTCGCTATAGAACGTTAAACCAATGGGGTTGTTTTAGATTTTGGCTTGACAGAATTCAATGATTCCGGTCCTACGTATCCCAGTGGGAATCAAAGCCAGACGTAGTTCTAAGTTCATCCCTTGGCGGGGCGGTGATCTCGATCCCTTAATTTTGTATCGGACGAGTACTAGGGAGCAAGGACTGTCTGAGAGTCTCTTGGTCGACGCTAGTTCCTCTAACACGCTTAAGAGAGAGTCACCGGGATTCAGTGAAAAAATGTCTTTCTTATGAGGGGTACTCCTCCTTTTATAATAGGATTCCCCTCTCTCTTAGAGATCTGATTTATCTCTTAATATCTTTTAGAGATTTGATTTATCTCTTAACATCTTTTAGAGATTTGATTTATCTCTTGATATCTCTTTTGAGATATGATTCCTTAATTTAAGGGATATTATCTCTTTTAACCAGATAAGGTTATTTTAGATAATATCAGGATTTAATATCAATATCTTATTCATTTAATTAAGTGATCTTTGATTTATTATCCCTAATTTCCGGACTGGGCCGGGTACTTGAGCTCGGTGGCCGGGTTAGTAACTTCGGCCAGTACACAAGCCCCCCAAGCTTTGAGCTGATTAGGCGTAGAAGCTTTCATGATGTTTAGCCGAGCTTTGTATCTCAGCCCATACACAAGCCCCCCAAGCTTCGAGCTGATCACGTGGAAGCTTTTTCGAAGGAGCCGAGGCTAGGAACTTGGTCTTACCTTTTGGTCTTTCGTCTCGGTGAGGTGAGTTGCCGAGCTTCATACCTTATATATGTGTTCACATCCTCCAACTCGGTGAGCGTCTCGGGTGACCGAGCTTGACGCTTTCGAGGTACCGAGCCGAGGTGGGGATGGTTACTCGTCTCCTGCTGAGGCCATACTTTCTCGGTTCCCGAGATGGAAAAGAGACGCATTCGTGTGTGACGCGTGGCCTTCACGGCATCATTTCTGAGGCTTGCGCTGTAGTTGCGTGCTCGAACGATAAGTCGAGAGCCGGAGCTCAATCTAGCAGTCGGGAGCCGGAGCTCAACCGAGTGGTCGAGAGCCTGAGCTTCTCGTTTCAAGTTGCCGAGCTTCACATTTCGGTCAATTCTTAAGTTCAACGGACTCGGTGGGCGAGTCTAGTAATCATTTCCCTTTGATTGTTTGGGTTTGGTGATCTAGCTTTATTTCTCATCCAATATTTTAGTTTGGTGGGCTCAGTGGCCGATTTTAACATTTCGATCAGTATATAAGCTCTCCAAGCTTTGAGCTCGGAATAAGCGAAAGAGTTTTGTGAATGAAGCTGAGCTTGTCCTTGGTGTTGATAAGGTATTGGATTTGCATAGATCTTCTTACTTCGGTTAATACCTCTTGGGCAGTACCCGAGTTTAGTGGTTGAGGTTCACATCTCGGCCAGTAACATGCTTTGAACTTAAGATACTTTAATCTTACCTTTGTTTAGGACAAGTTTAGAAGCTGGTAGCTGAGATTCGATTTAGCAGTGGTTCAGGTTTGAACCGATCTTTTGGAGAGTCAAGTTCAAATTAGAAATTTACCTCGGTGCTTGTATTTCATCCTTTAACTTTTGATGCTTTAAAGATGCTTATCTTGAGTTGGAATTTGACCTGCCTTTTGCCGAATGTAGCTTGGTCTTTGAAGTTCTTGAGAGCTCTTAACATTTTCTTCGAGTAGCTCATAACCCTTTCATTTGGTGGATTTTGAAATACCCACTAACCTTGAATTATTTTTCCCGATCTTGAAGGTGTGTCTCAGAATAAAATTTCCTAATAGTTTTCATACAGGTTCTTTGAGTTGTAGGCTAAGGGATATCCTTCCTTTATCCCCGTTAGCCCCCCAAGCTCCAAGCTTGAAATAAGCGAAAGAGCTTAACACGCCTTTTGGTGCCGAGGACTTTGGACTATGATTCGCGGAAGCATTGCTCGGAAATCTGTTTTTTGTAGAACCAATCCTTTCTTGGGTTATTGTCTTGCTTGGCCGAGCACTGCTCGGATTTTTGTGCGGAGGGAAACATTGCTCGACTTCGACTTTTTCCGGTGCATAATGCGAGGGAGCATAGCTCGACCTCGGCTTTTTGGTGTGAGGGGGCAATGCTCGACCTCGGCCTTCTGGGCTTCTGCCCTTTGTTCTTAGCTGGATGATTTTAACTCTGGCCCTATAGTGGGTTCTCTAGTTGTTAAGCCAGCAAATGCTCGGCTTTTACTAGAATTGGTCCATGATGCGAGCAGGAAAGCTGCGGTCGCTTACGCTCTTCTGAGTCTCCTCCATTACCTGTTTTTCGAGCCGCGAGCTTTCTAATAATGAAAAGTATGAAGGCGGAAGCTGCCCGAACTTTGCGCACTGGGGATGAGCTTAAAAAAGCCATGGCAAAGTGTGAAGAGCAAGCTCGGCTAATCGGGCAGTTGAAAGCCCAAAAGGTGGAGCTGAAAAAAGGCAATACTACCCTTATGACCGAGCTGGAAATGGAAAGAACCGACCGGCTCAACCTTCAGAGGGTCGTGGAAGGGCTTCAAGCCGAGAAGGAAGCCAGTCTTGAGTTGTGGAAGTTGCTGGAATCCGAGAATGGGGAGAATCTGAGGCTCCGTTCTGATCTGGCTGAAGCCGAGGCTTATCATGAGGGAGGATGTTAATGGCTTTTCCCGAGCCGTGAAGCAGCTTCAGCATTTCAATCCGAATACTGACTTCTCCTGTGCTGACGTGGACAAGGATTTTACCCGAGATGGAATCCTAGTTCCAATGTCCGAGCTAGAGGATGAGAATGCTCAGGCTCTGGCCAAGTGTGAGGAACAAGGCCGGGTCATCGGTCAGTTGAAGGCCCAGAAGGTGCAGCTGGAAGAAGGCCGAGCTACTCTTACGACCGAGCTAGAAGCGGAGAGAACTGACCGACTTAATCTTCAAAATGTAGTGAAAGGGCTGGAAGCCGAGACAGAAGCCAGCCAGGAGTTGCGGAAGTTGCTGGAGGCCGAGAAGGAGGAGAACCGGAGGCTCCGTGCTGATCTAGCTGAAGCTGAGACTTTAATCATGAGGGAGCATGCTAATGGTTTCTCCCGAGCCGTGAAGCAACTCCAGCACTTCAACCCTACTGCCGACTTCTCCAGTGCCGATGTGGACAAGGATTTCAACCGAGACGGGATCCTTGTGGCATTGACCGAGCTTGAGGATGAGTGATAAGCCTCTGGCTTATCTAGTTTTATGACTAGATGAGCTAGGGTTTATGTGCCTATTTATTCGAGTTCACTCTCGTTTTCGCCCAAATTTGCCTTGTTTTGTTCCTAAGTTGGACTTCGACTCATTTTGCGTATTTTGTGTAGGTTTTAGGTTATTTTGAATAGAATTACGCTTGTGGGTGCTTTTGTTGTTTCAGGTTAAATAAGTGAAGCTCCGGGAGTCAAGGAAAGTCGAAAAGCAGTGGAAATTGCAAGTCTGGAGACACTCGCCTCGCGAGTGTATGCTCGCCCCGCGAGCCTCGAAGGTCAACAAAGCAACAAAAGTCATCACTTCAGTCTCGCCACGCGAGATGTGTCTCGCCCCGCGAATCATGAAGACCTGCAAGACAGAGAGCATCACGGCTTGGCCGTGATGAATACCACGCCCGTGGCAGTTTAAGGTTGAAGACTCGCCCCGCGAGAAGCCTCTCGCCCCGCGAGAGTTTGAAGACCCTGGAAGTCAGAAACCATCACGGCCCAGCCGTGATGAAGGTCACAGCCTAGAATTGAAGACTCGCCTCGCGAACATACCTTCGCCTCGCGAGAGTTTAAATTGAAAGCGCGCTAATTTTAATTCTCGCCTCGCGAAAGTCTGCTCGCCTCGCGAGAGAGCGCAGATCAGGATTACTATTTAAGGGCTGTTGCATATCAGAATTAGGGGATCCAACTTTAGGAGGCTGTAGGGCTTTTGGAGGGCCGCGAATCGAGTAGTTTTCCATTGTTTAGAGTAGCGTAGGGTAATTTCTTTTCTCTTTGGAGCTGCGTCTCCCTTTTTCTTATGGAGATTATGTCCGAGCGCTTGTCTATGAGCATGAGGAACTAATCCCCTCGTCCGAGGGAACGATGAAGCCACCCATGGCGATGTAAATCCGATATGATGTATGTCTTTCTCCTTAATTCAATTCTTGTTTTCTAATTCTGATTTGAATGTGTTGATCATACGTGTTGCGTGATTGACTTGTTAACGTTGATGAGGCTTAGTCAGCGATTCACGTTTAGAACTTGAATTAGAATCATCGATCGAATATTGCACGAGAGTGAGTAGGAGATTGGTGCGACCTTATAGGGAACACGAATTAACAGAATTCGAGATTAGGGTTAAGAGACCTAGCAAGTAATTAACTCAAATCATCGAATACGTCCTAATGAGCACGGAAGTGGATTTAGGAGAATTTAGGGGTCCCGGTTGACATTGTAATTGAACCTAGGGAGGAATTCATCATCACTTGGGTGTACATATTGGGTAGGTGGATTTGTGACCTTGGACATTTCAGTTTTCTGATTTTTAGTTAATTAGTTTATTTAGATTGTTAGTTGAATTTCGCTATTATTCTCTTTCTCTCAACCACCTTCTTCCGTAACTTGACCGAACATATCTGACTTCCCACGGATTAGTCGAATTGGTAACCCAATCCTTGAGTTCGACCTCGGTAATTACTTACCGTGTTTATTTTTATTACTTGCGACGACCCGGTACACTTGCCGGAGTCACAACAATGAGGATGAGGCCGCAACTCCTGGAGAAGAGGGCGAGGATCAATTTGGACGAGGAGGGACCCAAAGGTGAAGTGGGCCAAACTGGCCAGATTAATACAGTTCCTTCCGAGGCGGAGGAGAACCTAGATTCCTGAAGTTGTATAAGCGGTTTAGAAATATCTTTGTTTTTGTAAGACTTTATGTACTTGGGGACTTGCCCCTAAAATTTTCTTATTTTACTTGCGGATTTATTTATACTTTGGTGATTTTTCTGATGTTTTATGGGTTGATCCTGATTGATCACTTATTAACTTGATATATTTATACAGGCTCGGCACTTCGACCCTGATCGGTCGAATGTGGCTCTTGCTTAGGATTCGAGTACCTTTAGAGGCTTTGGTTGACCTCTTCAGGGTTTAGCACCTGCTTAGGAGTCTCCTGCTTAGGAGTCAAGTACCTTTAGAGGCTTCGGTTGGCCTCTTCAGGGTTTAGCACCTTTAGGTGTTATCTCCTGCTTAGGAGTCAAGTGCCTGCTTAGGCTTTATCTCCTGCTTAGGAATCTCCTGCTTAGGAGTCAAGTACCTGTAGAGGCTTTGGTTGGCCTCTTCAGGGTTTAGCACCTGCTTAGGTGTTATATCCTGCTTAGGAGTCAAGTGTAAGTAGTTTTTTCTCTTACTTAGGAGTCAAGTGTAAGTAGTTTTTTCTCTTACTTAGGAGTCGAGTGTGAGTAGTTTTTTCTCTTACTTAGGAGCCGAGTAGTTTTTTCTCTTACTTAGGAGTCAAGTGTAAGTAGTTTTTTCTCTTACTTAGGAGTCGAGTGTGAGTAGTTTTTTCTTACTTAGGAGCCGAGTAGTTTTTTCTCTTACTTAGGAGCCGAGTAGTTTTTTCTCTTACTTAGGAGCCGAGTAGTTTTTTCTCTTACTTAGGAGTCAAGTGTAAGTAGTTTTTTCTCTTACTTAGGAGCCGAGTAGTGGTGTCTGAGTGCTGAAGCCGATGGAATTTTATTTTCCAAGGGAGAGCTTGATCTTTCGGGAGCCGGAGCTCAATCACTTTGTAGCTGCAAATTTTGTGACCCTGGGAGTGGTATCAGCCGAGCATCACTTTGCTCAAATAAATAACTTGATATGATGCTACATAACACAACATTAAAGGCATGGAGCAAAACATACCAAAACATATTAGTTTTAAGCTAGATTTAAGGAATAATATCACCTGGGCACTTTGCGGCCTTTGATCTAGGCATTCCCTGAAGTTGCTATGGTCGGGCTCTGGGCGTGGCATCAGCCGAGCATCACTTTGCTCAAATAAATAACATGATATGATGCTACATAACACAACATTAAATGCGTGGAGCAAAACATATCGAATCATATTAGATTTAAACTAGATTTAAAGAACAATATCACCTGAGTATTTCGCGGCCTCTGATTTAGGCATTCTCTTAAGCCCATATGGTCGAGCTCTCCAAGTTCTGCTGGTCGAGCTCCGAGGCCGAGCTGTGCTGACCGAGCTCCGAGGCCGAGCTGTGCTGGCCGAGCTCCGAGGCCGAGCTGTGGTGGCCAAGCTCCAAGGCCGAGCTGTGGTGGTCGAGCTCCGAGGCCGAGCTGTGGTGGCCGAGCTCAACCGAGTCGGGAGCCGGAGCTCGAACCAGTCTTGTGTATGACAATTGCATATCCATCTTTAGCATCAGGCTTGCCAGCATCTACTAATGTATTCACATAGCATCTTATGTTTTCGAGATGCCACGGACACATGCTAAAGCCCCCCAATAGACATCGACCCACCTATTTCATGTGTGATTTCAATGCTCGTGGAGCTTGGAAAGGAACCATCATATGTTTAGCCTGTGCCAATTTCGTATCATATCCGTGTCCGATGTAATATTCGTGCTTCCTAGTTTATCAAAACAACGCCACGGAAGCACATGAAAGAGATATGTAGCATTAGGGAGTAATACCATGTGAGAAATAACCTTGATGAGCAAGCTGAGCATCAGGGCTCGGATGAACATCTTTCTTGGCAGATGCATCTCTACCCTTGGTATCACCCTCAATCTCTCTGTATCTGGCGAGGTAAATTTTGAGCTCATCGCCGTTAATCGTCTTCCTCTTCTCTCTCTGGCACTTATCGCTCGCCTCGCTGGCAACGAAGCTGATGAACTCAGATGCGCATTCCTGAACGGTTTCCTTCGTATCCTTGGCGATTTTTCCGTTAGCGGGAATCACCTTCTTCATGATTCGACTGTTGTTAGCGATTGGTAGGAACCTGTCCTGCTCTCAGAAATTAGAGCGGGGGCTGTGCTCGCCACTCTCGTGGTCGCCGCCGCCGCTGCCGTATGGACTCGCCGGATCATCGGACATGGTCTCCGGAACCCTCACACTGTGATGTGATGGATATGGTGTAATAAGGATCGGACGCTGGAGAAGAGAGGTGGAGGTGAGAGTGCGAGTTGTCGTCAGCAATAGTCAGTGGTTGTGGTTCCAATTACAGTCTCGGGTTCTGTAATTGCAACAACAGGAGGAGGCCGTGGAGTTGGGTTTGGGTTTGAATCATTGACGGCCATTTACCATGTCATAGTTTTGATAGCCCATCTAATCAATCGTTCGACAGATGTTGATGGATGTGCGGCCGGGGAGAGTTTGCCTCGGCCCCACGGTGGGCGCCAAATGTTCCTGCCAAGATCCGTTTCGTCGGAGTCTCGCTATAGAACGTTAAACCAAGGGGGTTGTTTTAGATTTTGGCTTGACAGAATTCAATGATTTCGGTCCTACGTATCCCAGTGGGAATCAAAGCCAGACGTAGTTCTAAGTTCATCCCTTGGCGGGGCGGTGATCTCGATCCCTTAATTTTGTATCGGACGAGTACTAGGGAGCAAGGACTGTCTGAGAGTCTCTTGGTCGACGCTAGTTCCTCTAACACGCTCAGGAGAGAGTCACCGGGATTCAGTGAAAAAGTGTCTTTCTTATGAGGGGTACTCCTCCTTTTATAATAGGATTCCCCTCTCTCTTAGAGATCTGATTTATCTCTTAATATCTTTTAGAGATTTGATTTATCTCTTAATATCTTTTAGAGATTTGATTTATCTCTTGATATCTCTTTTGAGATATGATTCCTTAATTTAAGGGATATTATCTCTTTTAACCAGATAAGGTTATTTTAGATAATATCAGGATTTAATATCAATATCTTACTCATTTAATTAAGTGATCTTTGATTTATTATCCCTAATTTCCGGACTGGGCCGGGTTAGTAACCTCGGCCAGTACAGTATCAATGTTTACTTTGGAGACCGTGACCTTCTTGTCACCTAGAACGTATCCAACAACTTCATCTTCTTCTTCCATTCTTGAAGTTCTCCAGAATTCAATTATCTGCTTCGCAAAGATCAACGGATAATTGGTGAAGAAGGTATCCCACCTAGCACCATGGAAGTACTAGGTTACATAAGCTCCCTAGTTCATCAAGGCATTCAGATCAAATTGATGTTCCACATTGATTTGACAAGAGTTTGGTATCACCCTTGTTCGTTCAATGAGGTGTCGTTGTCCACCTTGAGCAATCTTCTGGTTGGCCATCTTCAGAGAAAGAAGGTCAAAGGTAGTAGAGAGAGGGGAATGAAGGTAGGAGACGATGAACAAAAAGAGAGATAGGAAGGATGTGAGACGTTTGAGAGGATGTGGGAGGGACAAAACTTGGAGGTTAAGTTTAAAAAGAGTGAGTAGGTACCCAAGTGTTACCATAATTGTGGTTAACTCCGTCATAATGAGGTAGCAGTTACCGAGGGCATTAGAGTAACTGAAACACGTTTTGAGGGACTCGAGATGCTGACTTAATGCATTAATTAAAAAAATAAATTACATTTAATTAGTTAAATCATTTAATTAATCATTTGATCATGGCATTATTGCAGCAAACAGTAGACACAATATAGAAACAAACCGAGATTAGACGCAAGCATTGTTGGATGCAAGGTCACTCAACATAGTGCATGCCAAGTAGCTTCCTTATCAAGGAAAATTTATCCTCTGCAAGAGCTTTTGTAAAGATATATGCCCATTGATGGTCAGTATCCACAAACAAGATATCAAAAACATCTATTTGAACATAATCTCTAATAAAATGATGCTTGATTTCTATATGCTTAGCCCTAGAATGCAAATGGGATTTTTAGAAAGTTCAATTGCAGCAGTATTATCACACTATATAAGGATCTTACTTTCGTAGATATTATAATATTCCAATTGGTGTTTGATCCACAAAAGTTGTGAGCAACGACTTGTAGCAGAGATGTACTCAGCTTCTGCAGTTGATATAGGAATGGTGTTTTGCCTTTTGCTTGACCATGAGACTAGGTTAGCTCCATGAAAGTGATATCCACCACTTGTGCTTTTTATTTCAATTCTACCTCCAGCACAGTCAGCATCACAGTACCCAGCTAATCTATACTCATTAAATTTCTTATTAAACAAGCCCATATTAGTAATACCTTTCAAATATCTAAAGTTCTCTTAACAGCGGTCAAATCACTTTCACAAGGGTCAGCTTGAAATCATGCACAAAGACAAACACTATACATGATATCAAGTCTGGACGCAGTAAGATATAAGAGAGAACCAATCATACCTCTATATACCTTTTGGTATACCTTTTTGTCATTGTTGTCTTTGGTTAAGATAGTTGTTGGATGCATTGGTGTAGCCATTGACTTGCTATCGTCCATTTTGAATTTCTTTAACAACTCTTTGGTGTACTTCGTCTGATGAATGTATATACCTCATGTGGTTTGCTTTACTTGTAATCCCAAGAAAAATTTAAGTTCCCCCATCATGCTCATCTCAAACTCTTTTGTTATGACCTCAAAAAATTCCTTGCACAGAGATTCATTGGTAGATCCGAAAATAATATCATCAACAAAAAATTGAACTACTGTTAAATGAATTTTACTTGATTTTCTTAACAGGGTTGTATCAACCTTTCCTCTGTTAAAGCCATTTTCCATGAGGAAAGGGCTAAGTTTCTCATACCAAGCTCTTGGAGCTTGCTTGAGACCGTATAAAGCTTTCTGAAGGTTATATATATACTCGGGATGGGTATGACCCTCAAACCTAGGTGGTTGCATTACATACACTCCTTAATTTATTAATCCATTTACAAAATGCACTTTTAACATCCATTTGATATAATGTTATGTCATGATTAGCAGCAAATGAAAGTAAAATATGTATGGCTTCAAGTCTAGCTACAGGTGTGTTGCCTTAAAAACAGTTATCTTTAAGTTTGTGCAAGTATACACAATCACAACAAGTAGTATAGAAAGTAAGTCAGATATCGTTCCCACGAGGATAGTAATGTTGTAACAAAATTCCTATTTAGACTATATGCTCTAGCAATTAGATTGGTAACAAAAATTTGTGTGTGCAAGGTAATTGTAAATTAAGCTTGAGAAAGTTAACACTTAAAAAGAAAAGAATTAAAATGAGTTGAGTTGTGAAATATGGTAAAAATAGCTCTAGGTATGCTCTTTCATAAATCATGTTTAGCCTATATTATGCTCTGCCTATGCTCCAGCATTAACTCCAGGAAGTAAAAATGTGTTTTCCATGCTTTAACCTTGCTCTAGAACCTTTCTGCTTAAACAAGTAGAAAACTCTGAGACAATGATGAAGCACATAACAACATAATACTGGCATTTGCATGTTTCTGCACCAACATTTACCAAATAGCAATTTATTCACATAAAATCAAACTTAAACTTAGAGGGCAACAATAATTCAAGGCATGAAGTTAATAAATAACTCTTTTTACAAAGAGTTATCACACCCCCAAACTTGAACTATTACTTGTCCTCAAGGTACGCAAGAAAACATGACAACAAAATACTTATGTCCTTTACATGGCATACATGGCTCACCCTGATTTTATTTTCTTTTTAAGACTCAAAATTCTACACTTGCAATCATAACACAATGCTCTTCCTATCATGCACATTTCAACCATTATTACAAAACTGATCTAGGTTCAGATTAACATATGCTGCAGCAAGTCACTTAGAACAGTTGGTTCTGTTTCTCACCCTCTCATCAGACTTTCACTCTCAACACAGACATACATCTTTGATTTAAACTTGATGAGGTTCTATCACAATTAAAACAACACAAAAGCACACAGCAAGAGGTTTTTATGGCTGTAGGGGGGCTTAGGACAGGTGAGGTTGAAAATTTATGGATAAGTAGCTGAATTCAAGGTCTAGCAAAAGGATGTTTTTCAAGTCAGCTCTATATTCCAAGTATTCCTTCCTTCAAAACCTTTTGGTCCTTATAATTCACTACTTTCCCCATCAAGACCCATACTTTATTAATTTTTTTGTTGAGAACAAAGAACAGATTATTGTTGTACTTTTAGATTTTTCAATGTTCTTTGTTCTCATTTTTCAAAATTTCTGTGTTTTTTTCCAGTGTTTTTCATAGGGAAATGCAGCTTCACATTGCACATTTGCTGTACAATTGCTGCAGCACATCACCCCCAAACTCAAGTTGGTGCTTGTCCTCAAGCCACCCCCAAACTTATCTTAGAACATGACTTCAAAAGCATCCTTAAGCTCTACCTATTTAGGTATTCTTTGTTTTTCAAGTTAAGGGCTTATAATGTGCTAGATATAAGAAGAAAGGGCTCAGGCTCAATGGGGCACACTATGGACATTCAGAGTTAGAGGGTTGGCTATTTGAGCTCTAGCACAAATAAAAATAAAACAAGAAAATGCCTCAAGCATAAAGTGTGTGCAATCATATGTGGTCATATTAAATAGAATCAAATCAAGCCTTGCAGAAAAGGCCTGAGTGTGAAGCATAGGTGCAGTGTAATTTTGACACTCAAGCTCACATTTATGTGTTACTGTTGCAGCATATGTGTCCTCTTAGTTAAAGCAGTGATGCAGCAAGGTTAAAATTGTGCAGTTAAGTTAGAGTATTAGTTATTAAGCAAGAGTTTTAACTAAAGAGACAAGTGTTTGAACACATCAAAAGGCCAGAGGCCACTTCCATTTAATCTTTAATCATATGGAAATAACAGGGTGGGGCACATGCAAGTCAACATCAGACAAAGTTTTAAACAACTATGACCCTATTGGCCCTACAAATAAACAGATCTAAAACGGTCCTAGTGACCACTACTTGTAGATAATTAAAAAGAACATAATGTTGGGAATGGGGTGGAAGGCTCAGAAAGCATCCTATTGAGGGATGCTGCAGCAAGCTGCAGCAATCCGCTATGGCTCTGTTTCAAGCCTGAGGTGTTCTGGTGCGTGAGCTCTTCCTGGTGCCTCCACTCTTGGTGGAAGGCACCTTGCTGGGTGCTTCTCCAGTGACTCACACTTCATCATCTTCTTCAGCCTCTCCTTCTTCGTTCTCTTTCTCTTCCTCCTCCAGTTGCTTCTTCAGCTTGCTCTGCTGTAGCAATCACCTCCTTCTCAGCCTGTAGTGTTGCAACCTTTTCTTTCTTAATCATGAGTGCAGCATTTGGCACAGTAGGCTTGAATATCTTGGAGATAGGGATTTCATCCTCCTCTTCCTCTGCTGCAGCAGCAGCCTCTGCAGCAATTTTCATCATAGAATTCCCTTTCCCAGCAGTGGTCTTGATTTTCTGTGCTAGTTTGGGGGACTTGAGGGGACGCTTTTTGTTGTAGCAGGGGCAGATGAGGGAACTTTTTCTTGGGCTGCAGCACGACCCCTTTTGAGACTCCCCTGATCCTGCTGGGAGCCTTGGGAAGTTGTCTTTTTCTTCATTGGAGAAGAGGCCACAACCACATTTTGTTGCTGGGATGGGGCAACGCCCATCCACTCTTTTTCAGAGGAGGAACTGTTTGCAGGGGTAGAGTTGATGTTGATTTCTGGGTTCTCAGATGCAGGGTTGGGTTCTCAGCACGACCCTCTTTCTCGCTGCACATGTTGTTGCAACATATCAGTCAATTGGTCAACTTCTACTCCAACATCCCAGAGCGATCCTGCTGCTCTGGGGTGCTAGATCTTGGGGGTTTGTCGGCACTTACTTCAGTTTTGTCAGAATTGGAGTATATCCTCGGGATGCAATTCATATCTATAGGGCAAGAGTTTTTCTCCAGCCCCTCTCCAGGATTGTACTCCACTCCCTTCTCAGTGCACAACTCAGTTATCAAGCAGGGGAAGATCAAATTACCCTTCTTCTTCATGGCACAGGTGGAGATTTGATCCTTTATCATCTCCCTAACATTGATTTTTTTCTTGTCCATGATACAGTAGAGAAGAACTAGGCTCTCTTTCTCCAATGTTTCCAAGTGGGCAGTTAGGGAAAAAGATTGTCTCAGGAAATGGTATCAGACTTTGGCAAGGGGTTGCAGCAAGGGCCTTGGGAGCTTTACCTGACCTTCTGGTTGCTGGATCCATTCTTCTCCAGCAACAACTAGGTCCTTTTTGATTTGCTGCAGCTTGGCGGATGTCATTTTCTTTAGGATGTCTTGGTATTCATCCTCCACCTCTTCCAGTCCTAGGTGTAAGTTTATGGTTGCAGCTGAGAAGGAGACCTTTCCTCCCTCGATGATCACGAAGGTCTGAGATTCTAAACCAATGTTGGCATAAAACTCCCTTTCCCACTGGGTACAGAAACCCTCTGGATGCTGAGCAAAGATCCTCCAGTTTAGAGCTTCAACCACATCTTCCACCTCGGGTAGAATCCCAAAGTTTGAACCATTTCCAAATTTGAAACCTTTTTCTAGAATTAGGTTACGTCCTAGCATCTCAGTTTCTAATTTTTCCTTGGCTTCTGCATCAATCCAAGAGGAAGGTTGGGCTTTTTCTGTTGCAGAGGTGGGTGCTGGGGTCTTGATTGCACGGTGTTTCACACGTCCTCCTTTCTTTGTGGTCATGGTGATTGAGTATGGTTAGGGAAAGGGTTAGAATAGTTAGGGTTTGTGAGCAAGGAAGAAATAAGGGTTTAGCAGAGAGAGTGTAGTGGGTTGAGTGGAGTGAGGAGGGGCCATTTAATGTGTCAGGAAGGGTGTGGGTTGGTTATTTGTGGAGGTGAGGCGTGGGAAATGAGGAAATAAAGTGGGAGAGAGAAAGAGATTGTACGATTGGGTCATGAGGAGTGGGAACCCGTGATCTTCTCTCTCCACATCCCACTAATTATTGCAATTTGAATTTTTTCAAAATTGTCCAACTTGCTTTACCCATAACAGACAAAACGTGCTGGGCCCTACCTTGTACTTCCCTCAGATATTGGTCATTACCTACAAATGGTACCTCTGCACTCAGAATTTTGGGAGCATGATGTAGCATTGCCCCATAGCACACCAGTTCCTTTCCTTATGCTGCAGCTTGAACTCAATTCTTACCTTCTTTGCTTCCTAATTATTTGTTGCTGACCATGTGATGACAACCTAATGGTGAGGTTGCCTTGTTGAAGATCTTATGGTTGAATTTTATCAAGTGATTTTCATAAACTAGTTTGTAATCAAAATAAAGTGAGGAAAAGAAGAAAATGGATGGAGGTAGAAGATGATAATGGCACTGGTCGCGCTGTCGCGCACGCGCCAAAAAGAGCGAGCGGGTTTTAAAACTGTAGTTTAGGGCGACAACTCGGATGTCGTCTCACAAGGACTCTTAAAGTGTTATTTTCCACAAAAATCAGTTTTGGGGGGGTTTGGATTGGGATGCAATCAAAGAAAATAAGACAATGAAAACAGAGCAATAAAACAAGACAGTTCAAAGAGGTTATCAAATGGCCAAAAACCGATTAATCTATTGCTCTCGATTTCCCAACTATCATAGGTTCATGCAATTTCCAAGCCCTAAGCAGATTATAATCCCTCCCGGTTGTAGCAACAATTTACAAGCGAAACCACTACTACGAGATACATGTCCCTATTCCCGAATTAAGCAAACGGGGTTAAGCCCTTCGTGAACTAAGCGAACACGAAACGTACACACGCGAATTAAGCAGACGCGATTAATTATAGGAACATGATATCACCGGAAATAAATCAACACAATACAATATACTCCTGAATTAAGCAAACAGAAATATAAAGCATGGCATTGAAGAGGGAAAAGCATACAAAACAGGAAATACAAGAACCTCAAGTATAGTGGAAATCGAATACAATAGATTAATCCTAGAAACTTAGTTCTCCATAGAAAACGAAAACACACAGAAAAATGCAAAAACAATGGAGAAGCAAAAGTCCCTCATATTCTGCCCAGACAGCCTTTTATACTATTCAGAAATTTCACCCTCTCGCGAGGCGAAGCATATCTCGTGACGCGAATCTTGTGAACAGTCTGCAACCTTTGGTATTCTCGCGAGGCGAACACATCTTCACGAGGCGAGGAACTGAAGAGTCTTCTTATTACGCCCGTTATGAACATCAGGGGCCAACCGTGATGCTTTCTGACTTTCAGGGCTGGGTAACTCGCGGGGCGAGATCTTCTTCGCGGGGCGAACCAGAGACCTTGCATTTTCTTGGAACAGTCAGCCTTACGGGTCGCGAGGCGAATAGCTATTCGCGGGCGAATCCCCGCTTCTTTATTTCCTCAACTTCTACTTAACACGAAAACAAAGAATTAACTATAAGTGCATTATTTTGACTCAAAACTAGCTAAATTAGCCTAAAACTACTTTAGAGACTCAAAACCTTGCTTGAGGACAATCTAATCTAATTTGGGTGAAAATAGGAAATAATTTGCACAAAACCCTGGTCATACTAGCCATAAAACTAGATGAGCCAGAGGCTTATCAAAATACCCCAAACTTAAACTTTGCTTGTCCCCAAGCAAACTAAGACTCAAAAATCAAAAAGACTCAAGACCTGGCAAGCTTAAAAGATTCAATCAACCTTGCACAAATTCAAGCAATACATCAAAACAGTTTTCTTTAATGTCCCCCCTTTCAAGCAAAGCAATCCCCACAATCATTCATTCTAAACAATTGAGAATTTCATCATTCAGGAAATCAGAAATCTAAGCAAGGGATCTAAGTCACACACAAGAGGGAGATCACCAACTTCAAACAACTGCCTTCCTCACAAAGGCATTTAGTGTTCACTCAATCGCTCAATTTGCATCAGGCTAATAACATTTCACTCAGTTTCACTTTTCAAGAACACTTCCCATAAATTTGATTTTCATCTCCAAATGATTCCCACAGAAAACATGCAAGCAACATCAAAAGGTCTTTTATGGGTTGTAATGGGGCCTGGCTAAGGGTAGGATATACAAAGGTACTAGGCTGAAGACCCTAGGAACTAAGAGAGCATGAACATTATTTACACTTTGAAATTCCACTCAAGTTCCTTTTCTCATTTTTCTTTATGCCTTGGGTGACTACAACCTCTTTTATTTTTATCATTTTTACACTTTTCTTTTTTTTTTCCTTTTTTTTTTCATTCATCATTTTTTTTTCTACAAGCCTTTGGCTCCAACCTTTTTATTGTATTTTTTTTCCTCAATCCCAACAACATATTACACCTTGCAGCCACCCCAAACTTAGTTTCTTGCACCCATTTTAAGATTATATGTTCTCCTAATCCTAAGATCGGGTTAACATGGTTTTCCAGATTTTTGGGCTTATAACATTAGGTTATCAAGAATTAACAGGCTAATAGGCTCAATGGGGCTAACTAGGGAACATGCGTTAGGAATTGGTTTTTTTTTTTTTAGGCCAAGTAGCTATTTACAAAGAAAATGCCTAAATCATCTGAAGCAAACACATAATCATGCAAACCATAAAGAGATTCAAGCAAATTCAAGAAAGTGCAACTTGAAAGTGATTCTCACACAGTTTAAAACATGTTGGAGGCTCAAAACCTCACCTGGACATTCATGCAAATTGTTTGAAAGAGATTCTATCCCTAGTGTGTGCTTCCTATCACCCCAAACTTATCATAAATCATGCCATCACAACAAAATCTCAAAGTTCAGTTTTCAATTTCATATGGGAGTCACTTTTCAAAAACAAAAATTTTCCAGCCTAGGGGGAATCATCACATATCAATCATGCAAGCAATCTGTGCAACATCAATCAAAATCCATCAAACTTGCCAACAAAAGACTCAACACAACTCCTGAGCTTCTCAAATTATTCAGGAGCTTTATTAAAAGAAAAGGAAACAAACAAGACACAACAAAACTACAACTAGTTCCCTCCCCCACACTTAAATCATGCATTGTCCCCAATGAAACAACATAACAATAAAATCAGAGTGAGGGAAAGGAAAAGAAACTCCCTGATTAAGTGGCAGTGTAGGAGCTTCCGCCTGGATCCCATTTCTTGTAGCCTAAGGCCAAAGAGGTAGAGTTCATTCCATGGTCCCATAACTTGCATCCTTGATATATGAGTAAACACTTGACAATGATGGTGACCTTGCTCAATGTGGCGGACTCATCACCTCCTCTTCGGTCAAAGACGACCGCTTCATCAACAAAGTCCTCCCAATAGAATTTGGCTTCAATCCCTTGAACTATCCATGGTGCAAAATCCATTTCCTCTGGTGGCTTCGCAGGGGGAGGTGACAGATAGGTAGGGAGGGTCTCCGGCGCTGCTTCATCTTCAACATGTTCCTCATCCACTGCACTGACAAATTTATCACCTGCTAAACATGCAGCAATCTCAGCACATACCACACAATGGTTAGTGTTAGTACAATCAGGACATGAAGAAATATCATCAAAGTCAGACACAAATAGAAAATCAGAAAACAAGTCCTCATGGGTGTTCTCAATAGTCTCAGAAAGCAGCTCTATACGGAAAATGGAGTGCTCTTCCACTGAATGTTTCACAGCATCAAAGATGTTGAACTTTGCAACTATATCCCCAAACTCCATAGACATGGTCCCATCATCAACATCAATCTTAGTCTTAGCTGTCTTCATGAATGGTCTGCCCAAGATGATTGGTGATTTACTGGAATGTGTCTCTCCTGCCATGTCCAGGATGTAGAAGTCAGCTGGGAAGATCAAATCATCAACTTGCACTAGCACATCTTCTACCATTCCCATGGGGCGGGCATTGGTCCTGTTAGCTAACTGGATGGTGAGACCTGTATACTGCAGAGGCCCAAGATCAAGGTTGTTAAAGATGGAGGTAGGCATGACATTTATGGATGCTCCCAAGTCCAACATGCAGTTTTCAAACTTCCTGTCCCCAATAGTGCATGGGATAGTAAATGTGCCCGGATCCTTGCACTTCTGTGGTAGTGCACGAGTAGGGGTTAAGCGAACAACTCTTTCTGGTGCAGGCCTAGACTGGAAAAGAGCTGAGACATTTCTTCCCAAATCAACTTTCTCATTATTCTTCAACTTCCTCTTGTTGGTGCATAGATCCTTGAGAAATTTGGCATACTTAGGCACCTGCTTGATCACATCTAGAAGAGGAATATTCACAGCCACCTTTCTTAACACATCAAGAATTTCCTTCTCCTTATCTTCACCACCCATCTTCTTATTATTCTGCAATCTGTGTGGGAATGGGATTGGTGTTCTGTACACTTTCTCAGCTTTAACATCGACTGAAGGCTCAGGAGTTACCTCAATAGTTTCTTCATCCTTTCCAGAGGTGGCCTCAACAACTTTCCCAGATCTCAGATAAATGGCACTCACATTAGGGTTGGGGGCATTGAGATTTATCACTGGTTGTGCAGGCAGTTGACTGGATCCTTGACCTTGCTGTATGTTGTTTATGGATGTGGCCATCTGTCCAATCTGTGTCCTCAAATCTTGAATGCTAGCATCATTCGCATTGCTGGCGTATGGTCCGTGAAGTCTGAATCTGTCCCATTTGCTGCTGGAACTGTGCCTGTGAAGCTGCAACCTGTCCAACCTGCTGCTGAAGCTGGAGGTTGTTTGCGGCCAATTGCTTGAGCATATCCTCTAGGGAAGGTCCCGAAGGTGCAGAAGTAGTCACTGGAGGAGGATTCTGAGGTGCCATCGGTTGTTGTTGGGATGAGTTCCCATACCGCAGATTAGGATGATTCCTCCAATTGGGATGGTACCTATTTGTTGAGAGGTCAGGAGTGCTGTATTGGTTCTGACTGTTGCCTGGATTATAGGGATGGACTGCATAGGCTTGAGACAAATCAGAAAATGACCCTTCCTTCAGAATGGGGCATGCATCATAAGGGTGCTCAGGAGAGTTGCACATGCTACACAACCTTGCAGGCTGAACCCTGTCTATTGCCAATTGCCTTACAAAAGAAGTGAGCTCATCCAATCTATTCTCAATGGCGGCCTGGTTGGAAGATGAACTATGGACCTCATGCACACCTATTGTCTCAACTGAATTTCTTCTGGTAGTAAACTGCTGGGAATTCAATGACATGTTCTCAATGAGTTGCTTGGCAGCAGCTGGGGTCTTATCAACTAGTGCTCCCCCACTAGCAGCATCCAAAAGATTCCTATCCATCGGCAGTATTCCTTCATAAAAGTACTGGATCAGGAGTTGTTCAGAAATTTGATGCTGGGGGCAACTGGATACCAAATGCTTGAACCTTTCCCAATATTCAGCTAGCGATTCATTCCCTTGCCTGATGCCACATATTTCTTTTCTTATTGAAGCATCTCTTGAAGAAGGAAAATATCTTTCTAGAAAAACCTTCTTCAAATCATTCCAAGTGGTGATAGAGTTGGGCTCAAGATACAATAACCAATCCTTTGCAGCTCCCTGGAGTGAGAACGGAAAAGCCTTCAGTTTGATGCTATCCTCAGTTACTCCCTCTGATCTCGAGGTTGTGGAGCAGACAACTTGGAATTCCTTCAAGTGCTTGTGTGGATCCTCACCTGCAAGACCATTAAACTTTGGCAACAAGTGAATGAAACCAGATTTTAGTTCAAAAGGAGTATCAGCACCAGGATATGAAATACACAATCCATTGTAATTTACATCAGGGGCAGCAAGCTATCTTAATGTCCTTTGGTCTCCCATATTTTCAAAAACAGTTTTGGAATTAGTATCACTACTAGTGCTAGCTCGAAATTCTCTACGGAGTGTGTGCAGTGTTCTTTCAATTTCCGGGTCAAAATCACACAATTCAGGGCAATTAGACCTAGTAGTCAGACCAATTCAAAACAAGAATGAAAATAAAAGAAAAAGAAAAGAAAGAAAAAAAAATGGAAAAATAACAAATAAGAGTCCCGACAGCGGCGCCAATTTTGGTCGCATTTGTCGCACGCACGCGCCAAAAAGAGCGAGCGGGTTTTAAAACTGTAGTTTAGGGCGACAACTCGGATGTCGTCTCACAAGGACTCTTAAAGTGTTATTTTCCACAAAATCAGTTTTGGGGGGGTTTGGATTGGGATGCAATCAAAGAAAATAAGACAATGAAAACAGAGCAATAAAACAAGACAGTTCAAAGAGGTTATCAAATGGCCAAAAACCGATTAATCTATTGCTCTCGATTTCCCAACTATCATAGGTTCATGCAATTTCCAAGTCCTAAGCAGATTCTAATCCCCTCCCGGTTGTAGCAACAATTTACAAGCGAAACCACTACTACAGATACATGTCCCTATTCCCGAATTAAGCAAACGGGGTTAAGCCCTTCGTGAACTAAGCGAACACGAAACGTACACACGCGAATTAAGCAGACGCGATTAATTATAGGAACATGATATCACCGGAAATAAATCAACACAATACAATATACTCCTGAATTAAGCAAACAGAAATATAAAGCATGGCATTGAAGAGGGAAAAACATACAAAACAGGAAATACAAGAACCTCAAGTATAGTGGAAATCGATTACAATAGATTAATCCTAGAAACTTAGTTCTCCATAGAAAACGAAAACACACAGAAAAATGCAAAAACAATGGAGAAGCAAAAGTCCCTCATATTCTGCCCAGACAGCCTTTTATACTATTCAGAAATTTCACCCTCTCGCGAGGCGAAGCATATCTCGCGATGCGAATCTTGTGAACAGTCTGCAACCTTTGGTATTCTCGCGAGGCGAACACATCTTCGTGAGGCGAGGAACTGAAGAGTCTTCTTATTACGCCCGTTATGAACATCAGGGGCCAACCGTGATGCTTTCTGACTTTCAGGGCTGGGTAACTCGCGGGGCGAACCAGAGACCTTACATTTTCTTGGAACAGTCAGCCTTCTGGGTCGCGAGGCGAATAGCTATTCGCGGGGTGAATCCCCTGCTTCTTTATTTCCTCAACTTCTACTTAACCTGAAAACAAGGAATTAACTATAAGTGCATTATTTTGACTCAAAACTAGCTAAATTAGCCTAAAACTACTTTAGAGACTCAAAACCTTGCTTGAGGACAATCTAATCTAATTTGGGTGAAAATAGGAAATAATTTGCACAAAACCCTGGTCATACTAGCCATAAAACTAGATGAGCCAGAGGCTTATCACACCACAAACAAGGTTGTTTGATAAGCCTATGAGGTTCGCCTCAAGAATCTTGGATTCTTGATAAGAACAAGTTTGGCTCAACCAAGAACCAAGGAGAACAATATTCTCACAAATGGATTCAATCCAAAATTTAACATCCAAAGTTCTTTATTCATGGAATAGGCGTGTTACATATAGCATGTGTGGCTTATTTCTTTTGCTCACACTTTGTCTTCCAAAAGATTCCAAAACCCCCACTTAACTCACCTATTCATGACACTAAAACACTCACTAATTCCCACTTAACTCAGCCACAATAAAATGAGCTAATTAGCCTAAAAACCATCTGAATGTAGCCACCAAAGCATTCAACTCAGTCACCAAAAATGATGGTTACCCCCCCCCCCCCCCCCCCCCGATGACTCTCTCTCTCACTCATCATGTGGTGGTTACACTTGCTTCTCAAATTAAAAGTATAAACCCCCCCCCAAATAATTTACACAATTTATACACACACTAATGAGGAGTTTCTTATAGCATGAAAGCCAAAGATGTCTTCCCCAAGACTCTCTAAAAACTCGTATAACTCATGGAAAGTAATGGGCTTGACCCAAAATTATCACTAAGTAATTGGGCTCAACACACAAACCATTACACTTATTGAAAGTAAAAGAAAAACCACTATTTGGGTCTTCTTCGTGTTGCACGCCCTTCTTGTCATGGATCATTTAGTTGGATAATGTAAGTTAATAATTTGGGCTTCATTTCATCCAATCTTGCATTTGGGCTTACTTCCATGATAAGAACCATACTTTGAATTAACACTTATTGGGCTTTCTTGGTTGTAACATTTGCCATTGGCCCACCAAGTCCTTGACTAGCTTCTTGAACCATACTCCAAATTGGGCTCATATCACCATGTAATACTCCAGCATAACTAAAACTACTTGGATTTATTGATGGGCTGCCTCCTATGAGCGCTTGGTTTATAAGGTCCTCAGCCAGACCATGTTGTAGCATCATTCAGTATCATCAAGAGTGCTAGTAACCTTCATTCTGTCCAAAGGTTCACCAAAGTAATGCTTGATTCTTTGTCCGTTGACCTTGAACTATTTGCCACTCTCTATATCTAGCAAATCTACAGCTCCGTATGGGTAGACTTTCATGATTTTGAATGGGCCAGACCACCTTGATTTGAGCTTGCCTGGGAAGAGCTTCAGCCTTGAATTAAATAACAGGACTTGTTATCCTTCATGGAATGACCTGTGATGGATCCTTTTGTCATGCCAAGCTTTGGTTTTTACCTTGTAAGCCTCAGCATTTTCATAGGAGAACAGCATGTGCTCTTCCAGTTCATTAAGCTGCAGCATACGAGCTGCTCCAGCAGACTGAAGATAAAAGTTCAACTTTTTGACTGCCCAAAAAGCTTTGTGTTGAAATTCCAGGGGCAGATGGAAAGCTTTCCTATACACCAGTTTATATGGGGACATTCCCAGGGGAGTCTTGAATGCAGTTTTGTAATCCCATAAGGCCTCATCTAGATGTGTGGGCCAATCCATCCTTGTGGGATTAACCATCTTTTCAAAGATTCATTTGATTTCCCTGTTAGACAACTCATCTTGCCCATTAGTTTGGGGATGGTAGGCAGTGGCTACTTTATGTTTAACTCCATTTTTTGCAAGCAATTTGGAAAATAATTGGTTACAAAAATAGGTTCCTTCATCACTTATGATGGCTCTAGGGGTGCCAAATCTAGAAAAAATGTTCTTTTGTAAGAATTTTGTCACCGCCCTAGTATCATTTTTTATTGTAGCCACAGCCTCCACCCATTTGGACACATAATCAACAGCTACCAAAATATAGAGGTTGGCAAAGAAAAGAGGAAATTGTCCCATAAAGTCAATACCCCACACATCAAAAAGTTCAATTTCCAAAATAGTATTCAGGGGCATTTCATTTTTGTTAGACAGATTTCCTACCCTTTGGCACCTATCACAGTGTTTTACAAATTCATGTGCATCTATAAATAAAGTAGGCCAGAATAAACCTGATTGGAGCACCTTGGCAGCAGTTCTAATGCCACCGAAGTGTCCACCATATGCTGAAGTATGGCATTGGGTCAATATACTCTGAAACTCTTCATCTACAGCACATCTTCTGTTCAAGTTATCTAGGCACATCTTGTAGAGGTATGGTTCATCCCATACATATTGGTTTTCTTGATGAAAGAATCTTCTTTTCTGCTGTGAGTTCATGTCTGGGGGAACCACACCACTAGCCAAAAAATTCACCAGGTCAGCATACCATGGTGCTACAGCATCTTGTATTGCTAGCAGTTGTTCATCATGGAAAGATTCGTCAATGGCTATTCCCCTTAATGCTGTAGCACCCTCTGGTAACCTTGAGAGATGATCTGCTACTGGGTTCTCCACCCCCTTCTTGTCCCTGATCTCTAAATTAAATTCTTACAGCAGTAACACCTACCATATGAGCCTTGGTTTAACATCCTTCATGTCAACGAGATATTTCATGGCTGAGTGGTCAATGTATACTACACCTTTTGTACTAACAAGATAGGATCTAAACTTCTCAAAGGCAAACACCACAGCTAGCAACTCCTTTTCAGTTGTGGTATAGTTGATCTGAGCATCAATCAAGGACTTGCTTGCAGAGTAAACAGGGTGTAACACCCCTTATTGTACCTTTGTCCCAGGGCTGCTCCTACTACAAAGTCACTTGCATCACACATAAGCTCAAAAGACTTTTCCCAATCAGGTAGAACTATGATAGGTGCAGTAATGAGAGCCTTTTTTAGAAGCTCAAAGGCTTTTAGACATTCAACTATGAATTCAAAAATCCTATCATGCTCCAGCAACTGATACAGTGGCTTGGATATTTTGGAGAAGTCCTTGATGATTCTTCTATAAAAACCAGCATGGCCAAGGAAACTTCGGATGCCCTTCACTGATGTAGGAGCAGGCAACTTTTCAATAACCTCAATCTTTGCCTTGTCTACTTCAATGCCATTTCTGGAAATTCTGTGACGAAGCACAATTCCTTCTGTCACCATGAAGTGGTATTTCTTCCAGTTTAATACAAGATTAGTCTCTTCACATCTATCCAGAATTTACTCTAATTTCACCAAACAGTTTTGGAAAGTCTCCCCAAACACAAGGAAATCATCCATGAAAAATTCCATGGATTTTTCAATCAAATCAGAGAACATGGTCATCATACATCTCTGGAAGGTTGCTGGAGAATTGCATAGTCCGAATGGCATCCTTCTGAAAGCAAAGGTGCCATAAGGCCATGTGAAAGTTGTTTTCTCCTGATCTTCTGGTGCTATAGCAATCTGGTTGTAACCAGAATAACCATCCATGAAGCAATAAAACTCCTTTCCAGCCAACCTATCCAGATTTGATCAATAAAAGGCAATGGGGAGTGATCCTTTAAAGTTGCCTTAATTAGCTTCCTGTCGTCCATGCAAATCCTCCAACCAGTTACAGTTCTTGTTGGGATAACTTCATTCTTTTCATTTGTAATAACAGTCACTCCCCCTTTCTTAGGCACACACTAGATGGGACTCACCCACACACTGTCTGAAATGGGGTAGATAATGCCAGCATCCAACAACTTGATAATTTTTTTCTTGACCACCTCCTTCATGATTGGGTTCAGTCTCCTTTGGCTTTCAATATTATTCTTTGAATTATCTTCCAAAAGGATCCTATGCATGTAAATTGAGGGACTGATTCCTTTGATGTCAGCCATCTGTCATCCTATTACCTTTTTGTGCCTTTTTAAAACTGTTTGCAAATGTTCCTCTTGAGGACAGGTTAGTGAAGCATAAATTATTACTGGCAATGTGTCATTGTCACCAAGATATGCATATTTCAAATGGGTTGATAGCTTCTTCAATTCTAAGGTGGGAGGTTTAATAATAGAAGGAATATTATCCTTAAAAGTACCATCAATTACCTCCAATGACTCATATTTCATGGACCATACATGTTGAGCTGCCCCGTTGTCCAAGAAATCCACCACTTCCTCATCAGATGAGTTTTCAGTTTCTAGTGATGCTGCAGCATTGCTATATTCAAACTGATTCTTTGAGAAATGCTGCTGCACCAGTTCATCAAATGACTGAATGAAAGAGCATTCTTCCATCCCTTCATCTGGGTATTTGAGGGCATTGAAAACATTGAAAGTGACTTGTTGATCATTAACCCTCATTGTGAGTTCTCCTTTCTGCACATCAATCAAGGTCTTTCCTGTTGCTAAGAATGGCCTCCCAAGAATTATAAGGACTTCCCCATCTCCCTCAAAATCTAGAATGATAAAGTCCACAGGGAATATGAATTTGTCAACTCTAATCAGAAAATTTTCAATCTTTCCATCTGGATAAGCAATAGATCTATCTGCCAACTATAGGGTCACAGAAGTAGGCCGAGCTTCTCCAATCCCCAACTTTCTGAAAATTGACATTGGCATAAGGTTGATGCTTGCTCCCAAGTCACATAGAGCTTTGCCACAGTAAGTATCTTGATGAGTGTGATTACACCTCATATTTCTTTATCATATTGCATGCATTTTCATGTAGTTTAGGCATCTCTAATTTGATTTTTGTTAGTTTTTACCTTGGAACGGGTAAGGCGGTTTTGTGGTGTTGTTGTGCAGGAATTGAAGATTAAAATGTTCAAGATCAACCATGATGGAGCTTGCATGAAGATGGAGCTTGAAAAGCAAGAATACTGATCCAAATAGAGGCCATCACGGCCTAGCCGTGATGGTCATCACGATCATGATCGAGTAGAGCTGAAAAGAAAGAATGGAAAAGTCAGAGCTGGTCACGGCCAGGTCGTGATGGACATGCCAACTGAATGAGACCCTCACAGGCAGAACTGATCACGGCTAGGGCGTGATGGTGGTCACGGCCGTGACAGACCGACCAGCGAAGCAATCTCCAAGACAGAATCCGTCACGGCCTGGCCGTGACAGGCATCACGGCCGTGACGCGCAATATCTGGATTTTTAAAAACTAATTTGATCTGATTTTTGTAATTGCTTGGGATGCAAGTTACCCTACCTTATAAATAGGGCCTAGAAGCTCGAAAATAGGGGGACTTTTTGGATGCTACCTTAGGCAAAAACTAGGATTTCTCTTCTTCTCCAATTTCTTCTCTTCTCTTAGATTTTTTTATGCTTTTGTTAATCAAGCTTGCTATGATCATGGCAATGCTTGAGTAGTAGTCTTATTTCTAGGAATTGGGGCTATGCCCAAGATTTGTTTATGGTGATGAATTGACGTTTGGTTTCTTGTTAATTTCAATTTTGATTTTGATTTGATTCCTATTGCTTTAATTACTTGTAAATTCGGTGGCCACTTATTTATTTGTCGTAGATACTCTAAGGAGGAACCTAGAGGTGAACTTAGGTATTGGATCTATAGGGATCAAACTTAGGACTTAAATCACGAGAGTTAGAAGTGGTCCTTCGAGGGTTCACGAATTGTCACAAAGCTTACAGGGTTCAATTTAAATTCAATTACCACGAGAGTATAGGTTGGTTTAATTGGGCACGGTTCTTGTATCCTGAGAGGGAACATTAGCTTATTTAGGATAAATTCACCTTCAAAGCAAATTTCGATAATTAACAAGAGGGGTAGTCAATTTAGTAACATGAACAGTCTTGTTGGTAACCAATTCCTGGGAATTCCTTTTGATATTTTGAAATCTCAGATTTAATCTACTTTCCTATTTTGTTCTTGATTTCGTTTTAATTGCAACTTTAAATTTGATTTTCTACTTGATTCAAAAAATCAAATCTTTTCCAAATCTTTATCTTTTATAGTCCAGTTTAATTGATTTAGTAATTAATTGTTATTTGAGATCACGGTCTCTATGGGATCGATCTTTTTATTACTTGACGACGAAGCCGTGCACTTGCGGATTCGAGCCTCCACCAAGTTTTTGGCGCCGTTGCCGGGGACTGTGTTTTCTTGAATTTCAATTTAATTTTTAATTTATTTTTCTGGACATTTTTTTTATTATTTATTTCTTTTTCTTTTTCTAGAGTAACTATCTCTATCTTATAGAATTTTTCTCTCTTATACGAAGATCCCAAAGTCTTGGAAATCTTGTTGAAGTTGACCCCGAGATCGAAAGGACCTTTCGTAGACGTGGGAGGCTACAAAGACAAGGAGAGAGAGAGGTTGATTCCCATTCCACTTATCACGAATCTACCGGATATCAAACCAATGAAGGACTACGCAGCCCCAAATGCTAGGGGTTTGCGAACTTGGATTGCTAGGCAGGAAATTGAGGCGGAGAACTACACTATCCCGCCTATGTTAATTGGCATGATTAGGCAACATCAATTTGGAGGATTACCCTCGGAGGACCCCACTGATCATGTGGAGACATTCTTGGAGTTCACCGATGCAATAAGAATTCAAGGTGCCCCGATTGATGTTATACGCTTGAGGTTATTCCCCTCCTCTCTGACTGGAAAGGCAAAAACTTGGTTGAAGCAAGTGTCCGCTAATACCTTGTCAACTTGGGACCAAATTGAGCAGGCATTCCTAGAAAAATTCTTCCCTCCATCCAAGACTGCTTACCTACGAACTCAGATCACCAGCTTCTTCCAAAAGGACGGAGAATGTTTATCCGATGCTTGGGATCGTTATAAAGGACTGCTAGAGTCTTGCCCACATCATGGGCTCGAGAGGTGGTTGTTAGTGCATACCTTCTACAATGGATTGGATTACTCTTCGAAGGTGTCACTTGACTTCGCAGCTGGTGGAGCCTTTATGAATAGACCTCTGACTGAAGCATTCAATATCATTGAAAACATAGCCACCAACTATCACCAATGGGGTTCGGAAAGAGGTAATAACCTGAAAAATATTTCGGGGGGTAAGTTTGAAATGAATAGTACTGATCTAATTATGTCTAAAATTGACTCATTGAATAAACACTTTGATAAGCTTGAAAAGGATAATGTGAGTTCAATAGGTGCTACTAATGTTGTTTGTGAGATTTGTGGAATGCAGGGACATGACATAATGGAGTGCCCACATGGTATTTCTCCTGAATCCAGTGCTTCGGGGGAACAAGTGAACTCTTGTCACAACTTCTATGACACAAACCCGAACTTGCCAAACTATGTTCCCCCAAATTCTTACAACCAAGGAAGGAAGAATAGCCCTTATCTCTCCTATGGGAACTACAACAATACGTTGAACCACGAATTCCAAGAAGGCCAAGGTAATAGGAAACCCGCATCGGGGTATCCTCAGGTACAAAAGTCTAAACTTGAGTCTCTTTTGGAAAATTTTGTTGAAACTCAAACAAAGCAAAATGAAGAGTTTAGGCAACAAGGTAGGGCAGTCAATGAGGCAATAAAAGAATTAACATCTAAGGTGGATAACTTAGCCATCCATAATAAGATGTTAGAAACTCAGATTGCATAACAAGCTAGTACATATTCTAGAACTAAGGGTACGTTTCCAGGACAACCCGAAGTTAATCCCAATGAGCATTGTAATGCCATATACTTAAGGGATGATAAGCTTGGGGTAGTTGAAAAGGATGTCGACTATGAGGAGGACATGAGTGAACATGAAGAGATAGAGCCAAAGTATGTCCCTCCGCCACCTTACCAACCCCCAATACCTTTCCCACAAAGGTTGGTCAAGAAAAAGCAAGTAGAAAAAGAAACTAAGAGCTTAATTGAGGAGCATGATGCCAAGATAAAAACTAATATGCCTCCTAAACTAAAAGATCCAGGAAGTTTCTCTATTACTTGCTCAATTGGAGAAGTGAAAATAGACCAAGCCTTATGTGACTTAGGTGCTAGTGCGAGTTTGATGCCGCTTACTATCTTTGAGAGGTTAAGAACCAAGGAATTGAGTCCATCCAAGTCCTCTTTACAATTTGCGGATGGATCAACTAAAACTCCTTTAGGCATACTAGAGAATGTCCCCATAAAGGTAGGGAAATTCTTCATTCCTACCGATTTCATGGTGTTGGACATGAACATGAATTCTAAATTACCTATCATTCTAGGAAGGCCATTCTTGGCCACAACTGGAGCAATAATAGATGTAAAAAATGGTAATCTCTCCTTGAATGTAGAGGAAGGTAGGGTGGATTTTGATTTGACTAACTCATATAACAACCCTCCTTTTGAGAGTCATGTGTGCAGGATTGAGATAATGCCCCCAAAGGTGAAGGAAGAGCTTAACATGGAAGCAACTCCGAAACTTTGCATGACAAATGATGCACCAAATAAAGATGAACCAGGAGTTGCTCAACATGTGGAGTTAAAACTTCCGCCGGAAAGAAGTAAGGCCATGAAACTCAGAGTGAAAAGAGCAAAGCGAAAGCGCAATTGGCCATATGAACAAAATAGGCTCTTTGCTGGACTTCCTTAGAAGAGAGGCGTTCTTGCACTTCCAAGCCCAACTGATCTCGGTTGATCGAAGGGAGTACGGTCAAGCTTAAGACCGTAAATAAGCGCTTCTTGGGAGGCAACCTAAGTTTTCTTTCCCTTTTCAATTTGTTTTTGAATTTTGTCTTTGAATAATTTGAGAAGATTAAGAGAAGAAATATCACTAATTGATGGTTTTGCCAAGTATTTTCAGGTTATGAAGGCAGAAAGAGAAAAAAGGCATGGAATAATAAAGTCAGAATTGATCACACCCAGGCCGTGACGGGGGTCACGGCCGTGATTAGCCAACAGCTGAAGATCAGAAAGGAACACGGCCCAGTCATGATAGCCCTCATGGGCGTGATGAGGAGGACCCAGAAGATCAGAATGTATCACGACCTAGCCGTGATGGAATTCATGGTCGTGAGAGGCCAGCTCCTATAGACCAGAACTGATCACGGTCTGCCCGTGATGAACGTCACGGCCTGCCCGTGACGAACATCACGGCCATGACGCATCTTCCAGTAGCTCTTTGACTGGCATTTGAGCCAGCACCCTCCACCACCTCGGTGAGTTGTTCCATTTTTCTCCTCTCTCCGACTTGATTATTTACATTGGGGACATTGTAAGTTTTTAAGCTTGGGATAGGGGTATTTTTGCATTTTTTTTTGCATTTTTGCATTTTTCATGTTGCATTCACATAGGCATAGTTTTGCATAATCACATGATTAGATTGCCCCTTGCTTAGAGTATGCATCCAATTGTGAGAACTTTGTGCCAAATGAATTGAGAAAGTAAATTTTTGAACCCAATTTTTGTATTCTTGTGATAGGCTAAAGATAAAAATGCTTGAGATGATCTTTTGATAGTTGATGAGCATGTGGTTCCTTAGATTTGTGTTTCTCATTGATTTTAAACTACTAAATGTGATATTATTTTGAGCCTAAAAGGGGTACTCACTAAATCTACCTCATTATTTGTGATTGAGTGTTTTATTCCTCTTGGATTTTATTCTCTAGAACTTGACTTGAAACTGTTTTGAAACCTAAAATTTTTTTTGAAAACATATTTGAGAATGATTGAGGCACTAGGTATTTTTCTGGCCTTCTGAGCTTTGACTGATTAAATGCTACCCCTTAGTTGCCCAATTTTGAGCCGAAAAGAATAAAATACTTTTCTTGGTACCTTGATTTATTTTAATGAACGATGCTTGGTATGACACCTTTTAAAGTATTTCAAAAGGGCAAAAAGGTAGTTTGAAAAATAAATTGTGGGATGAAAAAGTTAGAAAAATATTTCTCTTAAGTTGGAAATCTCCCTTTCTCCAAATTGAAAAAAAAAATGGAGAAGGGGATGAGAAAAATAAAGTGAGAAATAAAAATAAAAAATAAAAAATAAAAATAAAAATAAAAAAAAGGGGAAGAAAGAAAGAAAGGTGGAAAAGTGAACTAAAGCCTAAAAAGATATTTTAGAAGGTTGTCATGCTTTGCATTGTTTGATATTTTGTTTAGCCTTCTTGAATTTTCCTTTTCTCGATTTCCCCACCTAACAATTAATCCCATGGCCCCATTACAACCAAAATAAAAGACCACTTCATTCTTATGTGTTTTCATTAATAAAGTAGAGATTTGGTTAAAAGTCAAGCTTATGGTAGGGTACCTTCCTTGAGGAAATTGAGCGAATTGTCATATGTCCTTAAACACTTGAGTGAGGTGAGAAGAGTGTCTGGATTAGAGAGAAGCATGAATCTAGAGAACCTAAGCTTCTAATTGGACTTAAATTGATTATCTCTTGGTTGCTTATTTAGATATGCCTGTTACTTGGATTTATTACTCGGGTTCTTGGATCACTGTCAATGCTCTGATTGTCTATCTTGTCTGGCCTTGGTTATTGCCTAAGGACAAGCAAAATCTTAAGCTTGGGGTAGTTTGATGAGTGTGATTACACCTCATATTTCTTTATCATATTGCATGCATTTTCATGTAGTTTAGGCATCTCTAATTTGATTTTTGTTAGTTTTTACCTTGGAACGGGTAAGGCAGTTTTGTGGTGTTGTTGTGTAGGAATTGAAGATTAAAATGTTCAAGATCAATCATGATGGAGCTTGAAAAGCAAGAATACTGAGCCAAATAGAGGCAATCATGGCCTAGCCGTGATGGTCATCACGACCATGATCGAGTAGAGCTGAAAAGAAAGAATGAAAAAGTCAGAGCTGGTCACGGCCAGGCCGTGATGTCCATCACGGTCGTGACATGCCAACTAAACGAGACCCTCACAGGAAGAACTGATCACGGCTAGGGCGTGATGGTGGTCATGGTCGTGACAAACCAACCAACGAAGCAATCTCCAAGACAGAATCCGTCACGGCCTGGCCGTGACAGGCATCACGGCCGTGATGCGCAATATCTGGATTTTTAAAAACTGATTTGATCTGATTTTTGTAATTGCTTGGGATGCAAGTTACCCTACCTTATAAATAGGGCCTAGAGGCTCGAAAATAGGGGGACTTTTTGGCTGCTGCCTTAGGCAAAAACTAGGATTTCTCTTCTCCTCCAATTTATTCTCTTCTCTTAGGTTTTTTTATGGTTTTGTTAATCAGGGTTGCTATGATCATGACAATGCTTGAGTAGTATACTTATTTCTAGGAATTGGGGCTATGCCCAAGATTTGTTTATGGTGATGAATTGACGTTTGGTTTCTTGTTAATTTCAATTTTGCTTTCGATTTGATTCATATTGCTTTAATTACTCGTAAATTCGGTGACCACTTATTTACTTGTCGTAGATACTCTAAGGAGGAACCTAGCGGTGAACTTAGGTATTGGATCTATAGGGATCAAACTTAGGACTTAAATCACGAGAGTTAGAAACAGTCCTTCGATGGTTCATGAATTGTCACAAAGCTTAAAGGGTTCAATTTAAATTCAATTACCACGAGAGTAGGGATTCGTTTAATTGGGCACGGTTCTTATATCCTGAGAGGGAACATTAACTTATTTAGGATAAATTCACCTTCAAAGCAAATTTCGATAATTAACAAGAAGGGTAGTCAATTTAGTAACATGAACAGTCTTGTTGGTAACCCAATTCCTGGGAATCCCTTTTGATATTTTGAAATCTCAGATTTGATCTACTTTCCTATTTTGTTCTTGATTTCGTTTTAATTGCAACTTTAAATTTGATTTGCTACTTGATTCAAAAATCAAATCTTTTCCAAATCTTTATCTTTTATAGTGCAGTTTAATTGATTTAGTAATTAATTGTTATTTGAGATCACGGCCTCTGTGGGATCGATCTTTTTATTACTTGACGACGAAGCCGTGCACTTGCGGATTCGAGCCCCATCATATCTCCAATGGAGCAGGGTATGGTGAAGCTTCCAGGATCCTTCATCTTTTGTAGAACTTTGTTCTGCAGCATCATACTGCACTCTTCAGTCATGGCCACTGTTTCAAATTCTCCCAATCTACTCTTCTTAGTTAGCACATCCTTAATGAACATTGTATAATTGGGCATTTGTTGCAAGGCTTCCGCCAATGGTATATTGATACGAAGCTGCTTCAGCACATCCAAAAACTTATTGAACTGTTTTTCTTGGTAGACCTTCTTTAATCTCTGAAGGAAAGGTGGAGGAGGTCTTTCTGGAATCAGTTTAGGGGTTAAATGTGATGCTGCAGCATTAGGTATTTTCTCAGCATTGTAACTGCAGGTTGTTCTGTTGCAGCATCTTCTCCTACTGCCTTCTTCTCAGGTTCTGCCTTCTGCACCTCTGGTCTCTTCTTTTATTCAGCAACCTCTACATCTTTGCCACTCCTCAAGTGGATAACTTTACACTGCTCATTTCCTCCTCCAGAACTTGAGGCCTTTGGAATTTTAGTTGTTGCAGGTAATGTACCAACCTGCCTCGAGTTGAGAGCATTGGAAAGTTGTCCTACCTGAGTCTCTAAATTCCTCATTCCATCATTTGTTTTTGTCATAAATTCTTTCAAAACAGACTCTAAGGATGGTTACGGGGGCTTTTGTTGGAGTTTCTGTCATTCTTTGAGGTTGTTGTTGCCTAGGTTGTTGTTGCTGGTTATAACAAGGGGGTGGATTAAGAGTGTTACTGTAATTGGAGTATGACATATTAGGATGTTGCTGCCTCCACCCTACATTGTAGGCATTATTGTATGAATTGTTTCCTCTGTTATTGTTGTTTCCAACATAGTTAACTGAGGCTGGGTTTGAAGAGCAATTTTCAAAAAGGTGCTCTCCACCACAATATACACAAGAAACAGAGTCTACGCTGTAAATCTGCTCTTGCACCATTGCTCCAGTCTTCACATAATTGCCCTGATTCCCCATAGTCATTCCTTTTACCAGATTGGTCAAAGCAAGCATCTGTACAGATAACGCAGATGCTTCACTCACTTCATAAGCTCCTGCTACAGCATTGACCTTGCTGGGAGCAAGTCTAGTTGTTGGCCACTGATAGATGTTAGCAGCAATCCCTTCTATCAGAGCATGAGCTTCATTGTAAGATTTAGTGAGCAGGCTGCCCCCAGCCGAGGCATCTAGCATCATCCTTGAGCCAGGTAGCACACCATTGTAGAAGTGTTCCATTTGGATACAGATTAGGATACCATGATGAGGACACTTCTTCAATAGTTGCTTGAATCTCTCCCAAGCTTCAAATAATGGCTCATCTTGATGTTGCTTGAAAGAGGTGATGTATGTTCCCATCTTTGCATTCATTGTAGGTGGGAAGAACTTGATTAAATACTTCTCAACAAGTTTGTTCCAAGTGTCAATTGAATTGGCATCCAAGGAGTTCAACCGGTTCTTAGCTCTTCCTCCCAAAGAAAATGGGAACAGTCTCAGTCTGAATGCATCATCAGTGATGCCTGGGATCTTGAAATTACTTGCTACATCCAAGAACTGTTTCATATGCAGGTGAGGGTCCTCTATTGCAACCCCATTGAATTGTCCCATAGCTTGTAGCATCTGGAATATGACTGGTTTGAACTCAAACTGAGGTGCAGTGATTGAAGTCCTCATTATCCCAATATTCATGGCTTCAGGGTCAAACACTGCATACCCCCTGATAGCACAATTTCTGTCATTGGCCATAGCCATGCTATCCTGCTGCTCTTCTTCAGCCATTTCTGAACTAGCAGCAGATGGTGATTCAGTGGAAGTTAGTGTGGAATTTGTTGGAGTATTCAGCACCAACTTAGGTAAGGACTGAGTAGTTAATCCTCTTCTGAGCCTCCTGAATGTCCTTTCAATCTCTGGTTCAAATCTGTAATCAGGTGACAGGAACCTGTGCATGCAGTTCGAGACACGATGCTACAAGAATTCACCCGAGTATTAGAAATTCTAACTACGTAACTAATAATCTAAAAGTAGAATTTTAACACCATTAACAATCCCCGGCAACGGCGCCAAAAACTTGTTACCTTAAAAACAGTTGTCTTTAAGTTTGTGCAAGTATACACAATCGCAGCAAGTAGTATAGAAAGTAAGTCAGATATCGTTCCCACGAGGATAGTAATGCTGTAGTAAAATTCCTATTTAGACTATATGCTCTAGCAGTTAGATTGGTAACAAAAATTTGTGTGTGTGCAAGGTAATTGTAAATTAAACTTGAGAAAGTTAACACTTAAAAAGAAAAGAATTAAAATGAGTTGAGTTGTGAAATATGGTAAAAATAGCTCTAGGTTAGCCTATATTATGCTCTCGCCTATGCTCCAAAGATTAACTCCAGGAAGTAAAAATGTGTTTCCCAACACTTAAGGACTAGGTTCATTAACTGTCTTGTATTCCTAGATTCAGATTAATTAAACCATCCTCTTGATAAGCATGTTCGAGTTAGTTTAGAGACTTGAATAACTATTCCTAGTCTATTCAACATCAAATAATTTTTCAATCATTTATTTAACCCCTATCTTTTATCTCTTTCGACTTTAGTCAATTTTTCCAAACCAAGCAAGCTTGACATTTAATTAAGTTGATCATTCTTAACTAAACACAGTTAGCGCATGATAAAATAAATGCATAACATATTCATTGCATAAAGACAGCTAAGCATTCATTGCATAAGCATACCTAAAGCTTGAAGAGTTTAGCTCATGTTGAGCTTACAAAAATCAAAATGAATAAAAGATAAAGAAGTCATTACAATGGTGAAGGTAAAGAAAAGAAAAACACAGCAGCAGCTGGAGGTTGAAGACGGCGCAACTCCCTAGGTTAAGACAAGAAAGGATATGTCATAAATATGTCCAAGCCCTTCTTTTAGGGTTACCCTAATTGGTATATATACCCCATTCTCTTTCATTCCTTTTTGGGCCAACAAATAACATTATAAAATAGAGTCCTGTCCCATTTCCAAAAACGCAGGAGGGCGTGATCCCTAGACGTGTGGGCTCCACATTATCAGGGCATTAGAACATGTGAGGAGAGAGAAAACGTATCCATGTCAGCTTTTGTCTTCTAGTGCAGAGCTACTGAAGTTTGGCTATGATGTAGCAGTCACGTAGTCCATTTTCCATGCTTTAACCTTGCTTTAGCACCTTTCTGCTTAAAATGTAGAAAAATTTGAGACAATGATGAAGCATACAACAACATAATACTGGCATTTGCATGTTTCTGTACCAACATTTACCAAATAGCAATTTATTCACATAAAACCAAACTTAAACTTAGAGGGAAACAATAATTCAATGCATGAAGGTAATAAATAACTCTTCTTACAAAGAGTTATCAAGGTACAAAAGTTTCAGTGTAGTCAATACATTTCTCTTCAGAGTATCCTTGAGCTACTAACGTTCCCTTATTTCTTACCACTTTGCCATTTTCATCCAGCTTGTTCCTAAACACCCACTTAGTTCCAATAATGGACTTATCCTTGGGTTCTTGAACTAAGGTCCAAACTTTGCTCTTTTTAAATTGGTTAAGCTCTTCTTGCATGGCTAGAATCCATCCTTTATCCAATAGAGCTTCTTCCATTGTTTTTGGTTCTAACTCAGATAAATGTTAAGTCAGCTTGTTTTCTGAGCATTGACCTTGTTCTTCCACTGTTTTTGGTTCTAACTCAGATAAATGTTAAGTCAGCTTGATTTCTGAGCATTGACCTTGTTCTAACTCTATTATTGGGTTGACCATTGATTTGATCTTCTGGATGATACGTTTTGAAGTGCCAAGCTCTTTGACTTTCATTCAATGATTGAGATGTTGACTCGTTAGCTTTGACTTCCTTGTCTAACTCGTTGATTATTAGACGATGAACATTTAGCTCAAGATCTGCAAAAGATTCGTCCAACTCTGACAGTACATTATCAGGCTTCTTGTCATCAAACTTTACATGTATATATTCTTCAAGAGTTAAAGATCTGCAGTTATGAACTCTATAACTTTAGATGTTTCGGAATAAACTATAAAAATTCCACTATCAACCTTAACATCAATTTTTCCCAGATAGTCTTTAGTATTTAAGATATAACAAGCACATCCAAAGAGGTGAAAGTAAGATATGTTGGGCTTTCGTCCCTTCCACAATTCATAAGGCGTCTTTTTCAGAATGAGACTTATGTATATTCTATTTTGAATATAATAAGTTGTGTTAACAGCCTCAGCCCAAAAGTTCTTAGAGATAGAGTTATCATTGAGCAATGTTCTTGCCATCTCTTTAAGAGACCTATTCTTTCTCTCAACAACCCCATTTTGTTGAGGTGTCCCAGGAGCATAGAAATTGTGAAGAATACCACTATATTCACATAGTAGTTGGAAGTTTTCATTCTCAAACTCTCTTCCATGATCACTTTGGATTGAATTTAGACAAATTCCCTTCTCATTTTGAATTCTCTTACAGAATACTTCAAAAGACTCATCCTTGTGTGCTGGAAACTTAACCCATGTTCATCCAGTGTATTTGTCTACTATAACAAGCTCATATTTCTTCCCAATGAGAGTATGGATGGCAATTTGTACCCTATTGGGTACCCGCAAAAATTACCCATGATGGGTAGGGTAATTACCCACACAATGGGTAAGAGGCCGGGTACGGATAATTACCATCAAATTTGAATGGGTATGGGTACGGGTACTATGGTACCCACCCCACCCCGCACCCGCACCCGCACCCGCACCCGCACATGCACATGCACATATGTATATGTATATGTAATTATTTATTTATTTATATTACTAATATAAATAATTTTAACTATAATACAAATTGTAAAACCAAAATTAATCTAAAGATTCTTAACTTTCTAAACCTAGTTGCATCTATAATTCCTTTTTAGATATTTTTTTATTTAGATATTTTTGAATTGTAATGCTTTATAAGTATATTTAAAAGACATTTGAATCGTTTTTGAATTGTTATAATATTTCTTTTGTTATTTATAGTTTTTTCACTATTAAAGTGCGGGTAACGGGTATGGGTACGTGTACTTAGGTATCCAAAGGGTATGAGTAAGGATATTAAAGTTGCTACCCACGCGGGTATGGGTACGGGTATGACTAATTTTTTCAAACGCGGGTATGGGGACGGGTACTATAGTACCCTACCCAGACCCTACCCATTGACATCCCTAAATGAGAGAGACAGTTCTTGTTGGACCAAACAAATCTAAGTGTAACAACTCTAATGGTCTGAATGTTGAAACAATATTATTTGAATTAAAAGAATTTTTGACTTGTTTTTTCTTTTGACAGGTATCACAGAAAATCTGATTTGTAAACAAGCTTTGATAATCCTCTTACAAGGTTTTGCTTATGTAGCTTTGAGATCAACCTCAAACTTGCATGACCAAGTCACTTGTACCAAATCCATTGTTAATCATTTACAAACATTAGACATGATACATTTTGATTAGAGAGGTCATTTAAGTCAATCTTATATACATCGTTTTGCCTCTAACAAGTAAAAGAGTAGTCTCATCAGGATATTTGACCATACATTTATCTTTGTTAAAGGAAACAACAAATCCGTCATCACACAATTAACTAATGTTAAGCAGATTGTGTTCTAACACTTCAACTAGCAACACATTATATCGATAGAGGGTGAGTTGTCTTACCAATCTTACCAATACCCACAATTTTTTCTTTTTGGTTGCCTCCAATGGTGACTGATCCTTCAGATCTTAGCTTTAGGTCTTGGTGTAATATCCTCAATTTTTTATGTCATTAGAAACTTATTAGAATTTTTTTAACAAGGTTTGGATGAACTATTAAAATATTTTTATATTCCTTCCAAGACATTGGAATATAAAATAAAATCAAATGATAATAGAAATTATAGAAACAAAAAAATATTCTGCGAAAGAAATAGACTAAAAGTCATTAAGATAGCATTTTGACTTGAATTTATCAAAGTTTAATTACATGAGAAATTTTTAGATGTCTTAATTAATAGACCTAGTCTTGTAGGCGAGTGCTAGGATAAAGGAAATGATGCAAATGAAAAGTAATAAAAAAAAATACAGGGTAAGTGTAGTGATAAAACTAATTTTATTGGTGAATGATTGTATAGTTTTATCTAATATAAAATAATACTCTACTAGTCCTTAGAATGTACCTACAAAAACTAGTTGAGAGAAGTTATAGTTATATTCATTCCTAAATATTTATTACTAGTATCCTAGATTTATAAGAAAGCTACTGACGAGATATATATATATATATATATATATATATATATATATATATATATATATATATATATATATAACAAATGAAAACGTGTGCATAAAGGTTGTTTTAAAAAATAAAAAATAAAAATAAACATAGCAGTGCATTGAATGCACTTCCACGAGAAGATAAGGTCAAGATGCTCATTACACTTCTAGTTGGGATTCGTTTAGTGATCAAGATAAAAGAGATAAGATATGATAATTTATTATATTATATCTGAAATTGTTATTTAGTGAGTCAGCAGGATATGATAAGTCAATCTTATTATTTATCATATTCTGTCTATATAGTTAAAATTCTATCCTGAGGGAGGGCTGGGTTAGAACTCAACAGGATAGGATAAATTGATTTTTTTTTTTCCGATAACAAGTACGATATGGTGATTTAAAGTATAATAAAACATAAAAATATATAATATATAAAATAATTAAAGTATAATAAAATAATAATTTTAAGTATAATAAAATCTAATATGATTACCAAAAATAAGGTATAATAAAATATAAAATATTTAAAATAATAAAAATATTAATAATTAATTTTAAAATTTATTTTTATTTTATCACAATACTAATTTTGTTATTTTATATTATTTTAAAAAATTGTAAAATAAAAATATTATTCTAATAATTTAACCATATGTAAAGTAAAAACAAAAAATAAATATTTTAAAATATAAAAAATTAATTTTAGTTAGACAATATTTAAAAAATTTAAAACATTATATATAATTTTATCATCACAAGGATAATTTTATCTTCTTATATAATTTTAAATAATGAAAATTAAAAAAAAAACTAATAAAAGATGAAAACATTTAGAATAAAAACGAAAATTTTAAAATTCATACTTAAATTATAATGCTGTCCAGTTGGTTATCTGGTGAACACCAAACGTCGGATGGATAACAATTTATCCTGCTCATATCCTATCTTACTCATATCCTGTTTTCTTATCTTATCCGTCTCTATTCTATCATGATTATCAAATGAATCCTGAAAGATAAGGTGAAATATTAATTAAGATTAAAAAAATAAATAAATAATAAAAAATTATAGAAAGAGAAGAGATTCCGTGAGGGGTGCTTCTATATAAAGGCTGCCTCTCTCTCTACTGGCCTCAGACCCATCGTGTATATGAATAATTTAGTCAGTAATGTTATTTTGATATTAAAATTAGATATAACGGTGGGACATTCTATTTTTTAATAGATTATAAATTAATGAAATAAAGAGAGAATGAGTAAGATGGTTTATAATCTACTAAAAAATATGATGTATAATTTTAATATCAAAATAACATTATCCTAATTTAAACCGTCTCACCCGTTTCCTTCTTGTCACTTTCATAATTTACTTTCATCTCTAATCAAGAAAGAGACAACTCATTTGAATCTTAGACCTTAAAATATTAAGAGGTAAGGGGGAGGAGATCCTTTATCATGAATGAAGGATGGTAGAAACAATATTTTCTATTGTTAGGGACTTCCCTTACCCCCCATCACTTTTAAATCTCCTTCAAACCTTTATTAATAATTTATTCTTTGTAATTTTGCAAAGACTGGTGTTTGATAGTTCAAGTTTGGTCACTGGTATTTTGCTATTCTTCTTTAAAAATTTGCTGGTATAACTTTTGTTTATTTTGAGTTTTTGTCTTCTTTTTGGATAATATACTTCTTTTGATATACTCTTTGGTCTTATACCATTTTTTTTTTTTCAGTAAGTTAGTAACTTGTTTGTTTTATTAAAGGTTTTATTTTTCAATCAAAGCTTCTAAAATCTTTAATTTATTTTTACATATATATATATATAGGCACTAGAAACTCAAGATGATAACTAACCACTTTTGGTTTGTTTGGTTTAGATTTCATTTAACGTAAACAGAGAAATCCTCAATCTCGATATGTTTTTTGAAAGCTCCTAATTCAAGTTTTTGCTCAATAGAGTTTTGAAAGGAAGTTTGCGTTCAATCAAAATTAAAACAAATATGCTCTTTGTGATTCTTTACATTAGCACAGAAGATTAAAATTTCATGATTGTGGGGGTGCTGGTCTTTAG